>WNWU01013802.1:12696960-12882878 GCA_012654045.1 Ptyas mucosa
GGGGGGGCGGGGGAGGGTTGTGCGCGCACGTGCCCATACACATGTGCGCGCAACCGCCCTCCCCCCCAGCACATGATGGCCTGGTAGGCCCGTTTTTCTTTCTTACCTGGTTCCAGATCCTGTCTATTTATCTGGGAAGGGCGAAAACAGCCTTTCCCACTCCCTTCGAGGCCCTACGGAGGCTGAAAGGGCCCATTTCCTGACTCCCGGTGAGACAGGAAGTGACATTTTTTGCTGTTCCCCGTCTCCAGAATCTCTCTAGGAGTCTCTGGGAGCCTCTCTAGGAATCTCTAGGAGCCTCTCTAGGAGTCTTTGGAGGCTGGGGACCTTTGGCTCTAAACTAGATCCTCATTTTATCCCAACCCTCTTTGTGGTAAGGTGAAAATACCATCTTCGTGGTAAGGTGAAGCATGAAGTACGTAGACTTTTCAACACTAAAATCAGAATTTGACATGTTACATATGACAATCTTAAGTATATCAAATTCTTAAGCATTTGATTGTAATAACTTAAAACGGGTCTCACAATCCATTTAGTTATCTGGTACTGGAAGATCCATCAGTTTAAAACTCTTTGACTAGAAGGCTGAAGTCTAGAAAAGATTACTGGTTGAAAGTAGAGGCTGTGCTGCTGAACAAGTCTGTGCCACAGAAATGATTAATTTTTTCATAAATGTTTTATAAGTCGTCCCCCACAAAAAAAGTTTCATACATCTTTGCATGTGAATAGTTAAAGAATGCCTTTCAAACCTGACTAGCCAGGTTTTACACACATTTAGGTTGGCACCAAAAGCCAGTTTTGGCTTGGTCCCACAAAGAACTAAACATAAAAGAAAGAAGATAGAAACTCATTAATGCCTATAAAACATTCCAAGTAATTATATGAAGGTACAAAAAAGATCCCTGTGCGGATAAAGCAATATTCTCTCCCCCCCCCCCCAAATTAATCTAGCTGAATTTCCAATGATGCAAATCCTCAATCATCATCTCCACCGCAGAAGATTTGGACTAGGAGCTATCTTTCAGTTGCCATTTGGGAATCATTTTTCAGCAAACAAATCTGAAGTAAACAAATGGTCTCTTGCCTGCCCAACATTTATGACCATCTGTTTGGAAATCATCAAACCTTTTCAAAGAAAGACCAGAATCTTTCCACCCAAAATTCATTCCATGTCATGAAGATTTGGTATGGCATTTAGCCAAATTCAGACTTGTCACTCATCCAACAAGGAGAATCTCCCTGTTATGAAGAACTAAAAGTCAATTCTCCTTTTTTTAAAACTTGCAGTTTAACCCTCAGCTAATGCAAAATCAGTGTGAATAAAGAAAAATGTATCCTTAGGTACTATATATTGTTCAATTAATAAATGTTGAGATTGCTAGTGAAACTGTAAGTTTTTTATAATCTGGGTCTATGAGCATAAAATGATTAAAAATGGCAATGCTGGATCAAAATAATATCAAGTCTATCACCATCAAGTGGATTAAACATTTTAAAAATATGATGCAATAGCAATAGACTTTTTTCTTGAAGATAGTTCACAGCATCTATGACCCCATTATAAACTCTCCCTGAAAATGGACATATGCATATTTGTTTTGATGGATAGCAGTTACAAAGTCTTCTACTGTGTGGCTTTGATTTAACTATATCTAAATGCAATTGTTGAAATAGGGATCCTGTTTGTTTGCAGGATGTATCACTTGGTAAATGTCAGAACATCTACTTCTCTCATGTGTAATTCTCTGAAATTATCTCTAAAAGATCTTTACATTCACTTTAATCATACTCTGAACTATGGACTTTTGTGCTTTCATGTCATCATTTAACAGCTTTAGTTTTGTTCAGCTGTGATACATCCAAAATGGCTGCTGATGCTGCTGATGCTCTGCTTCTCATCAAACTAAGACAACAGAATTAAAAAGGGCAAACTTGTCTCATTCTCTATGGAAGGGCAATAACCAGGAAGCTAAGATTTTTGTAAGTTATTGTCTTGGTTGTGGAATTTTCCTTTTGGGTGGAGTTGGGATGGAGAGATTTTTGTTGTTCCAAACCCATCTCACTACCACCATCACTATTTTTCAGTGTCCTGTTCAGTAGCTGTTTGATTGCTTATCTTTTGTCCTGACTTATCGAAAGGAAATAATTTGTGGGAAATGAAACTGGAATAACAAAATAGAGATAAGGTACATATCATCGGGGATTTTTGTTCCCAAACTTCACTGAGCCATTATTTCTTGCAGTCCCCATTAATTTTAGTAAGGCTTCTTCAGGAGACACTGTCAATGAATTCAAAACTTTAGTTTTCTTTATTTAGAGCATCCTTTAATCCTTCATCTACAATTAATAAGAATTACTATTTTAAAAAGTTCACAAGAATCCTTAGTTGTTACTGGAACATAAAAGAAAACGTCTGGCCTTTCATCATCTGAAACATGTATATAAGACTTTGGAAATCAAAGTTTCTTTTTATTCATATCAAAGGAGACAGCTTTGGAAAAAAAAAGAACCCTAGCTGTAGCTATTTGCCTATGGTGAAAAAGGAAAGAGGAAAAGTAAAGCTGACACCCAGCATTGTTTGAGACAAGACAAAATGTTCAGGGCTGCCAGTTTGTGAACACTCCATCAGACTGGGCAAAATGAACAGAGATATATTCTTATCCCCATTTTTGTGAAAAGTTGAGAAATTCTTTGTGTGTCTTAAAATGCAATTTTAAAATATTTTAACACTAAGCCATAGGATTTGAACACTTATCCATCTCGGTGTTGCTCTAGCTAAGCCAACAAGTAGGGCTTCTTCTATGAAGACTTTCTTCTTAGCCTGCTGGTTTTTGATGGGCAAAAGCTACTAATATTCAGTTCAGTACTAGTATACTAGTTATACTAAAAGCTACTATATTCAGTTGCAAGAGATGCCACTTGCTTGTTCAACATAACAATCACCATAAATGTTTCATTGAGGTTCATACTCGAGTAGACCCTGTTTATTATCATGATTCTTCATTTTGGGATTAAATGCATTTTTTTCTCATTTCACCAACAGCTTTCTCCAAACCAAATCTTTTTCTTTTTTTCTAAATGTAAGCAGCAATAAAACGTATAGTTCTGAGGAATAAGTGAAGGACTAAAAGAGTGGCTACAGATTTTGAAAACTGAAATCATTTTTTAAAAAAAAAAACATATTTATTGAAATAATACAATGAGTGAGCTCATGATGAAATGTAATATGAGAAGTCTTGGCTTCCATTGGATTTCATACCTAAATCAAATGTATTCATTTATCCACTGCCCATACAATGCTACTATTTTTTGCAATAGGTTAACCGATATTTCAGATATCAAAAGAATTATTTTAGAATATGGGATTCCTTTCTTGATAGGTCATCTAAATTAATGTGATCTGGTTGATTCTAGAAAATATCCAATTTGATTTTTTTTAAAAAAATAGGAACCTTACTGCAGAAAAATATATTCTTTTGAATCTAATGCCCCAAATATCATTATAAAAGAGTAGCTAGTCTCCAATGAAGAAGAATTCCTTGAAATTATTTAAATATTCTGTCAAAGTCAGCAAAATCAAAATCAAGGGGACAAAACCAAGTATGAGACATCCGTCTAAATCACGGGTGTCAAACTCGATCACATCATGTAACGTATCATGACATATTGTGACCTTTTTTTGCCTTTTTTGCCTTTGCAGAGCTGGAGTGGGTGTGACCTGTGCATGATGCATCTGGCCTATGGGCCACCACTTTGACAGGCCTGGTCTGTATTGAGCGTTGTAAATAAAACTTAGTCACAGGTGGATTTTAAAGAGGCAGTTAGGAAGTAGGAATTAATAGCTATCCAAAAACTCTTTTCTGTCTATCTCTTACTAGGACAGGTTGAAAGCTAGTCATTCCCCATGCTTAGCTTTACTTTTTCCCTTCCTTTCGCCATAAAAATGTCAAAATATTTTTAATCACATCCAATATTTTAAAAGGGATTATTATAATAGTTCATTCACACAACTGCATATTAATCCCATTGGAGCAGAGGAGGTATTCAGCAGGTTCTGACCAGTTCTGGAGAACCGGTAGTGGAAATTATGAGTAATTCAGAGAACTGGTAAATATAACCTCTGACTGGTCCCACCCCCATCTATTCTCTGCCTCCCAAGTCACAGCTGATCAGAAAGAAATGGGGATTTTGCAGTAACGTTCCCCTGGAGTGGGGAGGGAATGGAGATTTTACAGTATCCTTCCCCTGCCACGCCCACCAAGCCATGCCACGCCCATGAAGCCATGCCCACATTTAAAATTTTAATTTTAAAAAATTAAAAAAAATTGAACCCCACCACTGCTGCATTGGAGGCTTTATAATTTATTTTGGGCTGATCATTTTTTCTATCTGTTAAAGAAATGGGAATATAATGCTCTTTTATTAGCATTATTAAATCATCTGTTCTAAGGGTCATCTTCAATTCTATACAAAATACCAAATCAATACAACTCTAACTAACCAAACTATTTGCTTACACATTGGTTGCCATACTTGTTGTATTCTCACTGTATCCTTTTTTCATTTTTCATTTGTTGTTCTATTATTTTACTTCTGTTCAATTCACACTCCTTTTATTGTCTTCCTTTTTATTATTGTAAGCTGCCTAAAGTAACCCCACACTGAGATAGGCAGCAAATAAATTTAACAAATAACTAAAGAAAAAGAAAGAAAGAAAATACGCATTTTTAAAAGTCCCAGGGAATATAATGGACACCTAATAGAATCATATAGCAAAGTCAAGTTTAAAAAAAGTATTTTAAAAGATCCCTGATCCAAGAACTTTAAAACATTTCAACATATGTTTAAGTTGTAATTTCTCATACTATTGTTTGTACACCATGTCAATAAACAGAGAGTACTCTAATTGTCTCAGGAAAGAGGCAATCTTCCCTGGTTTTACAATCAAGTAAAGTGCAGCATATTCTTAATTCCTTTCGGTCACTTGTGCACTACACCTACTTAATAAAAAAATAAGACACCAAAGAATTTAAAAAGTGGAAAAGAATACCAGCTAAAGAGTTGGAAATTAGAAATGTCTATTTAGAGAAGTATAGCTGAGGTTTAGGGCTAATTATAATGCTCTAGTATGCAGGCTGGATGCTCTATTTCATTTACGTGTATTATAGGATGCATTGTTCTGAAAGATATAAGCTTTTTTTCTGGACTGTTCAACCGAAATGCTTGCAAAGAAACAAAGGTATTTGTAGAACACATAATTTTCACATTTACTTCATTGTTAAATAATGTTTTTTTCACTCAATTAAGACTATTGCCTCCAAAAAGGCCTTCTTGATAGAAGAGATCTAGAACATCAGTTTACCATTAAGAAGTCTAGGACAGTTACACAAAGGAAAAAAATGTTCCACGGGAGCACTTTTTCTTCCAAAATAAATTATATTGGATCATGGAGTTTCAATGGCCCATTGAGATCTTTGAGTTGAACATTCTGCTTAGTGCAGGAATCCAAATTAAGGCATTCTGGACTGTTATCTGCATAGTATCTGTTAAAACCATTCAATGAAGGGAAAGTCATTACTTCTCTGCTCAGCGGCTCTAAATGTTAGAAAGTTTCTTCAAACATTTAATTGGAATCTGCCTTCTTGTAGCTTAAATCCATTCTTCCATGACCTGCACTGTAAAATGACAGAGAATAGCACTTAACCTTCTTCTATTTGATCTTGTTTTGCTTATCTGAAGAGTGCTATCATATCCCCATTCAGCTGCCTTTTCTCAAGGCTAAACATACTGATTTCCTTTAATCATTCCTCATAAGGTTGAATTTCTAATCTTCTGATTAACTTCATTGTCTTTCTCTAAACCTGTTTCATTTTCTATGCATAATTCTTAAAATGCATCTTAAGTTGGATTGCACCAAAGTGGAATGATTACTAATTGTGACTTGGAAATTAAATCAATTGTAGCAAAATGCTGCATTTGACATTTTTGTAGCCACATCACACTGCTGGCTTCGGTTTGTACTTAATTACTATTCTTTCTTAAATACCATTACCAAGCCAGATAGTGCTCCATCCTAAATATTTGGGTTTTTTTTTTATTTCTGATTGAAAACCTTTTCATTTGTCTCTGTTAAATTTCATGTTAATTATAACCCATTTCTAATTTTAAATTTCCCTTCTATTTTCTAGAGAATAAGGTATCCCAACCAATTCTGTGTCATCTGCATCTTTAATATGCATTCTCCGTCACTTTATCAAAGATATTAATAAAAATATCCAATAGTAGAGGGCCAGGGCTAAACTTTGCAGAACCCAGCAAAGGGTTAATAATTCTACCTAACCTGATGTAGTATTCACATATGATATGTTTCTGATTATCTATCACACTACTCAGAAAACATTTAATTAGCTTAATAGCATGTCATGAGGTATTGTCAAATTGCTTAAGTTCACATACATTATGTCTACAGCATTTCTACATTATATTCTACATAATCAACACTACTAGATTAAAGAAAAACTGGAAAGATTTGTTCTTCAGAAGTCCCATCTAGTAATATCTGCATTGTTTCCAAAGTGCTCATGATCTATTTCAGCATCTTCCCATCTATTGATGTTAAATTCTCTGTAGCTTATTAAATCTCCCTATCCTTTATTTGAAGATAGGAACATCTGCTCTTCTCCAGTTCCATGACACTTCATTAATTCTCCAAAATTTCTTAAGGATAATACATAGACCAATTTGGCTAGACCTTCATTCTCCCCCCCCCCCCCAGTATAGAATTCCTGTGATTTTAGAGATTTAAACTTATTCAAAGTAAGGACAAATTACCTGACCGTATTTTTTTCAGTGTAAAACTTCTGTACAGCCTCTACATCCTGTTCTTCATAATTTCTATTGCAACATGTATTTTTATGTTGAAGAAAGTTGAAGCGAATTAAGAATTGCACAGTTCCGTCCTTTCTTTGTCACCGGTAATATTTTATAGCAAAAATAAAATTATTATTTTAATTAATTTTATTTTGATCTTGAGAAAGTAAAAAAATGATATAGCAGTGGGATAACTTTGCAGAATTAATGTCTCACTCAAATATAAAAAAATCTCTACTATCTTATTATTCAATTCTTATAGATGCTTTTTCTGATTTGTAACATATATGCTGATTGTTTACTTAGTTGCCTTCAAGAAAATGTTTTTCCTTCAACTCCAAGTAAATCATAGTGATCATAAACATCTAGATCTTCAATTGTTTGTCAGTAAATTCAGTTTAGTATGTTTTAGTTAAATATCCTGTGTTCAAAGACTCAATAGAGGATAATATTATGGGCTCTCATAATCTACTAGCCCACAGAACCAATACTATAAGTTTCTAATTGTGGAAGGAAGATATGAAAAAAATATTTGTGAGTTTTTATTTTCCATGCACAAGTAAGTTGAATTCTTCTGGATTTTCTTTGTATAAAATGTTTCCTCCATATCTTCAGGGCATTGCTGTTTAATAAAACACAGATTATATAAAATCAATATATTGATTTTGAAGTATATAAATATACCTAGGAAATAGTATAATATGAAGCCCTTCAGTGGGGTCCATTAGATTTTATTAGTAATTGTGAATAATTGTGAGAGGGATCTTGGAGTAGACAATCACTTAAACAGGAGCCAGCAGTGTGCTCCAGCTGCCAAAAAAGCTAATGCAGTCCTAGATTGCATTAACAGAGGGATAGAATTAAGATCATGTGAAATGTTGATACCACTTTATAATGCCTTGGTAAGACCAACTTGGAATTCTGCATCTGGTTTTGACTGTCACAATGTAAAAAAGATGTTGAAACTCTAGAAAGATATAGAGAAGAGCAACAAAGATGATTAGAGACTGGAAGCTAAAACATATGACGAACGGTTGCTGGAACTGGGTATGTCTAGTTTAATGAAAAGGACTAGGGATTCCAGTATTTAAGGGGTTACCACAAAGGAAAGGGAGTCAATCTATTTTCCAAAGCACTTTGAAAGCAGGACAAGAAGTAATGGATGGAAACTAATTAAGGAGAGAAGCAACCTAGAACTAAGGAGAAATTTCCTGACAGAACAATTAATCAGTAGAACAACTTGCCTCCAGAAGTTGTGAATGCTTCAACACTGGAAGCTTTTAAGAAATAGATTGGACAACCATTTGTCTGAAATATAGGGCTTCCTGTATATTCCAGGGTTGAACTAGAAGAACTCCATGGTCCCTTACAACTCTGTTATTCTGTTATAATTTTAGTTATAAATTATCAGAGCTTATCATTGGAGAAGAGCCTAATGCTGGGAAAGATTGAGGGCAAAAAAAGAAGGGGATGACAGAGAATGAAATGGCTGGATGGAGTCACTGAAGCAGTAGGCCTGAGCTTAAATGGACTCCAGAGGGTAGTGGAGGACAGGAAGGTCTGGAGGAATGTTGTCCATGGGGTCGCAGTGGGTCGGACACGACTTCGCAACTCACAACAACAAGTCACAATTTGTTGGGGTCACACCAATCAAAAGCCTTTATATAGAATAAAACAGGCATTTTATTTTCTGAAACATTCTTGTCTATTCCATTACTGATTGTATATAAACAATGAAATATTACAAGTAGTCCTCAATTTATGACCACAATTGAACCCAAAATTTATGTTGCTAAGTGAAATTTTTTAAAGTGGATTTTACCCCCTTTTACAACCTTTCTTGCTACAGTTGTTAAGTGAATCACTGCAATTGTTAAGTTAGTAACACAGTTGTTAAGTGAATCTGGTTTCCCCATTGACTTTGCTTGTCAGAAGATCACAGAAGCTGATCACATGACCCAAAAGCACTACAACCATCATAAATATGAGTCAGTTGACTAGCATCTGAATTTTGATCATATGACTTTAGTCGTAAGTGTGAAAAATGGTCATAAGTCACTTTTTTCAGTGCCATTGTAATTTCAAACAGTCACTAAATAAATTGTTGTAACTCAAGGAATACCGATATATGTGCCTACTATTTTAAATGTATACATATAATTTAAATCATATACACACACACCACATACACATACACATATACATGTTATACTCCCAGTTGCAGTGGAATAATACGGTAACAGCATAATCATCAACAGCAGAAACCAAACAGTACTGGAAGGATATAAGTAGGAAAAAGAAGACACATAATACTAGTGCAAAGTGGCTGTAGGACCTGAGAACAGACCACAGTAATTTCCCAGAACAGAAACCAGTCACCATCAAAGTAGCAGACATCCAACAATGAGTTAAGAACACAAAGACGCAAAGACAGTACCTGGTCCACACATAATCCACAGCTACTGACTAAATAAACTAACAGCAGTGTATGAACCCCTAGCAGCACAGTTGAACCAGCTGCTAGCAGTGGGCTCACACCCAGACTGGCTAACTCAAAGAAGGACAGTGCTGGACCTTATGGGCCAGTAGATGAGCACAGCTCAGGGGCTCAAAACCCCAGTTGTTCATAGATAGAGCAATTGTCCAAGTCTCAAGTTCTAGACAGACCAATCTGAGCACAGCCTAGATTGACTAGAAGGAAAACTATGACTCAATGACATACACATAGCATGCCACACAAATGTGGATGCCTGGCACTATACAAAATCAATGGGACATTAAGAATCTTCCTCAAGAACCCAATGGGACTGTGAAGACAACACTAGAAGTCTGTTAGTTTTGGATCATGGTTCTGACATCTTATTTAACAAAGGTATACATATCTTTATAGTACTGAACTTTCCTTTCGTTTCTGGCAACATCTGCAAGTACAGTCCGTTCAACTTTAATCCAGTTTATCATAACATCATAACTATCAATATTATTGTAGTTGCCTTTCTGATCTTCTCAAAAGCTTCTTGGATACCTGCAGACTTAAGGAACTCCTCTCTCACAATGTATGCGTCATGTTGACTTTGCTCTGAATCTGAATATCCATCTGATTTTCTTGGCAGATTATTGGCTTGGGCTGCAATTTACTTTTCCACTGTATTTACCTTACTGCATTTACCTCTGATCTTTAATTACCCCTCATTGTTGAGGTAAAGTATATCTAACACTAAAACAACTCTAAGGAAATTCTAGTTTAAGTTTAGCTTATACTACTAAGACTATATCTTTTAATTTCAGTTCACTGTGGCTGATTTTGGTGTACTAAACACATTTTACTTTTAGTGGAAAGCCAAAATGTTGCCGCTTTTAAAATTATGTTTCTATTGTACCTTCTTCAGCAAAGCAGACAATAAATCAGCTACTAGGATATTTCTAGATTAATGGCCCTATACCTACCAATAAAAATAATTTCTGCACCTTTTCCCGCCTTTCCAATTTAAAAAATTTTATTGTAGGGAAAAAAAGATGGAAAGAGCAGTAAAAAAAGACATGAGGCATATTAATAGAAAACATCTGAGCCATTTCACAATACAGGTAGTCCTTGTTGCTAAGTGAGAAATTTGTCTGGGAATTGTTGGAGACACCATTCATAATCCATCCATTTATGAACTCTTTTAATTTGCTGCCTTGAGCTTATCAAGATCATGTTGCTATCATTGTGTCTTGAACCCATTGAAGTCAAGCTGTCTTCATTGTGCCTTGAACTCATTAAGACCATGTTGATTTTGTTTGAACCCATCTATGCCAAGCTGCCTTACTCGTGCCTGGAATCTGCTAGAGTTGAATGTCTTTCATTGTGCCTTCAACCCAAAGGCTGGGTTGACATCTGTGGGGCTGGCATCCTGCTGGCATCATTCCCGTGCCTTAGGTGCAAAAGAGACTACAGCCAGACTTGCCCCCATTGCCTTTATTACATCCAGTTCATTTGAAATGGACTTTAAAGACTGTCACATGAAATTGGAACCTGGGGAATGACTACAGGGTTGGTTGTGTGAAATAAACACATTTACTCCACTCGTGCTGTGTATGTGTGTGGTCTGGGACAGAACACATATAAGGTTGCTGTCAGAAGTTAGTCAAGGTCTAGATGGGACAAGAAAAACAGAGAAGCAGTTGTTTAGCTGATGGTTCTTAAAAATCCAGGTTTTTTTCCATTGTGCAAAGCAAAATGATCCTAGGAAACAATACCCAAAGATCAGAGAGAAGAGAAAGCCTGCAGCAGCTTCAGGTAACCAATAGGATCTGGGCCCAACTTAAAGTTTATTTATTCTCATAGTAGAAGCATTGGGCAAGACCTGTTCCAGAAGAACAGGTAAAACTAGAGCAGTTGAATTTGAATGTATCTATGTGAGGGTTGGGAATGAAATGAAATAATATCATGAAGAAATGCCTTAAAAAATCAGTAAGTGTGGTATTTTCATGCTGTACTTAGCAAAATGAATACAAGAGTTGAAATGAATTTAATCAGTATGCCCTCAACTCTCAAACTGCAAACTTGAATTGATTCATGCCATCTTCAAATTTTAGATTTCTAATATTAATTGAATCAGAACTGACTGACATAGGCATATAAAAGTCAATTATATGCAGTATGACATTGGCTTCTGCCACAGAATATGAAGAGAAAATTGATGTTTTGTAAAAAGATATTAAATAAATTGACATTTTAAAACTGAGGACTTCATATTTTTATCAAGTGTATAATGGCGTAGGGCAAGGTACCTAAACCATATTGGGATATTCTTGGGCATTCTTTCTTTTCTAGAGAAAGATAGGTTCATTTAAGCTTGGTGATATGGAGTTTTTATCAACTTCAGTTCTGATTGTATCTTCAAAATTTAATAGTGAAACCGTAGCCTCTCTCTATGCATGTCTCTGTCTGTGTACATTAATGTGTAAGAAAATTAAAAAATTTTGTCTTTATAAGACTTTATTATAATGAATATTTAACTAACCAGAATGAATTAATAGTCTCAATTAAGAGAGCGAATAATTTATTATTATTAATAATAGTAATAATTAAAAATATTATTTAATAATAGTCTAAGATTAAAATTATTTAAAATATCAGAAAATTCTCATTTAATTTTACCATTCATGATCACAATGTCTTCTTCCTCCTAAATATTGCAACTGATAATATCTTATTAATCAGGATTAATGCTGAACAAAAAAACAGACTAGGTAAAAAAACCGCACAGTGCAATAAAACATGGGTGGTATCTTTGACTTCTCCTTTACCACATATACATACATGTTCTGCTATTGGGGTCTTGTTATATCTGTCTTGGAGGAGTGCTGAAGGGAGGATGTTAATCTGGCTCTGAAGAATGCTATTCTATGTTTCTGAAAGATCAGGTCCTCTAAATATCTTGATGGTTCCCACCCCCCCCCCCCGGTTAATTCTGTTCCTACTATGGAGAGGCAACCTATTAATTTCTGAATGGAACTCCATGTCTTTTATTCTATTAATAACTACTTGCTTAGCTTGGTCAAAGCCTAGGGATTTTAAGAATGCCGGGGAGAGCACATAAGAGCCCAGCTTGTGGTCTATCGCTTGTTTCTAGGGGGAGGGGAAGTTATCTGTCAACACTAAAGGAGTCAGTCCATCTGGGAAGAAATGAATTTTTAGCCAATAAATAATCATCAGCTTCCAGGCTCTTACCTGAATCTGAGGCATACCTATCTCAATCCTTAACTGGGTGTTTGGTGTTCCTTTGGGTACAGCTAAAATGGCTCGCAGGAATTTTGTTTGTATGATTTCTAGCAAATCTATTTACAAAGATTACTGTTTGTGTCCCATAAAGAATTTGCACCAATGTTTTGGCCTGAAACAGTTTTAAGGCAGCAGGGACTAATTGTCTTCTGCCTGTAAAGAAGAAATGTTTAATGGCATTTGAAGACCTGACGGCTGATTGCAATGTATGATCCAGGTGAGGCTTCCATGTACCTTGTGAATGGAAAACACCCCAAGGTATTTCAATATCTTAACCTGTTCTACATTACATCCTTCTATTTTCCAGGAGTATTGAATAGGTCTTTTAGTGAAAACTAAAATTTTTGATTTGTCAAAATTAAGGACCAATTTATTCTGTCTGCAGTATCCTAATGTTGCTGTGATTGCTCTCTTCAGCCCAATGAGTATTTGTAAGATAATAGCAGCATCGTTGGCATATAAGAGTATTGGGATTTTACATTGTGCTAAGTTAGGAGAGTGTATTTCAGGGTTCTGCAAAAGATGGATCAAGGGGTTGACGTAAAAGTTAAATAGGGAGGGAGGGGGATAGAATACAACCCTGCCACACTCCTTTTTGTGTCCTTACTGGGTCGGATAAAGTTCCTCGAGGGTTACACCTCACTTTCAAGGTGGAATTAGCATATATTTTTTGTATGAGATAGAGAAGGCATTTATCAATGGTAGTGAACTTTAATTTGTCCCAGAGGGTATTTCTGGATATTGAGTCAAAGACTTGCTTAAAATTAATCCCATCATGTAACCAAGGGTAAGAGCCATACTGCTTGATACTATGTATTTTATTATTATGGATGTTATTTATTATTGGTTAATCTTTAGTGAGATTCACAGCCTTTGAGGCTGGTTAACAGCTCAGCAGCTCGAATCCTAACCAAGGACCTAGGAACTGTTAAGGTATCATCGGAGAATGTAACCTGTTCCGAGTAAGATGGATTATTATTATTATTATTATTATTATTATTATTATTATTATTATCTTTTAACACTATTGTAAACAGTGATCATTTTGTCTATTGCTGGTCTGCGACCATAATAAAGATGATGATGATGATGATGATGATGATGATGACGATGATTTTTCAGACTAGGTATGTAGGTAGTTGGTCTAATTACCTGCAACAGTTTCCAGAATGCAGTGGAAAGTACAAATGAGATAGTGATGAAGTTCACTTCGAATCAGAAAAAAGAATGGCAGCATTTGGCAAGTTCTGTGCTGATTTTGAAAACATCTTTTTTAATAAGTCTGTTGAATCTTCTCAGATATGGATTTTATGCTGTGAATAGATTCTAGGGTGGTGACTGAAACTTGTCTACCTTTGATATATGATCTTTAATTTGTTCAAAATGAGGATACAGACAAATTGAATGTGGGAGCCTACAGTTGATTTGTTGAGCCAAATCCATCCTGCCTTGTAAAAGCTGTCAGAAGGGAATAGAGTTCGAGTGGTGGAAACTGTAAATACTTCAGGTGGCCAATGCTTATAAAGGAAGCTGTAGTAAGAACTGTGTTAAAGAAATCGTCTTTAGATTTCATCATCATCAATCATTATTGGCAAGTCTCTAACTTCTAGTTATTAAAGTCCCAAAGCTGACTAAAGTCCCTGGAGCAAAACTCCAGGCTGTTTTTGTAGTTAGAGATCATCAGCAGATGGCCAATGGTGATAACTAGAGAATTGTGTCCTCTGAATGGTATTCAACACTATCAATAATAATATTGTTTTTTAGTATGTTTGACTGTATGGAACTCAAGGGCACCATATCACTGTGGATCCATTCCCAGAAAATGGGGGCAGGGACATTACTGTGGATTAATATTGATTTGAGATTTCTCCAAGATTTAATACCTTTTGTTTCCCATTTCAGATGTAGGTATTGAAGTGGCCAAAACTGAAAACTGATTCAAATTTCCTATTGATCGTTTAGATGCAAAATTCCATAAAGGGTCTTTATATAGAGAATAAATTTGTTTTTTCTAAATTTATCTTAAACATGAAGGAGATAACAAGGGCAGAGGTGAAGGCAAATAAAGCTGTTTTTTATTGATTTACTTGTGACTAAGTTTATGGACAATTGAATAGGATTTTTAAATCAAATATTTATAGTTAATTGTTATAGTTAATTGTTATAGTTAAACCAAAATCACTGTGGTAGAACTTTAGTAAGTTTCTTCACTATACAAAAATACAGTCTACTTAATGTTACTTATTGTTGCTGTGGAAAGAAAATTACTCAAGATCTATGCCAGTATGCAATTTGTTTTCATAGTTAAATAACAAATTGGGTTACGAGATATGGAAGCATAAGAAGCATCAGTATGCTCAGCTTACCAATACATCTTAATACAATAGTTACAAAAATCTGAGTAGGGCTCGGCTGATGATAAGTAATACAATGGAAAATATAAAGGAATATGCAGAAGTATTCACTATTTTTTTCTTTTAGAATGCTTTTTTTAAAAACAAAACAAAAGAGTCACTCTTCAAGTATATTCAAGTAAACAAGAAAATATTAATAGCAACGCCTGACACATCTATTTTATCTCATATATTAGGTTCAATTAGAACTTAAGAGCTTAGAATAATTTTATTGTCACTTTGAATTGGCATACATTAAAATGAAATTTCATTTCATACAACTCTCAAAGGGTCACCATCTTGAATATACACTACATAAACATGACAAAAATAAATAAATAAATACAAAATACCCACATATATTATATGACCCAGAAAAACAACACAGTCTAGTCCGGATGTATACATGTACATGGCAAGAAAACCAAATCTTGCGAATTTACCAGACAGATGCCATAGGGAACAAAGCTGTTACAGAAACTGGTGGTCCTGCTAGAAATACTTTGAAACCTCCTCCCAGAGGGGAGCAATAGAAACAGACCATAAAGTGGGCGTCTCTAACAATGCTTTGAGCTCTAAGCACATAGCCCTTACAAGCAGTATTCTGAATGACAGGAAGCAAGCTTCCTATAATCTTCTCGGCTGTCCTTACCACTCTCTGAATGGACTTTCTCTCTGAGGCACTGAAGCCACAAAACCAAACTGAGATGCAATTTGTTAAAATGCTTTCAATCGTGCCTCTGTAAAAAGTGGCCAGGACAGAAGGAGAAAGATATACTCTCCTCATCCGACGCAGGAAATGCAGACCTTGGTTTGCATTTTCACTAAGGATGACATGTGGAGAGACCAAATCAAATTGTTAGTTATCTGTGCCTGCACTTTATCTGCAATTTAAGAAGAATGTGCATTCCCCCCACACCCCATCTCTCATCCTACCCTGGAAAGAGGGACTGTCTACTATTATTTCTACAGAACCTCCCAAGGTTTAGTTCTAGGCACAGGTGAGGTGTGGACTAGGGTCTATTGTCGGATGAAATGAGTATAGCCATGAGATGCATGGTGGAGAGTTAGCTTTCTGAGAAGTCAAATTTCATCCATGACTTTATGGTTACAGAAAGCAGTGGCAACATGCAACAGGCAGACTGTCAGACACAATGATTTACTTCACATTATTCCAGAACTCTTTTCCTATATTTCTGGTTGTTTGCTGAAATGACACACAGCACTCCAGTGAAACAAATGTTGTTATTGCTGCTCCTCAATGACAGGCACTGTGTTACTGCCATGGTATAAAGTACACTGTCAAGTATTGTTTGAGGCATGGCTCTTTTGGACAGACTAAAGTTACTACTGTGAAACTCACATTTTGATACCAGGTAAATATTAACAAACTATATGATCTAAATTAATTAAAAAATAAGCATCATATAACATATCATGAGTTACAACATGAGATTAAACAAAAATAAAAAGAATAAAAATCATAGATTAAAATATAGTAGAGTAGGAGAAAAAATCATATTGTTTAATAGGATTCTTCCTTAGAGTTCTGTCAAAAAATTTCAAATATTGATAAACAGTGAATTTAAACAATCCATTACAGTACTGCTAATGAGATCTAGATTTAACTTTTAAATGTTGCATTATACTCCTTTTGTCAATAATTCTTGAGGCTTTGATGAATTCCAAATAATGAGGATACAGTCAAGAAGAACATATGCATTTTTAACCAATTCAACACAAGTATGGCAACACAAGTTGTAGAGTACTTGAGTATAGTGATATCTTGGTGCTCAACTGCTTTGAAACTCATTGAACTCAACACATTTTGATGTGAAAATTTTGTCCCGGTACTCATCTTTTGTTTGGTACTCAATGCACAAGCTAGAGCTTGTTAATGTTGACTGCCTTGTGACTCACTACCTTATTCCTTATGGGAAAAATTGGTTTGGTACTCATCGGTTTTTGGTACTCATTACACCTCCCAGAACCAAATAAAGTACAGGAACCACTGTACTTATTTTGTCTGATATGAATTTTTAAAACATATATCCCACATTTTCACTGTTAAAAGATATTCTGAAAGTGGAATAATGCAATTTATTGTTAAATAAATTTAAATTTAAATAAATAATTTAAAATGTTTATTATTATTCTTCACCTGCCTATTATAGTAGTGCTGTCTCCAAAATTAACAGAAAATGAGCAAATTATCTAAATAATAAAGTAACACATGAGGCAGAAAGTTTCTAGTACACTTCTTTCCTCTCAGATCTATCTATCTATCTATCTATCTATCTATCTATCTATCTATCTATCTATCTATCTATATATATTTAATTTGATTTATATGCCGCCTTTCTCCGGAGACTCAGGGCAGCTTACAATGCGCTAAGCAATAGCCTTCATACTTTTGTATATTTATACAAAGTCAGCTTATTGCCCCCACAAACTGGGTCCTCAATTTACCTACCTTAGAAAGGATGGAAGGCTGAGTCAACCTTGAGCCTTGGTGAGATTCGAACCTGCAATAATTGCAGGCAGCTGATGTTAATAACAGGGTGCTTTAGACCACTGTACTATCCAAGGCTCTTATATTAATGTGGAATCATGCAAATGATCAATTGAAAGAGTAGATTAATATTGAATGCAGGTTTGGTGAAAAATAATGAAAGGTCATCCAAATGTAGATGCACCTCAAGGTTAGATTGATTTCCAAAAATGGGATCATGGAAATAGAAGAAAAATTCTGAATATTAGATTAGGCCTTTGGCCATATAGACCAGCATTCTGAGTCCGAAGTGGTCAACCAAATTCAGGAAGCTCACAATCAGGGACAAGCAGGAGATAACTTGTAATAACTCATGTTCAAGGATCCATCCCAGGATGTCAAGATTAGCAAACAACTATAAAATCAAGTAGATATTGATAGTAGTGTTTCATAAATTTGCCCAGTGCCTTTTCAAATCAATTCCCATTGATGCTGTCACCAATTTGATAACAACAATATTGTTATCAATATTGATCCTGAATGTTCTGACTTTTAGTTTTGATAGATATTTCTAAGTTCCAGTATTGAAAGACAGATAGAAAAGCTACTTGCATAATCTTGTATTTCTAGCATATCTTCCCTTATTTGCCTTTGTTGGAAGCTGAAAAATCTCAGCTGCATAATCAATCCACATCAAAGAGGTGACCTATTCCCTAATCATTTTGAGGGTGGTTGTTTTTTGTTCTTTTTTTCAAGTTCTCTTATTTCAAATATGGTGACTAGAACTTTCCATAGTACTTATATATTGGCTGCTTTATTTTCAATACTCTTCCAAATTATTCTAAGCTTCAAACTTGTCTTTTTAATAGCAGCTACATGCTGTGTTGACATCTTCATGTCCAATCCTCCATTTTCTTAAACAATTACTTCCAATTCAGAACTCATTAATGTATTAATAAAGTTGGGATTTTATGTGCCAAGATGTATCTTTTGGGCCTAATTACAGATTTCCATTTATCACTTTGATGCCCACTCACTCAGTTTTAGAGCTTTTTCCAATTCTTTTTTTTTCTATCTCAAATAATTTGGTACAATTAGAAAATGTTGCCACTTCATTGCTCATTCCAATTCTAGATGGTTTGCAAATGAATTAAAAAGCATTGTAGCATCATTTATCCCTATGGGACCCTGCACAGAATAGCTCCCCCAGCTGAAAATTGTCCATTCCTTCCTATCTTCTGTATACTGTTCTTTACCAGTTACTAATCCATAACAGCTTCATTCACCTTATCACATGTGTTTGATTTGGAGCCTTTGGCGAAGGTCTTTGTCAAAGACTTTGGAATTCTAAATATATAACGTCAGCTGGGTGATCCTATGCCACATGCTTGTTGACAATGAGGAAAAACTATAGAAGATTAGTAAAAAAAACAAAAATCCCTTGTAGAAATCCTGGCAGATGTCTAGGGGAAAGCAGCAAATATTAAAATATTGTATAATTATCATTCAGTTGATCACTAAGACTGAGGAGGCACATGAACAACCTTCCATAAGGCCAGCTAGTTTCATAAAGGCTCCCAGTATTACCTATTCCATCAAGTGGTGTTCTGCAATATTACCCTGTAACTACTGTACAAGGATTACTGTAAAAGCAGTAGTAGTCTCTTAGCAACAAATCTCCTCCCACTTATGACTGCATGATTGCAACTTTGTTGTTTTGAAGCCTTACGATTTATATTGATATTGTTTCCTGATTGCTTATTTGTACCCTATGACTATCATTAAGTGTTGTACCTTATTATTCTTGATGAATGTATCTTGTCTTTTTATGTACACTGAGAGCATATGCACCAAAGACAAATTCCTTGTGTGTCCAATCACACTTGGCCAATAAAGAATTCTATTCTATTCTATTCTATTCTATTCTATTCTATTCTATTCTATTCTATTCTATTCTATTCTATTCTATTCTATTCTATTCTCAAAATATTTAAAGCATCTAAGAAAATACATATAAGAGCTATTTATCTCCAAAAAGTAGGATTGTGAGTTTGCAATTTTATACTCGCTTGTCTAAAAGTAAAGTCGATGGAGTGGAATTTTAAGTGTAAACACATATAAATTGTTTTATAAACAACTCTTAAAAAGATCTAAGATTGGATTCAGACACAGGCATGATTAGGATTGATCAAATATACCCCCTGGTATTAATTTGCTCCATTGAGTTTGTTAAACTTAACCGTGATTAGGTCTGGATCTAATATCTTTATGGAAAAATCAAAAGAAGGTATTTTCTCATTCAAATTTAGTTTGTGATAGTTTTTTTGCTGTTGCTTTCTTACAAAACCTAAACACAGTTAACCTGCAAACAACTTGACATCTGTGTTTCTGAGGAAAAAGACATATTTTCAGTTAATTAATTCTAACTATTTCACACTTACAAAACAAAGAGACAAAAATAACAAAAATACAAATTAAGTAGGTAAACAACAAACATCTCATGTTACTGAGACTTAATTTTTTCCCAAGCAAGGACTTCAAAATGTATATAGCATAAGAAATAATTACTTCAGATAAGTGCTTTTTTGTTTTGCAAAGGAGAAAGGGAGGAAGGGAGGAAGGTCAATGAAAGAAGAGCATAGCAGTAAATAACCTGAAACAGGACCAACTCTGGCTGTGGCAATAGGACAATTACCTGACTTTTTCACTGTCCTATATGTTCTGCACATAGTTAAAAAACAGCAAGACCAATCTGCATAATTCATGACTAGGGACCAAGAAGGTTAGCATCATGTATTGAATCAGCCTCAAAATAATGAAAATTGTGCATATTATATAACATCCCTCTCCCACACTTGGTAGATGAAGGTTTTAGGTAAAATTCTTCCTGATCTGTACTGAAAATGTAAGTAAAAAGAGCCATACATCTAGCAGATGCTGGTTTCCCATCTCTGACTCTGATCCAGAGATTGTTCACAGACCTGAAATTCTGACACCCTTGGAGCAAAAGAGGGATACATGTTTCAGAAATAAATAAACACAAATACCTAATTGCAAGTAGAATTTTGTACATGCATGCCATAATTTACAATCCATATATTTGATTGGGTTTTGCCATTGAAAAGAATGGGGATACCCATAAATACAGGAGACAACGGATGTATCTACCTGTGATTACACATAAATACAATTCATGTTGTACTCATAATATATCAACCGTGCCCCTTATTTATAGTCCATTCCACCAATTCTAAATGAGTGTATTCTTTTCATATGAAAAGAATACATGAAATTTTATAGTATGTGAGTAATGTGCTAATATATGAACTATGTGAATAAATGTACAGTTTGAATAAAGGTATGTCAGAGACAGTAAAATTTGGTTGGTTGTAAATAAGTTAATTCACTTAATAATACCAATAACTGGGATCTTTGCTTGCGAGGATTTATGAGACAGAAATTACAAGTTAGAAACAATTTGACTCAGTATCCACTAATCTCTCCATTTGTTTTCTAATGCCAAAGATTTTCTTCAGACAAAAACTACCAAGTTCCAAGCATCTGGGCAAGAACTAGACAGGTTTCTTGTAAAAGATAGGATTGCTTTCATGCTAGTCCTGGGTAAATATAAAATCTTTGAAAACAAGAGGGATTTCATTTTTCTGAATTATTCAACATTTCTTCCCAGGTTTCTTATTATCTGGGCTAAGTTGCCATTTAGGTCTCTTGACTGTTTATGTCATCCTGGCTGGGAAATTCTGGGAGCTGAAGTCCATCTTAAAGTTGACAAGTTTGAAAAACACTGATATAAATAGGGGTTTTTTCATCTGTGCTTTGGAAAATGATCTTTGATGGATTTTTGTAAGCACTGTTGATTTTTTTTCTAAATAATAAACACTGCATATATTTGTTATGTCTGCAAGTTACTGTTTGGAAGCAAGCCTTGAAAAAGTATACTGAGATTCTGCTAGCCACTCCTGCTATACCACTTTTTTTTTCATTTTAAAATTCCTATTCTACCAGTAAAGGAGAATATTTGTAGCTCAGGATTGAAATGAGGCGTCTTTGGTGCTGTCTGAGCTTGGCTGTTTTCTTGCAGATGTTTCATGACCCCAAATTAGGTAACATCATCAGCACTAGTAAGGAGCGGGCTTTGCTGTCATTTCATATTCTCTTGGCTTGCCTTCTCAGTGTTATGGGGGTGGTCTTGGAGGTCTATATTTGGGCTGTCTATGTTATGTCATTTGCATTCCTTGATTGGGGTATTCCTTATTTTTTGTTGTTCTTGGAGTTAATCTATGCTCATTTGGGTGCTGATTGATGGTAGGGAGGTATTTTGGTCTTTTTTGTTCCCTTTTTGGTTTGTTGATAGTCTCTTTTACATAGTATGTACATATTGTTTATCTCTGTGTGTCTATTGATGACTAATTTGTCAGAGTGCCAGGCTTCTAGAACTTTCCTAGCATTTTTGTATTTGGCTTAGTCTCAGATGGTCCCTGTTTCCCAGATGAAACTATGGTTACATCTGTCCATATGTTGTGAAATTAAAGAGTTTTCATCATGTTTTCTGACTTCTAGTTGATGTTCGTGGATGCCAGTCTTCTTCCTGTTTGTCCTATGTAGTGGCTGTTGCAGTCATTACACTGTATGTCATAGATGATTTCTTTTTTTCTTCTTCTAGGGCTGCTGGGTCTTTTGGTTTACTTAGGTTGTTTTGGAGGGCTTTAGTTGGCTTGTGTGCTTTGCTGATTCCATGTGGTTGTAATAGTCTGATAGTGGTTTCTGAGAGTGTTATGGTTTTTACAGCTAGTGTTGGTTGTGCTATATTGGGCCATGGTCAGGCACTTTTTGATAAAGTTGCATGGATATCCTTTTTCTTGGAAGATGTTGAATAGAAGTTCTATTTCCTTTTTCTGCTATTCAGGGTTGCTGCAGTGAGTTTGTGGTCATCCAAATAAAGTTCTTCAGAGTCTCACACTTCAGTGCTAACCCATTCGACATTACTTTCTTCATCTGAGAATACTGAAGGCATTGCTCCACTGCCACCAACACAGGAAAAAATTATTAATAAACTTCAAGACTTCACAATCAGAGAGTGCAATTTCAATTTAATAGTTACCTGAAGCCCCACAACCACCAATGTAACAGTTACCACAGTCAAGATTTAAATTTACGTTCACAACCGAGCCTCTTTAAATCTGAGACTCTTGTTTCAGATGAGGAAACTCTAGATCCATCGCTTACAACTCATTCCCTAGTGAGTCATTGTTTATTTTGAGACAATCAACACCAGGGTCTCCTTCTTCTATTCCAGTATCATTTGTATTAAGGTCATTCTGTCTTCAGGAAATATCTGTCCCCAACTTAACTGCTACTTCTTAACATTTGTCTTTTGTGGCTTCTTGAACTAACAATTTGATTATTGGGATAAAATTCCAATTCATAATTCTTACTATCTCATGTAGTGTCCTAAATCACATTCATCTGCTTTAATATTACTATCC
The DNA here is from genome assembly GCA_012654045.1 of Ptyas mucosa. Lineage (NCBI taxonomy): Eukaryota > Metazoa > Chordata > Lepidosauria > Squamata > Colubridae > Ptyas > Ptyas mucosa. Next base: position 12,719,986 of record WNWU01013802.1, read on the forward strand.
ACTTAGCTATAGCTTTTCTACGTAATCCTTTAACTGGCAATATGACATGCTGACACTTTCACATAACCAGAATTATTGTCGCATTGCAACTACAGGATATTCTTTTGGCAGAGTCTTAACATTAAAGTCCATTTCCACATGGCCACTGTTCTGAGGTTGCCAACATTGAGTGTTCCTCAGGTACATGATTGCCCGATAACGTCTGTGAACAAGTTTCCATCCTGTACCTCTTACTGTATCTAAAATAATTTATCAAAAGGGAGGACTATCATTCTAAGGCTTCTTGGATCCTATTATCTTATCAACCAATGTTCAGTTTGTAGATCACACAGCAACGTTTCCTTCAAAAGCGCTATTACTAATTTTAGTTATCACATACACCACAACTATATGGTAGCTTTAGAATCTCTGGACATTAAAACAAAATTGAGCATATTATAGTCCAGAGAGGTCCCATAACATGTGCTGGGTCTCACTATTGACTGTGAATTGAAAGTATATCCCATAACTTGCTTAATCTTCTTCCATGACTAAAAGATGAGAATGTTTTTCAGGTATTCTTTCAATTAAGAAATATGTGACAAGCCATCAAAGAAACTAAGGTGCTTTTGAAATACCAACAGCAACGGGATTTGCTAGTATCTGTTATTGTTCAGTTGAAAATCTTGACAAAAATTACAGGAGGCAAATTAAATTGAAATAAGAATGTATCTTTGAGAAGTATATAAAAGGCATATATTAAAGATCCTTGCATTAAACATATGGATAATTTTTTTTTATTTTTATTTTTGATTTATATGCCACCCTTCTCCGGAGACTCAGGGCGGCTTACAGTGCATTAAGCAATAGCCTTCATACTTTTGTATATTTATACAAAGTCAGCTTATTGCCCCCACAATCTGGGTCCTCATTTCACCTACCTTAGAAAGGATGGAAGGCTGAGTCAACCTTGAGCCTGGTGGGATTTGAACTTGCAGTAATTGCAAGCAGCTGATCTTAATAACAATGAATTAGTCCACTGCATCACCAGTTCCCTGGTGATCATGTAAAGGTATATAAATGAAATTTGTTTTAAAAAGCATACCTGAGAAAAGAATCATATTTAGAACTTTCTATTTTATAGAAATATATAAAATGAATATGGCAGATTTCCCTCTTAGAGAAAGCAATAAACAACAAATGGAAGTGGATTTTCCAGCTGATAAAATCCAGTTGGCAGACCATATGAATAGCTGAAAATCTACAGCTCTTACACAGACTGAATTTATACTTATTCACACATTCCTAATAAAAGCTAGGGTTCCCAGCTGTCTACCAATTATATCTGCATTCTCATCAATGCTTGTGGTGCTAGCCATTGTTTGAAAAAAATATTTTGCTAAACTTCACTGGCTGACTTTCATGTAGCTGATCTGCATATACAGTGAAAAATTATTTTCTTGCTGCATTTATTTATTACAGGGTATAAAATGCAGGTGATATTCTTAACTCAGATTGTGTACGGGAAAGAGCTTTTGGGCTTATGAGAAAGAGAATCCAATTAGAATAACAATAAAAATGCAAATGCAAATACATATAACTTTTTAGTCACTAAAAAGAATAAGAGGATCAGGTAAACTTCTTGCCAAGCCTAATGCAGAGATCTCACTACGCAGCACAAGAAGAACATCAGAATGGGGGCAGCTACATGAGATTCTTTAGTGTAGGTTTAGATGGACGACTACTGGCTTTGACCTAGACCTTGTTCTAAAATATAATCCACAACACCTGAACAAAGTAATAACAAGCTAGCTTGCTGTATGCAGATTCAAATATATTTATAGAATATATAGTGTAGAAACTGTGAGTTCAAACATAGCTGTTAAACAACAAAAATATAATGAACCTAAGCTTCATTTAGAGCTCTGTTGTATCTTCTGTTTAATGCTATATTGAAAAAGACCATTTTGGGGGGTGGGGGGAACCATAGTGTATATAGAGGAAAATTGATATCTGCTTAATTTAAAATTGGGAAGTTTACTAAGCAAATTGATTAATTATTCAGAACATTAGTGAATTTATCTTAGATATCCATAGGTCATAGATGGAATAGATAGGCATTCTTTGTGGTTTGAAAAATCACTATCTCTATATTATTTGATTCCCAGTTGGGTTTTCTTGTTATCCAACCGTATAATGACCTGTATCATTTTCTTGCTTTTAAGGTCACTTTCTTTCCTATAATTACAACTCTATCAAAGATTGGCCTTTCTTTGAACACAGAGAAAAAAGCATAGTCATCTTATTATTTGGCAGCAAGTGTGAAGTGAGTTTTGTTCTGTCACTAGCTAAAATGTGAAGACAGATCAGCTTTAGAGTTTTTGACACAAGAGATATTCCTCTCCAATTATAAAATCTAGAGGCACAGTATTGGTCAGGAAAATCCTTTACAGAGCACATGAACAAAATCTGAGTGGATTTTTTTATATTTAAAAAAAAAGAATAAAGGAATTACGATGGAAAAATAAAATAAAATAAATCTATAAAACGATGAAGGAGCATACAACAGTTCTTGGGATTAAATTCTACTCTATTTGTTTACTAGGATTGAAATAACAATCAAGTAAATATCAGATAAAATTTTTAAAGATAGCATGTCACAATTGAGATGCCATCACTGATGAGCAATGAAAAGTGCGAAGCCAACTAGCTCAATACAAATGGCACGAACATCACATAAGATCGTCGAGATAGCATTTCTTGCAACTCCATACTGTATTCCTCCAGTGAAAGAAAATCTCCACTTTAAACCTACTTCAAAATAGAGCACAATAGATTTTGAAATAAGATATTCATAATCAGATCCTCACTGAACCTACACTGCAATTTATCATTTCCCCAGCCACTACACTTGGAGCTTTCAACAGGCTCTGATGTGCTGTATGAAAGGAGAATTTCATTATACACTGGAATGCTGCTGTTGTAGAACACATTTCTGGAAATAAACACCATTAAATGGTCGTGACCTATTCTGTATAAGCACGCATAGATGTGTACATCAATACTACTAGCACCTTGAAAATTGTAAATGCATGATCCAAATGTTCTGATTTGTTCAGTATTGATACATCTGGACTTGAATAACCTAAATAATCGCTAAATGGTATCTGTGCAGCTGTCTACGGGGACATTTGGATTTTTTGCAGTGTAGTTCTAGTTGCTCCGTTCTTGATATGGTGTTCTGTAGTTTATTTGTTTCAGTGGGAAAAGTTGAACTGTCTATTCATAGCTGTGAATATTGGAACTTGATGTCCAAAGTAATATGACTTCTTCCATAACTTAAGATCCTTAAACATTTGGATGAGGGTGAACCTGATAGAGGAAAATATCAGTGTTGATAGTATACAGTATTGCATTCTTTTCATTCTGTATATATCCTTAAATAAATAAACAGCATTTTCCAACTCTTGAGCTAAAATAAATCAGTCCTTACTGGAGTTTTTCTGAGTTTTTCTTTAAACTCAGAAAGCATTCTTAATATTTCCAGAAATCTTATTTTTGTGTGTGTAACTGTAAATAGCAACACTCACAGATAATATGCTATAATATAGGGAATCACTTTATGATATTAATAATCATTAGGAGACGTGCATATGTATGACATTCTGACAAAATGTTTACAGTGCAACATGGAACATTAAAAATGGCAGAAATAATTGTTACTACAATGCGCATCATTAACTGAACGATGTAACCTTTCTAGATGCTCTTACATTTACAGTTTCATTGATAAATGAATTCTTCTCAGATAAAATGATGCAAGATAATTTGGAAACTAGATTTTCAATATGGTGCTTAAGAGGGAAAGCATGTCTACTGTGAAACAGTTGTTAATAACTTGGTCCAGAGAGTTTCCATATGATACGCTGGGTCTCACTAGCCCTTGTTATATTTTTAATCTTTTTTAAATTAAAAACTGGTCCAGTATGCACAGGCTACAGGCAGTGTTAGGAGCAGCATGCTTTGCTTACATGATCACTGCTTTGTGAACTGCACTGGTTTACCAGTCAGCTTCTGGGGGCAATCATTTTTTTTTTAAAAATATTTTATTAAAAAATAGGAAAAAAACTAAAGGTAAACATTAATACAAGGTAATATAAAGTAAGGGAGAAAAGAAAAGAAAGAAAGAAATCCAAATGCTTCTACATGCAATTCAAGATCCTAGTTATCACTTTTAAAGCCCTTCATGGCATAGGGCCTGCATGAGAGATCACATGTTTCTAGTTTCTTGCTCATCTGATAAAATCAAGCGGGGTAGCTATTATCTGGATCCTATCAATCACTTGCAGGAAAATTCATAACTATTCAGTAAAAAGAAATAGCTATTACTAATATTCTAGTTATTCTGCTAATTATACTTCCTTCTTTAGTCTGTAGAGAGTCTTAGTCATCCAGGTCATGGTTGACCCCAAAGGTGCTTTGTTCAGGAGGCAACTGGACTTTCTTGTTTTTTTCTTTTGAAGATGTTTCACTTCTTATCCAAGAAGCTTCTTCAGCTCTGACAGGACAGTGGGGAATGGAAGGATTTATATTCCTTGCATACAACTGGTAATCTGCATCCTTTTAGAGGGTCATGGAAGCACATTGAAGAAGTGAAATGTCTTCAAAAGAATAGACAAGACAGTCCAGTTGCCTCCTGAAAAAGCACCTTTGGGACTGCCTTCTTTAGTTGTTGTTGTTGTTGTTGTTGTTGTTATTATTATTATTATTATTATTATTATTTTTGGATTTGCATACCGCCCTACTCCCGAAGGACTCAGGGCAGTGAACAGGCACAGAATAAAATATGTAATACAAAAGTTAAACCATCAATAAAACCAAATTAAATAATTTAGCCCAAATAATTAAAATCCCAATAATTTAAAAACAGATTAAAATTTCAATTTTTAAAAAATTTAAAAAGAAACAGGGAAGAGGTTAAGCCAGGCCGGCTTGCTGAAACAGGAGAGTCTTAAGCGCACAGCGGAAGCTGCGCAGATCCAGATCTTCCGTATCTCCGGGGGGAGCTCATTCCAGATAGTGGGTGCCCCCACAGAGAAGGCCCTCCCCCTGGGGGTTGCCAACCGACATTGTTTGGCTGATGGACCCGAAGGAGCCCCTCTCTGTGAGAGCGCACCAGCCGGTGGGAGGTTGTTTGTGGTAGAAGACAGTCCCGTAAGTAGCCAGGTCCTAAGCCATGGAGCGCTCTAAAGGTGGTAACCAGAACCTTGAAGTGCACCCGGAAGACCACCAGGAGCCAGTGCACCTTGCGCAGGAGAAGTGTCACATGGGAGCGCCATGTCGCTCCTGTAACCACCCATGCGGCTGCACTCTGTGCCAGTTGGAGCCTCTGGGTGCTCCTCAAGGGGAGCCCCATGTAGAGAGCATTACAGTAGTCCAGGCGGGAAGTGACAAGGGCATGAGTGACTATGTGTAAGGAGTCCCGATCCAGAAAGGGATGCAACTGGTGGATCAGGTGAACCTGATGAAAAATCCTCCCGGTCACGGCCGTCAAATGCTCTTCTAAAGACAGCCGTGAATCCAGGAGGACACCCAAGTTGCGAGCCCTCTCCGTGGGGGCCAATGATTCGCCCCCAATAGTCAGCAATGGTGCCAGCTGACTATCTTGGGACTTTGGAAACCACAGCCACTCGGTCTTGGATGGGTTGAGCCTGAGCCTGTTCCTTCCCATCCAGATCTGCACAGCCTCCAGACACCGGGACTTCACTTCAAGGGCATCGTTGGGGGGTCCGGGGTGGAGATGTACAGCTGGGTGTCATCAGCGTACTGGTGGTATCTCACCCCGAAACCACGGATGATCTTGCCCAGTGGCTTTACATAAATGTTGAACAGAAGGGGCGAGAGGACCAACCCTTGTGGCACCCCACATATGAGGGGCCTTGGGGTCGACCTCTGCCCCCCTGCCAACACAGACTGCAACCGATTGGAGAGAAAGGAGGAGAACCACCGCAATACAGTGCCTCCCATTCCCAACTCTTCCAACCGGTGCAGCATGATACAATGGTCGATGGTATCAAAAGCCACTGAGAGGTCTAATAGGACCAGGGCAGAGGAGCAACCCCTGTCCCGAGCCCTCCAGAGATCATCAACCAACGCGACCAATGCCATTTCCGTGCTGTACCCAGGCCTGAAGCCCGACTGGAATGGATCCAGATACGTTAAGAAAGTAAATGACTGTTGTGGCCCATCAGTGGCCAGTGGAGCTGGCAGCAGAGTCAGACAGTGAGGAGATTGGGGAGGAACTTGGGCCAATCCTGGGGGCTGGGGAAAACTCAGATGAAGGCTCTGCATTGGAGGGAGAGAGGGAGCTAGACAGCAGTGAGGCAAAGGAACAGTGGAGCCTGTTCCCAGTGTGTGCATCCACAGAGCTGCCAGAAGACCAGAACAACTCAGAAAGCAGGGTCAACTTGGGAGTAAAGCCACACCTTGGAGATTGGCCCCTCCCATAGGAAACAAAAGAGGAGCAAACAGGGAGTGGGCTTTTTCAGGAAACAATTTGTTTGTTCCGTGACTCTGAGAGACTCTGTGCCAAGTTTTGCCTTGTACTGCATTTTGAAACAAGTTACATGGCAGCTCGCCAAGCAAGATAAGGTGTGTTGATAAATATTCCTCTGAAAGACTGTTTGGTCAAGCCTTGAAAGGCTTGAAAGTCAAGCCTTGCTGACTGTGAATGAAAGTAATTCACAGTCATGTAAATAAAAGAGGTTTTGCAGGGACCAAGACTCTGCTCCCTGCTTTTTAAGGGGGCTTAGGTCAGAACAATGACATTCTTTGGCAGGCTTTGAGAAATGAGAAATAACATTTGTTGACCTACACAAAGCAATTTTATAGAACTAGTTTCTCTATTGATGCTGGCAAAATTAGTTAGTAATATACTTTTAATATATAACGTCCAATCATATAACCAGATCTGAGTGGCTCCCAATCAAAAGTAAAGATAACATTAAAAAACATTAAAACATATAAACATAGAAAACAACAAAATCCTATTAGGACCAAGTCAATAGTCACTTATCTCAGTGCTTCAGGAAAGACCAAGTCTTCAAAGTTTTACAGAAGGCTAGGAAGATAGAGGCTGCCAAACTTCAGGGAGCAGAGTATCAGGGGCTGCCACAGAAAAGGCACTGCATCAGATACCAATATTTAAAGGAAGGGACTACACACATGGCCAACCTAACTGACATTTTAGGACAAGTAGATGTCCTTAGGCAAAGACAATCTGGCAGATAAACTGGCTCGGTGCTGACCAGATGATGACCAGCACCAGATGAATTGCCTTTGGAAAGATACTGGAAGCCAGTAGAGTTCGCATAACAGAGGTGTTACATGGGCAAACCTAGTGGCCTCCTTCCCTTCTGTTTTGACAACAGAAGCAACAATTTGCTTCTCTGTATTTTGCACTGAAATTAATACATGAGCTTATTTATCTGAATTATGCATAAAATAAGCTAGTTGATGAAAAGAAATTTACGTTAGACAGTTGTCATTTATTTAACAGGCAAGAGCTTATCAAATAGTACTACTTTTTTCTCAATTGCTTCAGGAACTTCAGGTTTTATTGACTACTTAAAATTTACAAAGGTTGCTTTCATTTTGTGACGACTATAGTATATGCAGCATAAAAGAATTTCAGAGTTCAAAAACTCATAGTGCAAAATGAACCAGGTTATAATATTCTTGTGTGGATATTTAATGATATGTGCAGTTTAAGAATGTAGGAAATTAGTTTGAATGCCCAAATCAAACAAGATAAATAAAAAGAACCTTATTTATTGCAGTATCTGCCTTCAAATTTTAGCTAGGTTTAAAGAGAACAGTTAAAGTAGAAGTCTTCATGTCTCCAGGTTGCTAGAAAATGAAAGTGTACTCTCATTTTCTAAAGACGGTGAGTGGCAGGTTGTATTCCAGAAAATAAGAGATCGTGCCATTAATCTATCATGAACAAAATGTTACATCTCTTCACTGTCTTCCCTTTGCCATTGTGTTAGAAGACTGCAACGGCAATATATTTCCTCTGGATATATATAAGAAAAGATAGCAACATTTGAACAAAATGCAAAGGTGCAAATTTAACAGGGGATAGCAGTTAAGCGTGATTAAACATTTTTATTTTTCTCCCCACTTAACCATGAGCTTTAGTCAGTATTGTTTAATGTCAGCGCTGTTAATGAAGTTGTCAGGCTTGTAATTTTCACTGAATGCTAGTTTTGCCAAGAAGCTGGTCCTACAATTACCTCCTGCTCTATATGATTAAATTCATCAAAGCACACCAAGACTCCAGATTGTGCCAGACCTTTGAAGGATTTCCCCATGGTTTTGTAGACATTGCTACTCAGAAAAGTTAACATTGCTCCACCAGATAAAAAAAAAAAGGAAGGGAAGGGAGGAGAGATAAAAGAAGAAAATAGCTTCTAAATCTGTTTCCCCAGATTCAAAATGCACAAGAACTCTGTAGTATAATTGCTTGTGTAATAAAATCCTTAATAATAGCCCTTAATAATTTTTATGATTCCAATCAGGCATTAAAAATGAAATAGTGTTTCAAGTATATCTATAATAATTTAACAATTCTTCAGTGCAGGCCCCTGGACAGGTGACAGTTTGGAGACTAAGATTCTACTGTATAATTGGCATGTATTCAATCTCCTAACCTGGTATGTCTTTATATCAGTCCTCAAAAATATTCCATAGAGGCACCTAGATGGTTGCAGCCAGTAGATGTAATGAGACCAACAGTCTCCCTTCCACGGTGTCTCATGTCACTCAGCTCTAACAAATCAGTAGGGTAAGCAACCTTCATCTCGAATGCTTGCCAGAGTAGTAAGATTTTGCTTATCTCTCTGATTTCACTGAGGACCTGGCAGCTGTGCCAAATAAATAATTCACCAAATCAATCAATTTTATCCTAAAAGTTCTTATGTCTGACACAAATTCCCAGTTATTAAAAGCATCCCAACATTCTTACTTAGACCCCCATTTTGGTAACAGGGCAAGGAGAAACATTCTGGAAAGGAAAAAAATGGGACCAGCCTTGTATATTGTGCTTACATTGTCCTTTTTGCAATCTGAAAATTTAAATCCAGAGTTATGTGATCTGATCATATGATTAAGACAAGTGGCTAATCAGTTCACTCCAACCCTTAAATTATGTTGCTTAATCAGGATGTTTACTTATTGCCCAGGCTATGATGTAATCTATTCATGTGCCAGGAAAACCCCCAATAATGTAAGAAATGATCATATGTTATTATCTTAAATTATGCCATATCTAAGAAGTAGAAGTAGAAAGAAATGGACAGACTTACATTATGATGGAGCATAGAGGAATATCTTCATTCAGAACTCATCCTGCCTCAGGGCTAAAAAAATTGGTCAGCACTAAAGTGGTTGTTTCTCTTGGTAGAACAAAGACTTCAGTTCCTTTGAGTTGCCTTCAGACTGACTTCATCATCAATGCTATTCAGCAAAAGTATTCTCTTCTATTGAACACAAGCAGTTATAGATCTTTTCTCCTTTTGCCTTTTTTCTAAAGGCACAAAGACATATAAGTACCTAAAAGTAATAATAAAGTTGAAACCTTAGTATTAAGGATTAAGATAAAAACCTTTATAATTGAGAAAATAATATAAGCATTTTGGGCATGTTTATTATTGCTGCAGTCAGCTCTAGGTGTGAAATTTAAGCAAATATATGCTTACCAACATCCACATTTTAGAAAGTATAGCTAAAATTTATATAACTCCCTTTTTATCTTTAAAGGTTTAAGTTATCTAGAGTATTAATGATCTGTAGACAATACTGTATAAATGCCACTGTATATAATATAATATAATATAATATAATATAATATAATATAATATAATATAATATAATATAATATAATATAATATAATATAATATAATATAATAATATAATATAATATAATATAATATAATATAATATAATAATATAATATTTATTTATTTTATTTATTTATATTAAATTTATAGACTGCCCTTCTCCCTGAGGACTCAGGGCGGTGTACAGCCGGAATTAAAAAACACATAATATAAACAATAAGAACAATTAAAAATAGAATAATAGAATAATAAATTAAAAATACCAATCCCCATGAAATTTGAAATTTAAAATTTAAAATACTGCTTAAGCCAGCCCGGCTTGTTTGAAGAGGTAAATTTTCAGGGCACGACGGAAGGCACTGAGGTCTGGGATTTTCCTTATCTCGGGGGGTAACTGATTCCAGAGGGTAGGTGCCCCCACAGAGAAGGGTCTCCCCCTGGGGGTCACCAGCCTACATTGTTTGGCTGACGCCACCCCGAGGAGGCCCTCTCTGTGGGAGCGCACGGGTCGATGGGAGGTCGTCTGTGGCAGTAGACGGTCCCGTAGATAACTAGGTCCTATGCCATGGAGCGCTTTAAAGGTGATAACCAACACCTTGAAACGCACCCGGAAGACCACTGGGAGCCAGTGCAGCTCACGCAGGAGTGGTGTTTCATGGGAGCGCCACGTTGCTCCCATCACTACCCGCGTGGCCGCATTCTGGACCAGTTGGAGCCTCCGGATGCCCCTCAAGGGGAGCCCCATGTAGAGAGCATTACAGTAATCAAGGCAATAATATATCTGTGTTTTATAGTAATGCAATAAAACAATATTAAAAAGTAGTAGCCCTAGCAGCATCAGTTATGAATCACTTCCTACCCTCTGGATGAAAAATAACTGGCTTTAGCTCACACTTGACAAGACAGAGGAACTATGGGTTTTATGTATCTAATAATCTGCCATCTTTAACTTTGGCTGTGTTACCAGTCAGAGATTTCGTGTAATCTAAGCTTTCAGGTCTTGCATGAAGAACATCATGCAGCTGTGGCCTAGAGAGCTATCTAGAAATCCATCATGCCCTTTCCTAGTTCCTAGTGGGAGGTACTACTTAAAGTTACTTATGACTTAATCACCTCCTGATTGAACTATTGCAACATGTTCTGCATGGATCTGGCCTTGAAGAACATTTGGAAGCTTCAGCTGATCCAGAAAGCATTGGTGTGACCAGTAGTGGGATCCAGTAGGGCAGACATGCTATGAGTCTCATCAATGAAACAGCACACTTGGTGGGCCTTTGGATGTGTGTTCTCTATGTCATGGCACTCAACTTATGGAACAATGGAGATATACATGTTCCCAATTCTGCTGGCTTTCAGAAAAGCATCACAGCCTTGACTTTACCCCAGGCCCTGGAGCCAGGATGTTAATGGAGTTGGTATTTATTTATTTATTTGTTTGTTTGTTTGTTTGATTTTTATACCGCCCTTCTCCTGCGGGACTCAGGGCGGTGAACAGCCAAGATAAAAACATAACATATAAAATTTAAAAACAATTTAAAAGACATTAAATAATTTCGGCCCGACAATTTAAAACGACCCAATTTAAAACCAATTTCAATTAAAACCAAGAGGATAGGATCAGGCCAGCCCAGCTAGGTGGAATAAATGCGTTTTCAGGGCCCGACGAAAAGTCCAGAGGTCTGGTATCATGGGTATCTCTGGGGGTAGGTCGTTCCAGAGGGCAGGTGCTGCTACAGAGAAGGCTCTCCCCCTGGGGGTCGCCAGCCAACATTGTCTGGCCAACGGCACCCTGAGGAGGCCCTCCCTGTGCGAGCGAACTGGCCGGTGGGAGGCTATTGGTGGCAGTAGGCGGTCTCGTAGATACCCCGGCCCTAAGCCATGGAGCGCTTTAAAGGTGGTCACCAACATCTTGAAGCGCACCCGGAAGACCACAGGATGGTGTGAATGATTTATAATGTGAGTTATAGTAGGCCCTCAAAATTGTCTTTTTTGCTTTAGTAGCATTATATTTTTATTCTAGGTTTGTTGCTTAGATAAACATCCATGCAAATTTATTGTCACTCTTTCTCAACAAAACCCATCTTACAGGGTTGCTATCATGGAAAAATAGGAGGAAGAAAGAGTATTATATACATTTGCTGCCTTGAGTTACTTAAAAGTAATAAAGGCCAGCTAAAAATCTCATACACACACACACACACACACACACACACACACACAGAGTAGTCATTAGTTGTAGCAAATAAGATTTGCAGCTACAACGGTTGAGATGCAGAATTACGTATCTGCAATAGATACACTATTTCAGATCTTATAAAACAGTTCAAATTGCTATATTATTTTTGGAGTGTAAATACCTATAGCTTAGTTAACTTTGCATATGCAATAGGCCAGATGACGTTTTTAATATTAGTGTGTGAAAAACATTTCATATTTGAACAGTTTTGAATTTAAAACATTGCGATTCAAATGCTGAACAGGTGCATTTTAATCATTTTGGAAGTGGCTCAGTAATATATTACAACTGAATAACAATTTGTAATCGTATGGTCTCTAGTGATTGTCCTAGACGGGTTAGGTTTTATTTTGGAACTCAGCCTTTGAAGCAGACTGAGAGGTTTAATTCAATAATAATTTTTAATGAATTCATAATTCTAGTCTGTAGATGGCTATTTTTATTTCTGCGAACTCCCAAGTTCTCCAAGAGTGCAGTAATTTAAACATCTAATAAATGAAGCCATTCTTTTGCTCTGTCCAAACACCAATTCCTCTGAACATCTGATATTAAGAGATTGATCTTCAAGTTCACTTCATGTCTTTCCAGGAAGTTCAAGCTTCCAGTTGTGGATCCTTAACAACTAAGCAGTAGACACTTTTAACAGCTAAAGCTGAGGCTCTTTGGTTTGGTCTTAATGTTTTTTTAGAATATATTCTTCCAGCCAACTAAGCAAGAGTGACCAGGAATTTTTGATTGATTTGTTGTTGTTGACACAAGGAGTAAATGTTCAGTAGGATGAAAATTGCCTGGTAAGAATGATCCAAATATCACCTGTCTTCTTGGGCAAACGACCATTTATTTACTCCTGTTTCATAATGTACTCACTGACCTTTAAGGGGATGGGAATTGAACACATGCCACTACTTAAGAAATCAAGTTCAGCTATTTGAAAATTAGGCTAAAGAATATAAAAGAACTCTGAAGAAAAAAATATTAGTTTAGTCAACTTACATATAAATTATTGCAGTATATAAAGAAATCTCTCTAACCTGCTGAAAAGTATAAAAGCATAGTTACCTTAAAAGCTTAAATGACTTATTTTATGTCCCATATTAAATATGTGTGTATGTATGCATATGTGTGCATAGCTCTTCAGAAAGAAATATGCTTAGAGGCTTAAAACAGATGTCTTGTAGGCAGTAATTCACTTCATACTTAATTGAACACAGTGTTTAGCAACACACTTTCCACCTGTCTGAATATCCTAAGGGTTTCATGTACGAATAATAAATATAAGGTCCATTGTAAGATGTTATTTTCACCTTGAAAAGAGTAGATAAAATAAAACTAGTCTTGCATAACTTCGACAAGCTGTTACCTACTCACATTGGTATGCGCTTAATGCTAATTACTTTGTATAAAAATATATCATGTCTTTTACATTCAAAGCAACAAGCAACTGAAATAACAAAATAATAAATGTAAAATTAAACTAAAAAGATCAGCTTCCTAAGTTAGGAGTCATATGTAACAGAATATATTCACAACATGATGCTCCTGCCTGCATTTTACCACCTGCCTCTCACCTCACCTCTCTAACAATTTTACACATTGGACTGTCTCTGTGGGCTCTCTACATAGTCTGTACTTGGGTTTTCTGTAGTGTGATAGACTCTGCTTTTATGGATCTGGTGCATAGTGCCTGTTCTTGTACTGCTATGATCAGTACCTCAGTGCTGTCTTTTAATCCAGCCTTTTCCAGCCACTGGTAGAATTTCCCAATATCTGCCACTTTAACTATCTGTTCATGGTACTTCCCATGCAGAGTCTTGTTGTGCCATGGCACTTCCTCTGCCTGATCTTTATCCCATGTTTGCTGCTACCTCAGACGTTATCTTAGTAGCTCATCCTTGAGTGTCATCTTTCTGATGTATTCCTGAATGCTCTGGGTTTCATCCAGGACAGTAGCTTTCACACTAAGCAGACCCTGACCATCGTCTTTCTGTCTAGTGTACAGTCTCTGGGTTTTCGACTGGGGATTAAAACCTTTGTGAGAAGCTTCTTGGTTTTCATATCCATATAGCCAACTCACTATACCAGCAGAGTATCTCATGACTGGCAGGGCATACAAGTTTTTGGCATGGATCTTGTTCTTTCCATTTAGCTGTCTCTTAAGGATCCTTTGGTGATACTTCGATGTTGCTGCCTTCCTTGTCTCCTCATTGTGGCTCCCATGTGACTGTGGGATATGAAGATACTCATGTGGCCTGCTGGTAATTCCACTCTTATCAGTCTTAAGCCTATGCAGAACAGATAAGTGGGAACAGAGCTTCATTTTATTATGTGCTGCACTTGATGGCCACTTGTGTGAACTATCTTGAGTTGACTTCCAGTGTTTCCACAGTTTCATTGAGTTTTTGAAGAAGGTTCTTAATGTCCTGTTGACTTTGTATGATGCCAGATACTCACAGATCCATGTGTATGACTATTTGCTTTCCTGTGGTCAGTCCAGGCTGTGCTCAGATTAATCTGTCTAGACCTCAAGTCTTAGGCAACTGCTCTATATACAGTATGAGCAACTGGCATTTTGAGCTTCTGGTATTCTTTGCAGTGCCTTTCTGGTTCTGTAACTTGGTGGCTATTTTTAAAGAAGTTGCAGTTTTCACTCAGTTTTCTATTGTTCAAAAGAAATCTCATGTGATATATTTAACAACAGTGCACTCAGTGGTGGGTTGCCCCCAGTTCGGACTGGTTTGCAAGAACCAGTAGTAAAACTGGTGGGAAGCTCCGCCCACTGACCTGGACATAATGAAGTAGTAAAGGTAGGTAGAACCCACCCCTGGTGCACTTAGTTATTAAGGCATACATAATTGTGTTTTTAGAATACAGGTAGTGCTCAAGATATGACACAACTGAGCCCAGAATTTTGCAATTGGTAAAGCCATGACACAGGCTGAGTCTTTATTACTGTTTTTATTATGGTTGTTAAGTGAGTCGCCATGATTGTTAGGAATTACATAGTCAGAAGTATGAATCTAGTTTATCCAATGGGAATTTTTTGCTGGGAAAATGGGGGAAAAGTCACAAAATGTGATCCTATGATCGTGAGACATTGCAACTGTTCATAAGTATGAGATTTATATTTTATCTGAAATGTAATCTGATTACATGATCACAGGAGTGGTGTGGCAATTGTTACTTAGAGGATGGGTTGTGATTTCTTCAAGCCTGTTGTAATTTTTAATTTGTTAAGGGACTGGTTGTGTAGGACAAGGCTATATGCATACATTATGGTATTCTGTTTTATCCAAGATGTATTTGCTTAGTATTCTATTGAAAGCTGATGGGAGGAACCCCTAGCCAGAGTTTTGTACTGGAAGGAAAGTCATGCCAAGTACGTAGAACAGAGGTAGCTGACTGGAGAATTCTGGGAGTTGAAGTCCACAAGTCTTAAAGCTGCCAAGTTTGAAGATATCTGACGTAAAAGGTGCAACCATGTAAAATAATACTATAGTATACCCCTCCATTTGGATCCTTTCAATTATTTATGGCCTCCATTTCATTATTACTAGTGTATTCTTATAATGCATTCTACATGGAGCTGCCCTTAAAGAGTATCTGGAAGCTTCAGCTGGTGCAGAATGCAACAGCCCAGGCATTTATGGGTGTTTCTAAAGAACCTCTATTCTGCAAACTGTATTAGTTACCTATTTCTTCTGCAGTGTAGTGCTTTAAAGGCATGGGACCAGGTTAGCTTCTCCTCAATTACGTCTGCCTATCCCACCAGATCAAGCAAAGGAGGAATGCTGCAGGTCCTGGTTGGCTGGTTAGGGAGCTTTACTTGTGGGTCCTTTTCTGCTATGGCCCATGTTTTATGGAACATTCTTCCCTGCAAAGAGAGACTGGCCTCATCCCTTTTAAGGTCCTGGAAGTCCCTAAAGGCCTGGCCGTGTCATCAGCTTGGGGACCCCTGGTGAAATATTGAGATAGCTCCAATATAATTAATATCTGTTCTTTGCTCCTCACCAGCAAATAGTATACCTGCATAGATTTGTTTATGTTTTATACAGCTGTCCTACAGGTCATACACAAAAGTTCCTAGCATGTTATTTGTATGTTGATTGGAAAAAGGAAGATTTTTTTTTAAATGTGAGTAATGCACAGAATTGCTTTCAACCACAATAAAACATTATTTTTCACCAGACCTATAAAAAAAATCCATTTGCTTTAATTTTTTTCCCAATGAACCTAATAGAAATGGATTAAACTGTAGAGGTGATGAGAACATAAATTTTATTCCTTTCATTCCATGTAATATTAAGGTTTGTGGTTTTTTTCCCACTGTAATCACCTCTAGACTTCAGCAAAATTGAAAACCTTTAAATAGCCTTTCACAAGCTTTCGCTATAGTAATGAAGTTTTAAGTGCTCACTAGGGATATTTTTTTCCAGTTCAGAAATATATAAGCTAGAGCAGGTATTAAAATCGAATGTTTACTTCAATTCCTTTAAAGCCTAATGTTTTTTTCCATGACAGTTTAATTTTTAAAAAGATTGGGTTTCATTTATTAATATACTATCTTCACCCTAGAATTCTTTTTTTCTTTAAGGGGTCTGAGGGGAACCTTTCAGCCAAACCTTGGTATCATACCTTAATAATTGGAAAAAGCAGAGAAAAGAAAACACACAAGTTACCACAAGCTACAGCAAAGGAAGATGGGAATGAAGAATCATGATTTACACTCTACAGGAGGTAAAAAACAAATTAAGGGTATGGGTTCCCTGCGTGCACATAATTATAAGTAGTGAGTCATTGAGCTCAGCACAGTTTTTCATCAGTTCAAAAGACTATGTAGGAAATCTCTCAGAGCTGGGAATAGTAGATATTTGTTTTCTGTTCCTATTGCAGATGTTAAAAAGAATAACTCTAGGACAGAAAAGGGAAAGGTGGTTTCACACTTACCACACAACTGCTGTCTAGTCATTCAAAGACAATTTCTGGAACGTAGTGCAGTACATCTCACACCAGGTAAAATAAGCCTCATGCATTTTAAACTCCCTAGGGTAGTTTTAAATTGGTTGCCTGCTTCCTTTGTGTGTGTGTGTGTCAGTCAGCTCTGATCATCAATCCATGATGTGGGATAGTGCATTTGTGCTTGTGCACACACACCTGCATACACAGAGACACATGGTGTGCTTCTTGGAAGTTATATTCAATGACGTAAGAATATAAAGGCTACATTATGCCAAGTTAGATTGCTGGTCTTTAGCTCACTGATTGCAGTGATTTCACACAGTTTCAGAAAAGAGTCTTCCTAACACAGCGGCTGAACCTGAGACATTTTGCATACAGAGATGGTAGTCTGTCGGTGATCTGCTATTCTTGTATCTTATTCAGGATGTAGGATCCATCTGGCTAACTTTTGCAGTGCTGGCTAGGATTCCAGTGTGATGATGATGAAGAACGTAAGACATATGTTCAATATCTGGCAGTGGCCCCCTGGAATATTTGGCTGCCCTTTAGAGTATAGAAATGAGCAAGTAATTGACATAGTCACACCTGAGAGTTCTCACTCAGGGTGCAGTACCTTTTCAGTATACACCATCAACAGAAGACCCTTAAGCAATCAGAAAACTAGTAGAATGCAGATAGGGGGAAATTTGCCTGAAATATAAGTTATCACTAATAAGAGCTATGGCAGAAGAAGAAGTGAAAAAGCAGTATTGTTTCTTCTGCCATTGTTTCATCTCAGTGTTACCTTGTGGGACTTTAAAATCTTGTATGAACTGGCCCATACAGGATCGTGAATTGTTGGTATTTTCCTAAAATATGTTGATTATGCAGTTTGAGAATAAAATCAAAGTTGTCATGACCTAGGGCCATGATGGCAAACCTATGGCACGCGTGCCACAGGTGGCACATGGAGCCATATCTGTGGGCAGGCAAGCGTTGCCTTAGCTCAGCTCCAGCACGCATGTGTGTGCTGGCCAACTGACTTTGGCCCTTCCAGGTCCACCAAAAGTTGGGAAACGGGCTGTTTCTGGCCTCCGGAGGGTTTCCATGGGGGTGGGGAAGGCCGTTTTTACCCTCCCTAGGCTCCTAGAAAGGATAATATTTATTTATTTGGCACAGAAATGATTTTTTAATTTTTTTAAATTAAGTATTAAAGCTACTGTACTGTTTTTAACTTCTTTACTGTTGCTTTTACTTACCACATTATTGTTTTACTGCTTATTTTATTGGATATAATTTAATGCTTCTATGAATTGCTTTAATTTACTGTTTTAATTCTTTGAATTTTACTGTAAACTGCTCTGAGATATTTTTTTATGAGAAGTGTTATATAAATTATTAAATAATAACTTTTTAAAATATTCTAACAAACTATCTAGCTAGCAAAATGAAAAAGGGGAGATAAAAATAGCACACAAAAACAGTCAAACAACAAAGAACTAAATGGTGGTATGCCGTGTGCAGTAAATCATTCAGCTTAATTTTTAAACAAGTTATTTAACACTGATATTATTACATAATATCCATCAGTTGGTCTGTAATGTTAGCAAAATGCCCAGTCACAAACAGAAAACAAATATCTGAAATCCACTACTTTAGTTCTGGTATCACATCACATCACATCACCTCTCCAACACTGATCTGTTTCGCTGCACCTCGTAATACATTCCAATTCCTTATACCTAGTCCAAAAATATATATTTTCAAAATGTATTGAACTTTGTAACAATGTATTAACAAAGTTGTGCTTATAAATACAAAATGGGAATTATAATAGATATACTATCAGTAAGTGTCCCCTCATCCGTTTTACACTTCCAGCATAACAAAGTTAAGCAATCTTTTCTAAATGTTCTCTGGGTGACCAATAAACATGAAAAATAAACTTTAAATGAATGCAACTGTCTTCTATTCCCAGCTCCTTATCAGCTGAGTGCAGGGACTTAGCACAAAGCTTGTTTGAATGTCTCTGTGGATGCAAGAGCATATGAAGAGATGACAAGAGGTTTGGCTCTTTTCCTGACAGGCCTACCCTCAGCCTTAAGTTGTTTATCAAACCCAGAGATACAGGTATACACCTATTCAGCAGCTACACCACTTCCAGCCAGTTCAGCTGTTCTCGTTTCTGGATCACAGTGGTGTTCTGACTGGATTTGAAATGACTCATACTTTCAAGAAGTAGCAGTTCCATTCATTATTTCAAACTTCAGGCTATAGCATTTGACACAATATACCTAGATCCCTCCGATGCATTGTTTCTCAACCTTGGCAATTTTAAGATGGGTGGATTTCAACTCCCAGAATTCTCCCACTAACCTGCTAACTGCTAATGCTTTCTTCAGGCTAAGGACAGGAAGAAGTTTAATCACGTAGTGTTCTTTTGGCCATCAAGCCTAGGCTGTTCTTTCCAATCTTGTTTTCAATGCCTTTTTCATCCTCTAAAAGATTAATTTTAATCTGGCCTCGGGCATTGAATTGTATCCCCACAATTCATGGTTTGAGTTAATTTTCCCCTTAGAGCTTCCATACTAGCTATCTTCATTCCCCTTCAGGAAAAGACAGGCATGATGGTGGGCCCATGCTTTATTGCTCTGTTTGAAAGACTCCCATCTGCATAATTTTTGAGTTTTTCACTCTTTTTATACATTTAAAAGGATAAAAAAGGGAATTCAGCTAAGCATTTTCTGAACAGTCAAGCACTTTCAGTCTCCTGACTTCAAACCTCACAGATACCTTGGTACTCATTGTTAGTTGGTTCTGGAAGGCACAATGAGTACCAAAAATGATGAGCACCAAACAAAATTTTCCCATAAGGCATAATGCAGTGAGTCACCAGGCAGCTGACATTGACAAGTTCTAGTACAAAACAAAAGATGAGTACCGGGACAAGATTTTCATGTCAAAATGCAATGAATACCAAATTCAACAGGTTTCAAAGCAATTGAGTACCAAGGTACCACTGTAATTGTTTTGCATTCTTTTGTGAAGTTTCCCCACCTCCCACTGAGATCTTGATGCTGAAGTACAAAACAAACTTTCTCTTCTATTCTTATAGTCTTATTATCTTGTTCAGTTACAAGCTTCATTGAAGTGTGACCATAGCTTATAGGCACCCCTTATGTTGCTTAACTACAAAAACAACTCCTTACAAGAACTACTCCTATAAGAAAACAGGCTTACTAAGCATATTGACAAACTTTCTATCTCTCTTGGTCAGATGTAGCCTTGGATTAATGATTAAGAAAAATCAGTACCTGTTAGAGGACCAAAGGAATGGGGTCAACACAGAGTTTTTCCCCCTGGCTATCATGCCATTAACTTTTTCACTGTCACATTCAATTTTCATTTTCAGCTCTTAATGTGTTGTCACTTAAGTAATGGGATGACAGAGGGGTAATATTGTTGGTCTTTCTTTAGGGCATCAGCAATACAGGTCTGGTCCAGATGAGTTAGCAGCTGGCCTGGATTTAGCTGATTGCCTTTGTCAGGTAAATCCTTGAAAAATTTATAATCCCTCTTATTTTTGGCACAGTCCCCATGTCATCTCTATTGTTCCCTTAGATCCTATGGCACTTATCTTCTTACATAAATTTCTTCTGGGTCTCAGGCTCCAACAGTTTCTGGAACTCAGGAACAAATCAAACTTCCACAGTACAAAAACTGCCCAATTCATTTTAGGACAACTATTTTTTTTTCAAGATTAGGACAAACATCCAGTAGAACCATCTAAATCCATTATTGCAGTTTTAGTTGCCTGCCACCTCCTCCATGACTAACTGTTTCTTCCCAGAATTTTCTCTGTACTTAACCTATTGTGTCGGATATTTTAAGACTTCTTCCCTTTCCCCAACTCAGGATCTTTTGCTCCTATCTTCTTCTAGGAGTACTATGCTCGGTATGAAAATATAAATGATTTTCATGCTAGCTCTGTATCACCCAACTGTAGTACAATGAATTAGAATAGAGCTTGTTCAGATGTCTACAAAAAGAGTCCAGGAAGATGATGTAGTAGAGGTTAAGTTCATCACATCTAAATAGCATTCTTAATATTCTTTAAAGTCCTGATTTATTAATATAGGGTATTTTAATTTCTACTCCAATATTCTTTTATCTGACTTACTGATACCTTACCTTAAATTGTTTATTTAAAAACAACATAACTGTAGAATAATCTAAAATATGTACCAATACTTTAGATTTCCTTTCCATGTCATCCCAAATTAGCTCCTGTCTCATAGTGGTGTCAGTTTAGATTTTAGTTACCATTTTAAGGCAGCAATGGAAGGTGTGATTTGGTGAAAGACGGAGGTTATAGAGAAACTTATTCAATACTGATTGAATAAGTATTAAGGATCTTCTTTTTCCTTTCCTTATATTTCTATTATTATTATTATTATTATTGTTGTTGTTGTTGTTGTTGTTACACAATATAACAGTACAAGACATACAACATTTATAAACAAACTCTCTTTACAGCTATTGCATGGTGGTCTTCTTGTTATTCACAATTTCCCCTTCTTTCTCTTTATGTTATTCCAATTTACTACTTGTCCCCAACAGTTTGATTGCAATATATATACAATGTTATTCTCTCATTCATATCAATTTCCTATTTTTTATACTTTAACATATCCTTTCTTTATTTTTTAACATTTATATCCTTTCTTTATATTTCAAGCCTGAATTAAAACCAGGCATTCTTTGCTAAATCAATGTTACGGAAAAACAGAATTGGAAGGGATCTTGGAGGTCTTCTAGTCCAACTCCTGCTCTGCCAGGAAACCCAATGCCATTTTAGACAAATGGCTGTCCAATCTCTTCTTTAAAACTTCCAGTTTTGGAGCATTCACAACTTATGGAGGCAAGTTGTTCCATTGATTAATTGTTCTGTCAGGAAATTTCTCCTTAATTCTAGGTTGCTTCTCTCCCAGATTAGTTTCCATCTACTGCTTCTTGTCCTGCCTTCAGGTGCTTTGGAGAGTAGCTTGACTCCCTCTTCTTTATGACAGTAAAGATATTGGAACACTGCCATCCTATCACCCCTAGCCCTTCTTTTCATTAAACTAGACTATCCAATTCCATCAACTCTTCTTTATATGTTTTAGCCTCCAGTTCTCTAACCATCTTTGTTGCTCTTCTCTGCACTCTTTCTAGAGTCTCAACAGCTTTTTTACACTATGGCAACCAAAATGTTGATTATGTATTTGGCTCTGTCATCAGAAACAAGCTGCAAACTGTCTTACTTTGAAATTTTGACAACTTTTCCTATTAGACCCCATTTCTGTGACAAAGCAGATGCTACTCAGAGGTTTTCCATTAAACCCCCACTTTCTGTAAACACGCCTTCTGAATATTTTTCTCTCTGAAATTTGTTTGTTATTTCAGAACATATATGCTATCATCCTTGCCATTACTAACATAAATCAATTGATATCAAATAACCTAGTGGAATATCTATTAACTTGTCACCAGGAGTAAAATGTATTCAAAACTTAAAACTTGCTTTATTTCATAAAATGCTACCCACTGTAGCAGTAAATAGTATATATTCGTTTAATAAAAACACTTTTCAAGAACCATGGTGAGAAATCCAATCTACTTACTCTTTATAAATGAATTAAGATTAAATACCATAGCTGTGACATGATATTCTGTTTGTATTTGCCTTGTTGCCTTTCATTCTGCAGCAAGGCATGGAGATTAGTTTAGCTTGTGCCTTGTTTCTCCAAGCTACTTACTATCCTTTCAAGCAAAGAGTAAAGAGAACCCAATTCATCATAATGCTAATTATATGATCAATTATGTATGAATTATGAACCACCTGAGTTGGGGGAATCATGCTCTGCCACATTAATGTAGAAATATTCATATTTATAGAAATATGTAGAAATGAAAGTTACCTTTTTCATATTTGTAGAAATGAAAGTTACTTTTTTTTAAAAGGCAAAAATCAGCAATGTCAAAACTGAATATTGGAGAGATTTTTAAAAGGTCCAGTTTCTTTGGAAGAAAACTGCTGATTCCTTTGGAAAACAACTCCAAATAGAAAACAGAGGTCATATTTTAATGCATTTACAAAGCTGTTCAACTGGAAAGGAGACATGTTGCTCTATTTTTCTACTCTGACTACCCCCTGCTGTTAACTTCTCCTTTGAGATATGTTGATTTGGCCATTTAGCAATTCAGTGTGCATCAGAAAGCTGCTGATTTCCCTTATCAGCCTGTGATTCATTTGGCTAGTAAAATCACTATTGAAACCCATTTGCATCATTAACTGTTATTACTAAATCATTCAAAAGCCTGAGAAAATGCAGTCACAGGAAAGGTTGTATGCCCAATGTGAAGAACATTTGATAAGCTCTTGGAAATAGAATTCTGGCACCTCAATCTATTGTTTCTGTCAATGGAACTGAGGACAGAAATTCAAAATATATTTGATATTCACATGTATTTTTCTTTTAAGAACATAAAATCCCATCTTTCTGTATTTTATTTGTTAGTATATTTGTTTTATCTAGGTTTCCATAACCTTTTAAATAAATTTTATAATGAAAGGCCATATCAGCTGTGACCTTCATCTAACGACAATTATGAAAGAAGCTTTGTGCTTCAAGCTTTGCCCTTTTGGAGGTGCATGCTATGTGACAACACATGTACAAAGGGAGTTGCATTGGGACAATGCTGCTTTTGCCAAATTGACGTCTTCTGTGGATGTTGCCACACCCAACCCTTTTTAAGGCAACAGTCTTTAAAAGAAAAATTTGAACCATTTCTCTCTTACACTTTTTGTACACAGAAGCCTAGAAAGAGAGAAGAAAGATAAGTTGATAACAAATGGTAAAAACAAAATCCCTTCCTGAAACATTACAACATTACCATATATGTGACATTTTGGAGAATATTGGTGTCCTAGCCCAGTGGTGGGTTTTAAATTTTTTTACTACCGGTTCTGTAGGTGTGGCTTTGTGGGTGTGGCATGGCTTGGTGGGCTTGGCTTGGTGGGTGTGGCAGGGGAAGGATACTGTAAAATCTCTACCCATCCCCAAACTAGGGGAAGGTTACTGCAAAATCCCCATTTCCTCCTGATCAGCTGGGACTTGGGAGGCAGAAATTAGATGGGGGCAGGGTCAGTCAGAATTTTTACTACCGGTTCTCCGAACTACTCAAAATGTCTGCTTCTGCTTCTCCAGAACTGGTCAGAACCTGCTGAAACCCACCTCTGTCCTAGCCCTGAGAAATTCTGTCCTAATGCTTAGTTAACGTTTATAAATCTGCATTGGGGTAGAAATGGAGATGGGGAACTAGTAATGACTCTTAGTAAGAAACAGTAGTTAGGAATAGTTGGCGTGAGGAGTACACTGAGAGTTGATGTTTACATATCTTCAAGGCTAAATTTGGGCAATAAGTTCTGCCTATCTTTACTGGTAACAACAAGAACAACAACAACAACAAACTTTATCTTGAAGCAAAGGGAAATGAGATAGAAAGGCATGTGAAGAGAAGAGAATCACCTAGAAAGAGACCAAGAAAAGATAAAACCTGGAAGAGATTATTGTGAAAGGTACAAGCAAAGTGGAGAATGGAAACAATCACATGATTTTGATGAGTTGAATTCCAGGAGAAACAGATAACCTGAGCAATGTGGAAAGAAACTGTGTTATGAATGAAGGTAATCTTCTCTGGGATTGGAGGTAAGGAAGGCTCTTGAACATGAGCTAAGAAAATCTTCAGGGAGCAGAGAATAAGAAATGCTTTGAAGGGACGGTTTCAAGAGGTTTAGATGGACAGCATAGGCTGTCTGGGGCCTGTGACAAGAGCAGAGATCAGTATCTCTGGCTAGAGGTAAGTGAAGACTTCAAACTGTGACCCAGAATGCTCTAGAGAGTCAACAAGAACCAAGGAGAATGCTCTTGAAATTTAGATTCAAGGTTGTAATCCATGGAGTCACTGTCCAGCTAACTGAAAAAGAAAATTCAGGAGAATTATCTCCTCTTTGAGGTAAAATAAATTTTTATGTTGAGATTTCCACTCAGATGCCTTCTTTAGGAGCTCTAGTATGCTTTATAGAATTTGCTTTTGATATTTTTGTCAAAAGTTTACTGTCATTGTACAAACTATTCTTAAGCATTTTGTTCCAGCTAAGCTACTTATGTCCACTTTCCCTGGAGCATTGTATGCAAGGCTGAGCATTTGAAGCATTGTTAGTGATCTTATCAGTGCTAAATGGATATTTCAGCCAAGTGAGACTGTTTGGGCTTTTGATTATCTTAGGGTAAAAGAAAAAGTGCTTTTTTATGTTTATTAATAAGAAAATAAAGAAAAATAAAATAGTTTTTGAACCTTGAGATTAATGCTTTTGCTTTTCTCTCTTCAGAAAGAGTTAGTACACAGTTCAAAGCTCCTGGAGCCAAAAGGTGACACTAAAGAGTTTACTTTTCCTTGTTATTGTCAATTTATGAGCAATTAAGTGTCTACGCTGTCTCACAAACTGGTGGTGTTAAGGAGGAGAAGCCTTCATTTCCTTTATCTAGAACAATGCTTCTCAACATCAGCAGTTTTAAGATGTGGAGACTTCTGGAGTTGGAATCCACACCTTAAAATTGAAATTGAAAAAAAATACCGATATAGAAAGAGGGATGGTGTCAGTTAGAAGAGTTCTATTAATACACATAAACAAGATAAGCTATACTCCTGGGCAGCAGGTAGATGTGGTTTCAGGGTACATGCAGGACATTCAAGATTACTACATACCCTTGTTATCCGTCGTTAATAACAATCTATGTGATGTTTACCAATTTCTTCACCTTAAATTCTACTGCTTTTATACTACTCATGAAATAATTCTGGTATAGCTTTACAGGTTTAAGTTATTATTCCTCTCCACTAAATATACAAGACAGCTTCTCAAAATCATTTGACCAGGGCAATGTAGAGCTCAAATACTGACCTGAATAATTTGCATCAGATATTGAAGATCTGAGCATGACTTCTTCAAAATATTTTCCCAATTGACTTTTTTACTTGAAAGGAAAACAATGACCTGGAATAAAAAGTAGTTGTTGCACTAAAATACAGCAGCCACTGCATAAGTTTTGATCTTAATATTAAATATCTTAAGTAAACTCCAATCCATAGAGAAATTAAATGCAACCTAAATATCAGACCTTAAGTATAGTTAATTCTATTGATCAAATGAGACATACTATGCAATGTACATAGAATTTTATTCTAGTTGTACAGTTCAAATTAATTCATAATATTTATTTTCTATTTCATATACATAGACACTCCCAATCTGTATTCTTCAGATTGCAAAATTCGCTTGTAGTATCAGCTTCTGCAAACAACTCATATGTTTGTTTATCTTCATTATCCTTTTATTTCCATACCCCTATCTTTTCAGTGCACTGACCCATTTGATTTAGACTCTTAATTGTTTTGCCATTCAATTTCCCAACTTTCTTTTGCCATGCCTGTCCAGAACTTGCCCCTTATTTCTTTATTTATCTTATTATGTTACCAACAAATAAGACTTCTTAGTGGATTACAATAATTGCTACAATGCTTTCACTTTTTCTTCCTCCACTTTTCTTACATTTTTCTTTTCTATTTTTTTTCTTGAAATATTTTTGTTGTGTTTTTTGCTCACATATCCAATCTGTATGTAAGCTTCCCATCACTTTTTTGTCTTCTGACTCACCTTATAATTCCAGAATTAATCACTATAGTGTACACTTCTCAGTGTATATGATCCTTTCCATATGAAGAGAAGACAAGAAAAACTGGGAATTTTAGTTCCATCTTTTCTCTCATCATCTTTCAAAATTGGAGCCAAAGATTTGCTGTGTTAAATTACGTCTCAGATTTCCCAGATTACAAAACAATTGGGAAGCATGTGTATGTAGAGAAGGTTTCTGTTTAAAATACTATACTTTCAAATAGAGAAGGATAAGTCAGCCAATGGAAGAGGTAGCCAAGAGGCTTTCACTAGATGTTAGGCAACTCTATTGTAGGTTGTGAGCATGGCCTTTTCCATTTGCATAAAGAAACACAGGAAATTGTTTTATATTGAAATGGTTTATTATCCCTTCCAGCCCATGATAACCAACACTGACAAGAAATGAGTTTCTAAGGACATGACAAGGATTGAATGTGAAACCTTATGCACACAAAACTTGCTTCTTATAACTCCCCCTTATGTGTGATGTCTTTTGGATTACAAGATTGGAAGTAAGAATGGTTTTATTGTTAGCCCATTTTGCAAAAGAGCCAGGTAAAAAAATCTCAGATAAATATTTAGGATATTCAATCTTAATACATCTATTAAAATGTTTACTACTAATTAAGGTGAATACTGGTTAACTCTAATGTTTATCATCAATGAACTAGTTGTTCTTTCTGGAAAGCAGTATTGCCCTGTACCAATCAGCCCTCTTCTAATCAGTTGCAAAATTAAATGCTATTTTCATGACAAACATTCTATGTATTTGGCATTATATATACAGTATATCATTTTGTTTATGCATCCAATATTAATGCCTAGTCAAGCCAGCTGCATTTGAAAACAATTAGAGATAAACTAATTGTTCAATTTGTTTTCTTAAAATATTATATTTAATTTATGATGAACTTTTAATTTAATCAATAAGGCATGACAGGACATACATTATAATAAATGCAATATTAGGTATTTAGCAAAGCTAAAGCTCTCCAATAAATCAAGAAGTGTCATTTTTTTCTTCCCTAACACTTACATCCTCAAGGGTCTTATTGAAATAATATGTTCTGGCATCCATGATATACTGTCCTTTTCTATTCTTTTGATAGATTCTCATTAGACTTTAATGATTACAAAATGAGCATTAGGAAAGAATAATTTATTATCATACTATTATTGAAACTTTCTTTATCTTCACTTTTGAACAAACATTTGCCTACAAGTAATATGGATATTTATTCCTCTTTATGTCTATTTATTGTACTAACCAATAAACAAAATGCTAAATTTTTACTTTTAATAACCAAGTTTTGAAATTTTCTTATTACTGAAATAGAAATTGATGGAAACATCGATTAACTGAATTATCTGTTCACCCAAGGCAATGCTGGTGAATTGTGCTGAATATACTGTAGTTACAGCCTATTTGTCAAATATTCTTCATTGACATGGTGAGGGGAAAGCATTGGAGTGGAAAGGGCAGATGTAAAGTGGTTAGGATCATAGGATGTTTGAACTGCTGCTGAATTAGAGATTACATTTATGTTATCCTTTAAAGCTGCAACAAAGACAATTTACAATAAGTTTAAAATACAGAAAAGGCAAAAAAATATGTTGGAACATATCTAGTTTTATATATTATTTCTGTTATACATTTTTTATTTATTTCCAAATTGGAAATAAAATATACAATAAAAATATGAAACAAAAACAAAGATAAAAAGTGTTTAAAACAGAATATTAAACATACATATAAAATTCCCCCTGGTTGAATATTTCAAGAATAATAATTCTTCAAGAAAAATAATTTCAAGAATATTTCAAGAATAATTGTTTCTTTCCCTTGCAAAACAGGTCCATAAGAATAATATTTCAAGAATAATAATTGTTCCTGCCACTTGCAAAACAGGTCCACAATTTATGAACTTCTACATCTATATTTGCAATATTGCTATATAACATTAAAACATGTTACAAATATAGAAATCTATTATCAGTCACCCAATTTGACCTACCATCTATTTACTATAAAATAAAAGGTAATCCCAACAACAAAGATCAACTTTAAAGCCCTCTGTTAACAATCTGTTATTGTATTTAATTCACAGAAAGTCCACAAAGCGACTTCTAATCTCTCATAAACCCACCCATTGTCTCCAATTCACCCAGGATCATATAGCATCAATTGATTTTTAATAATAAAAACAACCCCCTTTCAGTTTATCATCTTTTCTTTAAAATTATAAATGGAATCTTTTTAAACAACTGCTTCTCATTCCTCAAAAATTTAGGTCTCCATTGAGAATATCTCCATACAGAGGTGGGTTTCAGCAGGTTCTGACCAGTTCTGGAGAACCAGTAGCGGAAATTTTGAGTAGTTCGGAGAACTGGTAGTAAAAATTCTGACTGGCCCTGTCCCCATCTATTTTCTGCCTCCCAAGTCCCAGCTGATCGGGAGGAAATGGGGATTTTGCAGTAACCTTCCCCTGGAGTAGGTGGGAATGGAGATTTTACAGTATCCTTCCCCTGCCACACCCACCAAGCGATGCCCAGAGAACCGGTAGTAAAAAAATTTGAAACCTACCACTGTCTCCATAGCACTCGTTGAGTAAATTTTCCTACAAATTGGGACACAATGTCTCTTGAGAACTGTCTTCTAGTTGCATATAGTAGCTGTATTACACAAATTTCATCAGTTTTCCATAGAAGGTCCAGTTTGTTAATGTCCCCGTCAGCCTCCTCTAGCAAGTCTGTTAACAGCAAATCAGTTTCCAGTCCATCCAATTGAATGGCTGGTTTAAATACTGTTGCCTGTATCATGATGTCTTCTTTAGGAGGATCTAAAATTTTTATGAATTCACCAATTTTTCATTTAAAATGTAAGTTGCCAAACATTTTTTTCAAAAGCTTTCAGGAAGGTTTTAACGTTAAAAACATCTGAGTTCCATCTCTCTCTTACGTGTCTTTTTCGGGATATTGTAGAAAATATATAATTTATAATATTCAAACTCCTCAATTTATTGTTGCTTTGTTTTTAATATAGTGCAAATTTCTTATGTAGCCAAGCTTTTGCAGCAGAGCGAAAACAGTTCTTTTCAAGGACAAAGAGAATAAATGTTCCATAACAGAGTAACAACAGAAGAAGCTGAGATAATAATTTTCTCAGCTGAAAGAAAAGAATTAAAAAAGGGTGTGTGGGGGGGGGGGGATTTTTGTCTTTTTTAAAATGAGAAAGCAAGAATATGTACAAAAATAAAACAAAGCAATGGAGTTCTTTTGGAGAAACAAGTAAAATACAAAATCATTAGAATAAAAATCTGGTATGAATCAGATCAAGTCCCTTTTCACTGAAAAAAAGAAGCACTCACATCACCAATTTCTTTGTAGCAAAAAAGAAAGTACTTTAAAACTATGCAATATAATGATGAAAATTTATATTTATAATCAAGCAAAATGGTATTAAGCAAGCAGCTTTGGTCCTGGCTATTAACTGACTTCAAAAAATGATATTGAAAACAGAGGCATACCTAAAAATACAAGCAACAACTGGAGAGGTGACCATTCCAGCCATCCTTATTGAGAAGCAGAATCCTCTGGATTCTCTTCCCAGGCAGGTACTCAGTCATCCAAGGATCATGATGAATCATTCCCACTTACTCCCTTTCAAATCTGCGGAGTGCTACCAAAAAATTGGCTTTGGCAACAAAGTCAGCTGTTTGTCAGCAGGAAGAAAAAAGGCACCCACTGCTCAGTAAGCCATTTTCTGGGGATCTCTCCAGCTTTATATATTACTATTGCATTGAAAAACTCAGATGGCCTTGCCTTGATTTTAGTTCACCCCAGGCTCAGGGGTGAAATCCAGCAGGTTCTGACAGGTTCGGGAGAACCGGTAGCAGAAATTTTGAGCAGTTTGGAGAATCTGCAAATACCACCTCTGGGTGGCCCCAGAGTTGGGTGGGAATGGAGATTTTGCAATATCCTTCTCCCTGGAGTGGGGTGGGAATGGAGATTTTGCAGTATCCTTCCCACGCCACGTCCACCAAGCCACATCAACCAAGCCACACCACGCCCACCAAGCCATGCCCACAGAACCGTTAGTAAAAAAATTTGGATTTCACCACTGACCAGGCTCATAAGAACTTTTTTAATTTCATGACAATCTGATAAATTTATCTCATTTGAAAATTTAATTAACATAGAATAAGATCTTGACCCAAATACAATTATTAATCGTGATTTGATCAATCAACAATATGTTGCTCTTTTAAAAATATAATTCAACATAATGGAGCTATAAAGCAAAATCAGGTAAAATGCATAATACAGTATTTTAAATTTGTCTTTAAAACTGGACGAATCTCCTAAGCATATAATAACAGTAGAAGAAGACAATGGTCTTCATTCTTCTTTACTATTTTGTTTCTATGGTATGGGTCAGTAGATGTCATATTAACAAGATTAGCATTTTGCATCAAATGTTATCATATAATGTTTATAGCATTGGCTTTAGCTGCCAGCAATCATTGGTTAATTCTAGGTCAACCACTAAATTCATTGGATGACCTTTTACAACTCTTCTTTTATATTTTATGTTTCCTTTTTTGGAATAAGATGCCAACCTAGAAAAACCACCATAACATTTTCTTAAAAGATGAGATATACCTTCTGAATTACAGAAGATTTTCTCTTTGACTTATTTTAACAGAATTACTGTGAGGATCAAGTAAGGCAATACTATATTTGTTAAACTACTAAGTCTTTGGAGTGGTGCAGTAAAAAAAACACCACCTAATAATAATAATATTTTAAAAATGAAATATCAGATCAATCAAGCATGATCAGATAACATTAGTAATTACAAATGAAAAATTCATTTAAAGCTTTCATCAAGCACTAAATAGAATGATACTGTCAAACAGTCTTTTCATCTCTTAGGGACAGCTACCATTACAGGATAAAAAGACTTTTCCATATTAATATTATCACCAGGCAGAATAATGTTTTATATGAAATAGAAGGAGAGCTATACCAAGATGCTTTCAAGATACCATCAAGAGAGAGAGAGACAGAGACAGAAAGACAGAGAGAGAGACAGAGAGAGAGACAGACAGGGAGAGAGAGGGGGGGGAGGGAGGGAGGGAGGGAGAGTGGGAGGTCCATCTCATGAAAACGTATGAAATAACTCAATGAGTTAGCTATTCAGGATGGTATATTTTCAGAACATCTTTCGTATTAACACTCTTCCTGAACCAAAATTCCTTTTGATGAATTGCATCCTAATCTTTATGTCTATTATGTTGCTATTGCTTTTTGTCCATAACTGTGAGGAACATGGTACTCATTATCATCATGAAGAATGCTGCCTATATTTTTTCCACTACCACATTGGGGACATAACTGATAGACACAATTGATCTAATAATATTATCCAGTTTATCAATTTCTGGGATTTCTAACTGTTTTTGCCCATCCAAAGATTAGAAAACCATGGTGAATTTAGGTCTATTTGATATATTTCTGAGAGAGACAAGTAAATGAAAAAACAGTAAAAATGTTTAAAATACAATTTAGGCTATTTAAATATTTCATGAAAGTAAGATATTTCTACAAGAACATTTTAGATTATCTTTCCTATTTGCATTTGTCTTCTATTAATAAGCACTGAGAGTGGGTAAAACAAAAAATACAAGTGACTGTGGCATTTATGTAAAAGGAAAACAAAAAGGTAGGAAAATCATTGCATTCTGAGGAATCTAAATCATGATTACACAATCTTTTTACACATATACTTCAGAAGTGTAACAATCAGGTTGTGTGATAATTTTGGCCTGGAGAATAAACAAAATTCTGAAGACAGTTCTAAATGTTCATGCAGTTAACCTACCCAGAGAAACCTTATGAACAGAAACACAAAATGTTTTATCAAATAGAATCTTTAAATGCCAAATTTATTCCTACTTTATAATTTTAAGCTATAGAAAAGGGATAAATTGAATGTATATTAATCCTTTGAAATCCGTAGAGCTTTCTCAGTGAAATATGTCACTCCCTTTGTTTCTTCATTATGTAGATAGATATGCTTTTCCTTAAGTCATCAGAGGAGGTCATCACACAATTGCCCTTGTGGAATACTCATTAATCTAATAATTAATTTGAAATGGATCTTCAAAACATTATTCTTTTCCCATCATTCTCTATAGATTAATTTAAATGCCTTATGTGTATAATGATTAACTTGATGGTTAATTAATTGTAAAAATCTGAATTAAAGCTTACTTAGAAGATGAATTATTACCTGACAGAGATAAATGTTTCATTCCCTTTTGCTTACTTGAACAGCTTAACAATTTTGAAAAAGTACAAAATCTGTGCACAAGATAGTGAGTCATAGATTTTTTTGGAAGGAAAATAAAGGAATTGCTATTTTTATTTTTAATGTGATTGATTGATTGATAATTCACAATTCTAAAGCCATCAACTTCTGCAGAAAAACACACATTTAAAACAAAAATAAAATAAAACACCCAACAATTAAAAAAAAGATGGTTAACCCACTGAATCTTTCCACATAAACATGTGGAATGAAACTTTTTACCTAAAAAGGCACGAAACTTTCCACATAAAGTATATATCTCATCCCAGAGAAAGAACAAGACTCATTTAAAGGTGTTCTGAGTCATTTGAATATCTGGAGGGTTAGTAGTCTTCAAATGGAACTTTGTATACATGTTCTGTAGAAATTCTCATGCAAGATAACCATAACCCAGTGGTGGGGTTCTACTGGTTCGGACCGCTTTTGCCGAACTGGTAGTTCCCACTTCCTGCCGAGAGCAAACCTGTTCTCTGTTGCTGTGAAAGTGGGCCTGCCCACCCGCTCGCCCGCCTGCTCCCTGGTTATACTGACCTTTATTTCTGCTTCTGAAACCCAGCTGATCAGGGGTGGCAGATTGAATTGGCCCTCCTTAGCTGTTTTCCTTGCTCCTTTCCTTGTTTGAAACGCAGAAGTTCAATTTTATGGAAACTGTGCTCATACGCGCACAGTGCGCATCTGGTACGCTTGCTCAGTGAACCAGTTGTTCAGTAAGTAGGATCCCACCCCTGCCATAACCATAGTCTGTGAAAAGGCTCTATGGTCCAGGAACAGATGCAATTGGTGCATGAAATGAAGGCCTCTGGCTGCAACCATCACTTGTTCTTTGAACAGGACCTGAGAATCCAGAAAGATCCCAAATTGTGTACTATCTTGGCAAATATAATCTCATTGAAAACTAGAGATTGAAATATTCCTGAATCTGGAAAATCTATAGGTCTGTGACTCAGCATGATTAGGGTTTGCATTCCTTTAATACCATCAATGAGCATCCAAAATAAAACAGATAAAGTGATATTACAAAAACATGTTAAGTATTTTAATGTCATATAATCTCAAATCAGTCTAAAATGATTTAGCCTTATTTTTTATTATTTATTAGCCGAGAATGTTTAAAAATTCAATTAAAAAAAAGCTCTAGCATGCAGTAAATATATTATACCAGGTGAAAAGAAATTATTTTTCAGACCTCAAACCAATCATACAGTAGCTGGTTGCTAATAACTATACACAAGGATGAAAGAAACAATATAATCTACAAAATCAACCATAACCATTGCAACCAATTCTATTTGAGACAAACATAACATCAATTAAAAATCAGGATCCACAAACATCAGCTGGCAGTCAAAGACCACGATCCCAAATCCTTAATCCCTACCCACACTGACACCAAACAGCACCAGTTTGATTGGAGCAACACAAAAATCATCAGCCACGCTACCACATTTGTGAGTTCATCGAAGCCTGGCACTCCACAAGCAATTCTATCGACAAACACATTGATCTACAATCAGCCCACAAGCCCCACAGAATCCAAATCAAGTGAACAGCCAACCAGAGATAGCACTGATCCTCAACCAATCCATGCAAGCTACACACCCCAGCAGTTCACCTCCCAATGACCTGGACCTGATGTAACCTCCCATCACAAGACTCTCACTGATGACTCACACTTTAAGCCCTTATAAACAAAACACTGACACTGACTTTTCCTAAACTCCGCTGAAGATGTTACTAAGCCTGGTAATGAAACATTCGGAAACCAACCCACAAACTTGGAGAACAAACCTTCACCCTCAACTATACACTTCTTTTAATTACAACAGGGAAATATTTTGCTGTTTGCTCCACATTGGATTTGCTTGTTTATTTATTTGATCAAACAACTGATATAAGGCATAGAACTGTTTAGACCTCCCTGGAAATGGAATAAACAAAAGAGCCGGAAAAGAGTCCTGATGTTTCTACAATAATTACATTTAAATAGGATGTGCTCCATTCTTCCAGCTTGTCCCAATTCACATGGATTCTTAATTCCTAAGGAATTTTGTTACAACATACTTCAAGGGCCATTGATAGTATGCAATTAAAGATAAATGTGTGTGCGCGCGCACACATACACAATGCAGTTTTACTCTTTTTTTTTATAAATGGAAGAAAATGAAATATTGCCATAAATGAAATTTAATAATAAATAATAAATTTAACTATTCCATATGGTTCTGCAACCATACTCCACTTCTCGCTCAGATAACAGCTATCAGGGAAAATGGTGAGTATTGTCTTCCATTTCTAGTCTCAAATCTTGGAGAATTGTGGAGAGGGAGACATGGTATTTATACTTTTGTTCATGTGAATGCCCTTCACTGCATTATTTGTATGTTTTAAGCGAAGCAACTGAGAAGACTGCATCACTTCATGTCTTGTGAAGCTGAGTTGGATGGTCTTGAAGGTAGTGTTGTCAACATCCATATTGTAGCCACAGATGTCGAGCGTCAAGCAGCACTCGACATCAGAGACCTGAAAAT
Organism: Ptyas mucosa; assembly: GCA_012654045.1. Lineage (NCBI taxonomy): Eukaryota > Metazoa > Chordata > Lepidosauria > Squamata > Colubridae > Ptyas > Ptyas mucosa. The sequence goes on from WNWU01013802.1 coordinate 12,755,715, forward strand.
GCCAGTGCAAACCACGCTTCACAAAAGGGGGGGGTGCTGGTGATGGTGAGAGATCCTTGCGACTAGGAGTTTTTGAGCACGGGGTTTACTGGGGTCGCGCCAGCTGTAGAAACTGCCCAGCACTCCGTGAAGACGGTGACACCGGAGGGAAACGGGAGGCGGGATGATGACGTTGACACTATGCGACCGGGAAACGACTGGCGGGGGATTTAAAGAGGCATGGAAAGCCCCGCCCGTGTTGCTAGCCCATAAAAGCCCGATGGGCTAACCTCCCAACAGCCGCATCTTTGAATTGCTTTGCATTCCGACTTGGGAAAAGAGCTGTTGTCACAGAATAAACCAGGATTCTCCTCGGCTGAGCGTCTTGAGCGTGTTTCTTGGGCGTGCCTGTGATCGCGGACTGTCAAAGGCCGAGAACAGACAGTTAGTTCAGGATTTCATGGCTAAGGAGGATTTAAGAGCCTTTTTCCATGGTGCCATCTCAGCTTTTGAATAACCTTTACAAAGACATTTGCCAGGTGGCTCCATTTACAGCTTTTTCTGTCTCAGCTAAAGATCTTTCTTTTCCCCCAGTCTTTTAACCTTAAGCCATCCCTGCTGTTTTTAAAAAAGCTTTGCTCTCTATTTTCTTTTACCATTTTTTAAAATTTTATTTGCTAACTTTAAAAGTTGGAATATTTGCTTTAAATTATTTTCATTTTTGTTTCATTCTGTGTGTAAGATAGAAAATATAGAGCTGGCTATATACATACATACATACATACATACATACATACAGTATATATATATATATGTCTTCTCAAGTTTTCGCGGGTGTGTATGTGCAAAAAATTAAAATCTTGGGTGTTTTCCCACGTCATAGTAAATAAGTTAGTTAAAATGTTTAAAATTCTGGTTAAAATCCTAGCTTAAAATCTTCTAAAAATCCTTACAGAGCACTCTGCAAGGTCCTTTAAAACCTTAGCTAAAATCCTACCAATACCTTAAAAGTTTTTCTTTCTAGCAACGTTTCGACAGGCTCACAACCCTGTCATCTTCAGGCTCTTGTTTAGTTTAGAATCTATGGGTTCTAGCTTCTAAACTAAACAAGAGCCTGAAGATGACAGGGTTGTGAGCCTGTCGAAACGTTGCTAGAAAGAAAAACTTTTAAGGTATTGGTAGGATTTTAGCTAAGGTTTTAAAGGACCTTGCAGAGTGCTCTGTAAGGATTTTTAGAAGATTTTAAACTAGGATTTTAACCAGAATTTTAAACATTTTAACTAACTTATTTACTATGACGTGGGAAAACACCCAAGATTTTAATTTTTTGCATATGTATGTATGTATGTATGTATGTATGTATGTATGTGTATATATATATATATGCCTTTGGTAATTCGGGTTTTCTCCCGCGTAAAATTGGAAGTGTCTTGGCAACGTTTTGATGAAGTCTCATTCGTCATCTTCAGGCTGGTGTTTTATGTATATATTCTTATCTTTTCGTAGGCCTTTATGTGTTTTTTTCTCTCAGCCGGGTTTTTTCCTACGTAAATCAAGATCTTTATACAGCCACAGCTTAGTGAAATCCCATTCACTAGTTTCTAGGCTTTTTCAGACATCAAACCAAAATTTTGCTGTCTATTGGCAGACTAAAGGGAGACTAACATAAATCTATTTTGGACTAATTAGTCCTCATCAGTTAGCCACACCCTCATCTCATGTCTCCTCCCCGTAAAGGTCAAATATTTATTTTCTTGTCTTTATTTGACCTTTACGGAGAGGTGACATGAGATGAGGGTGTGGCTAACTGATGAGGATTAATTAGTCCAAAATAGATCTATCTTAGTCGCCCTTTAGTCTCCCAATAGACAGCAAAATGTTGGTTTGATGTCTGAAAAAGCCGAGAAACTAGTGAATGGAATTTCACTGAGCTATGGCTGTATAAAGATCTTGATTTACGTAGGAAAAAAACCCAGTTGAGAGAAAAATACATACATACATACATACATATATTCATTATAGAGTATTATATAAAAGATACAATTTAAAACATAATTGAATTTTGTGGAATTTTTTAAAATGTAAGTATTTATGCATAGGGTCATTCAGCATACTTTTACTAGGGGCCACAGCTGCTCTTTTCCCCCCCTTTCATAGTAATGGTGGGGTTACATTTTACAATATCTGACATTTAAGCAATTAAGCTCAGGATATTTTAAAGTTGCAATTTCTCTGTAGAATATCCTGGGATATAACCTTTTATGAATCAGTGTTTGCATTCTGTTGCACTTTTAACCATTATGCTGGAAAATGTTAATTGGTTTACAAGCCATTTGAATGTGTCCAACTTGGGGGGGAGGGGGGGGAATCAGAATTTTGAAATCTATAATCCTCAGTATAGGATTTGTTTTATCTCACAGATATTAGTCACTGCCCAGCAATATCATGATCATATTTTTAAATTCAATGTTATGTTTACCCTAAACATCTGCTTGCCATCCTTTCTCAAATAACTTTCATTTGTTTAGAAATGTTGTTATTCTTAAAACAGCTACGATTGAACCGATGAAAAATATGCGTCTTCCTTATGATGTCATAAATTGCGGCAATATTTAGAAAGTGGATATAATCATATAGTATTAAACATAATGACATCAGTTTCTTTGTTACTGCTAAAGTGGTTGTTATCAAATGTATCATTTGATAAATACCTGCATAATTTCCATTATAGGGCTTTATATGCACAAATCATTTTTAGATCTTAATGTAACTTAAATATCAGGATTGATCCATAGTAAATAGTGTCATGGACTAAAATAAAACCTGTCATGGCATTGATGGACATGGAATTCATGAATATGCTTGCATCCATTTTAAAATATTTTCTCAGTCCCAGTATGCACACATTAGGGTGGATGGGAAATGAAAGGCATATCATTGTGAAAAGATAGCTACAAATTGTTGTTATACATTTGGACAACAGGCATCCAAAATGGCATAATATTAAGAAAAGCTGTGTGTACTTGCTTTTTTGTTTGCATTTTTTTATATCAATGACTGAGCAAGTATACTTGTGACTGAGTGTGATATAGACCCATCTGTATATAGTCCATTTTGCCATTGTATAGGAACATTGATCTGGAAGAAAGTTTAAGGCAGGCAAGATAAGTGTACAATCAGCACTTCAAAATTCATGGATTCATAGATGCTTGTGGTTGCGTTGTTTTATCACACTTTATTCTTTAAAAATTATTTGTTCTCCCATTTTTCAGGCACAAGGAACCAAGAACAACACAATGGATTACTCAGATTAGTTTCTTTATTGCTGTTTACCAATAGACAGGAATCACATCAGTAAAACACACTCTGCATGACTATCAGAAAAATCCTATGAAGTTTTAGGGAGGATCCCTTCTAGGTCTCTTTCTGTATATCAAGGACTCAGTGCTGATTTAACTCTTAGCTCCTTGGGAAAATGCCCCTCTCTTTTGCAATTCAGCACCATATTTCATTCCATCAGCTTTGTTTATGCCTTTCTTTTTCTTTTTTGAAATAAGTTTTATTAGAGTATAAATATTAAAAAAACATAACATAACATACACACAACAAACATTTATACAACATATAAACAAAAAGAGATTATGTTTCCTTCTTAAGCATTATTTCAAAGTGACATTCTACTTGATATATATTTCTTCACTTCTCCTTAATCTAATAACAATTTCTATACTGGTAATATTTCCCCTCTAAGTTTTTTGTTTGTTTCTAATTTTTAACCAATTATACCATTTATTCCATATTTTATAGTAGTCTGATTCTTCTCTTTCTTGTATTTCTTTAGTTAACCTGTCCATTTTAGTGCATTCTAGAATTTTTTCTATTAAATCTGTTTCGTTTGGGGTTCTTTCTTGCTTCCAATTTTTTGCATATATTATTCTTGCAGCTGTTAGTATGTGGATTGTGAGATATTTGATGTCTTTAGGGTATGATTTATTAAAGATTCCTAATAAAAACGTTTCTGGTTCTTTATCTATCTGTGTTTCTGTTATTTGTTCCAACCATTTTTTGATATTAGACCAAATTCTTTTTGCTGTCGGCATGTCCACCATAAATGATAGAAGGTTCCCTCTGTCTTCTTACACTTCCAGCAGATCGGACTATTTTTGGGCTGTATTTTTGCCAGTCTAGTTGGAGACATGTGCCACTATAAAACATTTTCAGTTGGTTTTCCTTGTATGCCACTGCCCTTATTAATTTTATATTTACTTGCCAAAATTTTTCCCATAAAAGAAATTTGTAGATTCTACTAATTAATTTATTTTCTGAATCTAATATAATTTTGTCTATTTCTTGTTTTTGTTTCTGAATTTCATATATTTTTATGTGTTCTCTATATTTAGATTGTATTTGAGTAAAAGTCCACCAATCTATTTCCCTATCTAAGTCTGTCTCCAATTGTTGTTTTCTCTTCAATTTACCTTGATAGTCAATTAAATCTTTGTATCTAATTATTTTTGTCTTATCTGTTAGATTTGGGTGTCTGATTGATTCTACCAGGAGATAACCAACTTGGTATTTTCATATAATGCTGTTTTTTAGTTTTAAGCCAAATTTGTAATAATGAGTTTCTTATTGTGTGTCTTTTGAAATATGAATGTGTTTTGTATTTTTCGTCCCATATAATGCTTATGCCTTTCAACACCAGTTTTTGTTAGCCATCTCTACATATATGGCCGTAATACCCGCCAGGTCAACTCCCCCCTCTTGAACAAGGTCGTAATTGAGGGGGGGGTGTTTATCACAGACCTGGCGTTGCACAGCATCAGCCGAAGGCCCAGGCCCTGAGGATCGGTGCAACCTGAAGTTCATACATCTTCAGGTTACCAAGTTTGAGAAACACTGTTCTAGACAATTTCTCTGATGATATATATCAAAAAACCTTATTTAAAGAAATATTTTAAGATTATAATTTTAATCATATAATCATTTTCAGTTCTGTACATTCGTCTAGAAATATCTGAGGTCATTTTTTTCCATATTGAAGAATCCCAGATATATTCTATACACTCTGCTTAGGGATACATGTTTATAATAAAATGCCCCTGCTTAACCCTTTGTTTATCATTGATATTTCCACTTATGTCTTGCCTATTTGTCTCACTGCCAATTTGATTTTTTATCCGCTTCACTAGGAAATCAGTACAGTGTAGTTATTCATGGATATGCTTGTTATTACTGGGACAATTATCCTGCTGGATACTATGTTTTATTACTTTTGGTTTTACTGTATCCAATTTCTGTACATTAAATAAAATATTACATTGTTCATTTGATAAATGTATGTCTTGCCAAACAAGAAGAGAAATAAACTAAACATCTATTACTGAAATAACATGCCATTCCAGTTAATCTAGTATACTTTAAATTTTCAAAAGTACAAACAATTTACCTGAGATTAAGTTTCACAAAAAATTCAAAGTAAATATACTTAGAGGTTACAGTGTAAAGTCTACATGCTAAAATCTTTCTGGCTTCTATATTCAACAACAGAAAATGTGTGTGAGTGAAGTGAGGCACATTATTATCTGTATACAGTTTTAAAATGTATTATTCAGCATATCAGAATTAATTTGAGGTTTTATAGCCAAAGATTCCAATGCTAAGACAAATAACAATGGGACAAACAACATTACTGTTTCCTGGCTCTACATATAGGAAATGATAAGACTCAGATGAATTGATTGAAAGCTAAATAAAAGATGGTTGATAACAAAAACTTTAATGATCAAATAACATTGTCCCTTTAATTAAAATTGTTATAGTGCACTTAATACACAGGGCCATCATACTTAAAATCTTTATATGTATCCAAGATAATAAAGGCCAATGAATGTTTAGTTTTTTCCATTGGGTACGAAGACATTAAAAATAATTTTAATAGAGTCTAAATTTTATAGCTAAGATGGCTAATCTTTTTGTATCCACATTTAACAGATAATTAATCATTGCTTAAATAGAGAAGAGCATCATCACCAACTTTCAAAATCATTTATCTTGGTCTCATTAACCAAGCTGGGAGAATATTATTTTAAATAACTTCATTATACAATTCCAATAATATAGCTACACTTTTTCTAAGTCTTTCTATAGCTTCAGAGTTCCTTAACTAATAGTATTGTGAATGGAATTTGTGACTTATATTATCTAACGTGAGAACTTGTCTATGTATCACAGAGCACCAGGAGTCTTATATCAATTTAAAACTTGAAGTCCTTCATGCTTTAATGACACAGAGCACTGTTTCTCAACCTCAACAACTTTAAGTTGCATGAATTCCAACTCTTAGAATTTTCCAGCCAGTATCCTGACTGGGGAATTATGGGAATCAGAGTACACACATCTTAAAGGTTAAGAAATACAGCCATAGAGCATGTTCTACTGGCGTGTACTTAGTTTGACCACTTTGGGAAAATTTATATTCAAACAGTTATCAATAAACATGACAGTCCTTTGCTTTGCTTATAATTTTGTTTACAGAGGAGTAAATCTTTTATTGCCCCTTCGTGATTACTTTAATAAACAACTTTAGCACTAGTTGCCTGATATATTTATATACTGTAGAATGAAGTTTGGTACGTAACTTAAATTACTGAAGTCTTCCACTAGATCTGTCATTTGACAATAGTAAGTTTAAAGGTTAGTTAGAACTAGACTTCAGATATACGTCAGTAATTATTAGTATGGTAGAAATTATTTTTCTCTAAATGTATGGGGCTTTTTGTATTGTACAATTTGGCAACCTGTTAGGTATATGTAACTAGCCTCAATTTCTGCTGCTTAAATTCTTCAAGCTTTTTAATAAACAAGTCAGAAGATTATTGGATAGCTATTTGTGAGTTCTTTGTAAATGCCATTTTAATTTATTAAGTTTTATAGTCTCTGTTTAAACAATTATCTAACAAATAACAGAGAAAGGTCATTTCTCATCATTCTTAAGAATACTTGTGAAGCTAAATGTTAGGTCAACTGTCAACATACTTTCTTGTCTGGTATGTACTTTGAAAAACAGCTCTACATGTAGCTATGGCATCTTCATCTTTTCTTTTGACAGCTGTCAGAAACCACCCATTTTAGCCAACAGGACAGTTTCTGTGATGTTGTTGCACAGACTTTGTAGACCCCAAGACTGAATACCTGCAGAATTCCAACTGGAGAATAGTAAAATAATGAGCTAAAAAATACAAACCTGAGACTTCGCTGTCTAAGGCTTATACAAAACTTGGGACCCAGATGATAAAACAATGTTTCTGAAGATATAATTATCATATTTTCAAATTTAAATAAAATGAGAAAGCTATTGACACATTCTTTTAGTTGTTGTTCTAATTAGGTTTTTAAAGCATGATAAAAAACAAACAAGCAACAGTTGACTCCAAAGTCAATGTTTTAATGGGATGAGAATTTGACTGATTTTATGACTTCTCTTCTCTTGATTGCATGCAATTATTTTCATGAAAGAAATTTGCTTTGGTTTAGCAACTATACATCTCAGACATAAATCCTTGCCTTAGTTCAGCTTTTCCTAACTGGTCATAAAATGCTGCAAAACACAAGTAGAAGTAAGTTGCTTTTGGCTCTCACTTCCACTACAGCGTCTCAGAGATAACATCACAAATGCACCTCCTCTGTCCCTTCCTACTTTGTGCATGCTGCTTGCTTAGTAAAACGAAGCACTGGGCTGCAAAATATTTAAAAATAGGTCTCTGAAACCACTAGGAGCTTAAGTCTGTACAAATTCTATTAGCTGTATAAGTAACTAATTGCTCTTCCTTCAGCTACTGACCATTTAAAGATTTATTCAGTCTTCTTTTTTTTTTAAACAAATTTTATTGGGACTTCCGCTGTTGCCGTCAGCTGTTGCAGACGGTCCTTTGAAGACCGCCAGCCCGAACGCCCGTAAAAGAGCCGTTTCGGCAATTGAAACGGCTCGTAAAACTCCGAGACCGCAAAGGGCTTGTGAGGAGAGCCGGCGGCTGCAGGTAGAGTCCCCTGTGAGACCCCCAGAAAGCTTTTCTTGCTTCTGGGGAGTTAACAGGGTGGGACTCCCTATTCACCCCGCTGAAGCTCCGGACGACTGGGAAACTCTGCTTTAAAGCAGAACAAGACAGCGCGGCAGCATTACCAATAACAAAGAAAAATAAGGAAGATTTCAAACTTCTCACTAAACAGCAAGTATTGGAAGCTTTTTGGACTATTTTAAAGAGTTTTTAAAGTGAAAGTGAATTGGCTTTGAGGAAAGCGGAGGGAAAAAAAATGGCGCCTGTTCTTAGTTGAGAGAGCTGAAAGTGAAAGTAATTTGATTACTGTATCCGGCTACATTTTAAAGTAACAAATCCGGCTGGAAGCGGCAGAAGTATTCAAAAAACAAAATAACATAAAATAAAAATACCAATTGACTCTTATAGACCTGATTGAATCTGGAGAACTTTTTGGGAAAAGTTGTTAGAGTTTGTGGAAAAGGAAGATCTTTAAGAGGTAAAATGGCAACAAAGCAACCGGGGGGGGCTCCCCCACATATAAACAGAAGCAGCCTCAAACAGCGCAGTTGCAATCTCAGACAAAGGAAGAAAGCCAATATGATATTATTATTAAAGAAATTCAAAGATCAGAGAAGGAGCTTAAAGGAATGTTTCAAGAGAAATATGACTCACTTAAACAAGATATTCAAACAGTGGTTAAAGGCCTGTCTGAGGTAGCGCTGCAGATTGATAAAAAAGTGGAGAATCTTGCCTCAGAGATGGAGACTAAATTCAGAGCTTCTGACTCAAAAATTATAGAAATTGAAGAAGTTACACAGAAAATGCAAAATGAGATTACTATGATGCAATTTCGATCAATGGAATATGCTATCAGATTGAGAGGTGTTAAAGAGAACACCAGAGAAGATCTTAGGAAAATTTGTGCAGAGGCTTTGGCAGTTATGTTGAAAGTGGAACCAGATCTGGTTCTGTGCAAGATGGACAAGGTCTACAGAGTTAATTCTCGGGTGGCGGTACAAAGACAACTGCCTAGAGATGTGGTTATATATTTCACAGATAGAAGAATGAGAAATGAAATTCTGCAAAATTCTTTTGTTACAACAGTTCAAGTTGATGGAAGTGAGATTGGAGTTTTTAAAGAACTACCGCCTAAAATGTTAAGAGATAGAAAGGATTTTGGATTTTTGGTGACAGAATTGAAAAGACAGAACATACAATTTAGGTGGGATGCCCCAATAGGTATAATACTCAGGCTGCGAGGAGTGAGATACCGCCTTAATACTATTGAAAAAGCAGAAGAATTTTATTACAATGTTTTGAAAGCGGGTTCTCCTCCTCCACGCACATCTTCACCAATAGATAAAGAAGCTCAACTACAAGCCGAGATTGATCAAGAAACAGAAGCACAAATAAGGCAGTCGCAAAGGGAGGCAAGAGAATTAATGGGAGCAGTAGGTGGTGTTGTGGTTGATCCTTTTGCACCATTCGAAGCTTCTCCTTTGGAAGAAATGTCTAAAACTATCACAGAGGAGGCGATGGCTTTGGAAGTAACATCTAAAGTGGAAGAGCAACGCATAACCAGAGCAATGTCTAAACAAATGAAGCAACAGCAGCAAGAATATAGTAAGCCACAGCGTGAGAAAAGAACCAAAGATAAACAGCAAGCTGAAGTCATGGGAGGAGCTAAACCGAAGATTCCTACTGTAGGAGAGAATCTTCAACAATTGCTCTCAAAACTTCAGACAGGGTCAAATGGCACTTAAATTTTTGTCTTGGAATGTAAACGGATTGAATTCTCCGCAAAAAAGAAGGAAGATATTTCACTATTTGAGACAATTTCATAATGATGTTATCTGTTTACAGGAGACTCATGTAAAATTGCAAGATCAGAAATACTTGATAAATTCAAAATTGGGAATGCAATTTGTTGCTTCAAATCAGGAAAAGAAGAATGGAGTGGTGATATATATAAATAAGAAACTTGTAGCAAAAATTATAGAAGCAGATAAAGATGGAAGATATATTGCAGTTGAAGTTATTACAGATGTTGGACCAATTTTGTTGGTCGGAATATATGCCCCAAATCAACAGCAGGAAACTTTTTACAAGCTACTTCATTTAAAAATATTGGATTGGGACTATTCAAACACTATAATAATGGGCGATTGGAATGGAGTAATCCAACCTAGATTGGATAAAAAAACCACGGCCAAAATAGGGAATAAATTACCACAAGCTTTTTTCGAACTGAAAGAGGATTTGGAATTGAAAGATATTTGGAGAATTCGAAACCCAAATGAACTGGACTTTACTTTTTACTCAGACAGGCACAAATCCTTTTCCAGAATAGACTTTTTTCTCTTAACTTCTAATCTACTCTCTAAAGTAAAGAAAATAAAGATATTTCCTAGGACTTTGACTGACCACAGTCCGGTCTGGATGGAAATCGAGATGGGTAAAAGAGAAAGAAGATCCTGGAGAGTAAATGAGAATCTATTTAGATATGAAAAGAATATAATTGAACTCAAAAAGCATTTAAAGGAGTTTTTTAAATTTAACCTGAACAAAGGCACCCCTATTGAAACAGTTTGGGATGCAGCTAAAGCATATATGCGGGGAGTACTAATTCAAATGAATTCTAAACACAGGCAAAGTCAGCAGAAGAAAAGACTACAATTGGAATCTGAGATAAAAAAGAAAGAACAACAATTGATACAAAAACCAACAGACGGAAAATTGCAAATGGCTATAAAACTTCTGAAGGATCAATTTCAAATGCTTATAGCAGACCAAACGGCAACTAACTTACAATTTGCAAAGCACAATACTTTTTCCAATGCTAACAGACCGGGCAGGTGGTTGGCGTATACTTTGAGGAAGCAAGCATCGACACGAATTATTGATAGTACTGAATATGCTGATAAAGAAGTTTACCAACAAGATCTAATTAAAAAAGCCTTTTTGGAATATTATACTAAGTTATATGCTAAAGATGACATACAGAATATTACTATAGATGAATACTTGGAAAACAAGAGAGTTTCAAAAATTTCAACGAGCCAAAAGAAAAGTTTGGAACAACTGATAACAGTGGAGGAGATCAGTTTTGCTATAAAACAATTAAAAACAGCTAAAGCTCCAGGGACGGATGGCTTAACTGCAATCTATTATAAAACTTTACAAGAAGAAATGATTGAGCATCTTAAAGATTTATTTCGTAATATACAACTAGGAGGTAAGATACCTTCCTCATGGAAAACAGCTTTTGTTTCATTGATTCCGAAAGAAGAATCAGGTCCTAAGAAACCAGAAAATTATAGACCAATATCTTTATTAAACACAGACTATAAAATCTTTGCAAAAGTACTAGCCAACAGATTGATGCCAGTTATTCAAAAGATAATTCATCATGACCAAGCAGGATTTATTGAAGGCAGATATATGAAGGAGAATGTTAGGCAAGTTATAGACTTAATGGACTATCTAGATAAGAATAAACAGATCTCTGCAGTGCTGGTTTTTTTGGATGCGGAAAAAGCCTTTGATCGCGTGAATTGGAACTTTATAATTAAGACTTTGGAAAAAATGGATTTGGGGGAGCGGTTTATACAAGCGATTGGTGCAATTTATCAAGAGCAACATGCACAACTTATTATCAATGGATGCTTAATATCGAATTTTAACATACAAAAAGGCACCAGACAAGGTTGTCCATTATCCCCGTTATTATTTATTTTAACTTTAGAAGTCTTACTCAATGCAATACGGGACTCGAATTCCTTGACTGGAATAGTTATAAGGCAAAAGGACTATAGAACTAAGGCATTTGCAGATGACCTGGTTGTTACCCTATCACAACCTATGAACTCAATAATCCAGATGAAAAATATTATAGAAGAGTATGGCATGGTATCTGGTTTCAGGTTGAATCAGAAGAAAACTAAAATGATTGTCAAAAATCTGACAGAGAGCAAAAAAAAGGAACTGGAAAGAATGGCAGGCTTCGAGACTGTTTCAAAGGTCAAATATTTAGGAGTACAAATCACAGACTCCAATGCTAAACTGTTTCAAAATAACTATGAGGTTCTGTGGCAAAAGATACAAAAAGATATGCAAAACTGGAAGAAACTGCAGTTATCACTGCTTGGAAGAATATCAGCAGTAAAGATGAATGTTTTACCTAGACTGATCTTTTTATTTCAAATGATACCGGTGCTTAAATCAGACAAACCATTGCTAGAATGGCAAAAAGGACTGAACAAATTTATTTGGAATGATAAAAAACCAAGAGTCAAACTGAAAATAATGCAAGATACTCGTGAGAGAGGTGGTCTTAAACTCCCAAACCTTCGACTATATTATGAAGCAACTGCATTGATACAATTAAGTGATTGGTTTGGGAAAACTAAGACTGACTTGTTGAATATAGAAAGCCATGACCTGGTTTGGGGTTGGCATGCATACTTATTTTATGATACCAAAGTGGATAAAGTGTTTAACAGTTATTTACTTAGAAATGCCTTGCTGAGAGTCTGGAGAAGGCACCGAACTAATTGGGATTATAAGATTCCGTTTTGGCTGGATCTCGCTGATACCATGTGGAATACAAATATTAAGTCACTCGGGGGGTTTTTATATAAAGAGTTACTTTACTTTGAAGAGGGCAGGTGGCGATTGAAGACTTTGGATATGCTGTTGGAAGAAGGGAAATCGTTGACTTGGTTGCAGTACAATCAATTACAGATGAGATGGAAAGAAGATCAACAAACTGGTTTAATGGAATATGAAGTAGAATTGGTTGAACAGATGAAGCGGATAGGTCCAATGCATATTAAGAGAGTTTATAATGTTTTGTTAGAAAGAGACTCAGAAAATGAGCTAGTTAAAGATTGTATGATTAAATGGGCACAAAATTTCTCTCAACCAGTTATGTTGGAAACATGGGAAAAAATATGGGTTCAGAACGTTAAATTTACACAGTCACAAAACTTACGAGAAAATTTTTATAAAATGTTTTATAGATGGCATTTAGACCCCAAGAAATTGTCGTGCATGTACCCTAATGTGCAGCCAAAATGTTGGAGATGTGATTGTTTAGATGCTACATATTATCACATCTGGTGGACTTGCAGGGAAGTGAGGGCTTTTTGGATAAAAATCTGGTGGGTTATGCAAAATGTTTTAAAGAAAAAAATACAATTTTCTCCGCAATTTTTCTTATTGGGTATAGTTAAAGATTTTACATTGGGTGAAACTAAATTGATTTTGTATATGGTGACAGCAGCTAGGTTATTGATTGCCCAACATTGGAAGAGTGATGTTTTACCGACGGTTGATGAATGGACCCAGAAGATGGCTGGATTTGCAGAAATGGCAAAGGTTTCAGCTTTTTTAAAGGATCAGACGCATGAGAAGTATATACAGGAATGGAAATTATGGATTGAGTATGTACAGAATAAGTATCAGACTAGAAAATATTATATCGCTTTTAGCTGAGATGACTATGTTAATATGTTAGTAAATATAGGAAAAAAGATTTGGAAGTTTGAATAACATATATATTGTTTGGGAATATTAATATTGCATATAATGGAAGTCAAGGGGGGGAGGGAAGAGGGAGGAGGGGGAGGGTTAGGGTGGGGATGGGAAGGATTTATATATTCTTTTTATATGTATTCTACATTTATGGCTAGGGAGGGGGGGGAAAAGGGGGAAAAAATTTGTATTGTTAAAACTTTTTCAATAAAAAAAAAAATTATTGGTTTTTTCTCCTCTCCCACATTCACCCACATCTTTTTTTTTTAACACAGTGTTGGCCATTTCTTATCCTATACAATTAATCACATTCAAATACATTTTACTCAATTACAATTCTTGCCAAAATCATCTTCCCCCTTTTTCTTTCCTTTTTTTAAATATATCTCAATATTTCTATACTTACATACATAAACACCATCTTCATTTGTCCCTAAATTCTAACTTTACTGCATATTTATTCTCTTTTATTCTTAAACAGTTTATTCTTTATCTTAATATATTTATATTTGTTTGTTCAGTTTTGCCTTTCTTCCACTTCATCTTTTTTATTTTACAGCAATCTTTCTCCTCAAACCTACCCTCTCCCTCTTCCCTATCCCTTCCTACTTTCTTTCCCCATCGTCTTTTTCTCTTCTCTACTTCCCCTTCCCTTCTCCTTCTCCTCCTCTCTTCCCCCCTGTCTTACCTTCTCTCCTACTCTATTTCCCTTCCCTTCCTTCCTCCCTACTCTTCCATCCCTCTCTGTCCTTCTTCCTCCCTTCCACCCCTCTTCTCCTCCTTCATCTCTCTCTATTGCTGTATTCATTTTCAATTTAATATTTTCCACTGTGGAGTCCAGGCAGCCCCGATCCCTTGTCCTTTTAATTATTAACATTATATTTCATCTTGTTCCTTTTTTTCCTTCAGATCTTTACTCAAACAATCTTCTAATCCTTTGTCTTTTTTACTTTTACCCATGTACTTTTTCTGCTTTACTTCTTGCAAATATAACATTTAAATCATTTTTATCATTTCAATTTCATTCAGTTTTACATTCAATTTCAATTATTGAATATATTTCTCAAAATATCTTAACAATATATTTCCACTTATTCAAATATATATTTATAAAGCGCATCTTAATCATTTCTCATTTTACCCACTCCAATTAGTTCTTAAAATGTTCTTAATTTGCCTTCTTTTCTCTTTTTGATTGTGTTTCAGATATATAGTTTGAAATATTCCAATTATTACATTTCCCTCAACAAGTTTATTCATATTATTAAAACCTATCATTCTATAGACTTCCAATATTATTAAGCATATGACATTTATTGCAGTTTCTCCAGTTTTCAGTAGAGCATATTTAAAGCTTAAAATATAGAGTATAAGTCTTATTCCCTTTATTTCATACAGCTCTATACTCCCCTTATTTTAAAATCACTTAATTATTATCACTGTTTTATCTTTTTTCTGACATTAAACTCATCTATTAAATTTTACAGTTCTGAATATATTTTCATTTCTTTCTGTCTTTCTCCTTTTCTGCCCTAAATTTCCCATTGTTTCTGCTTTTCCTTTCCTTTTTCGTATCTTTTCATTGTTAATCCCAATGTACTTATTTTGTGTTTTAAAATCATGAAATCTTTGCCCTTTATTTCCCATTGTTTTCCATCCCTTTTCCCTTTTTCTTATATTTCCACTGTAAATCCCAGTGTAATCATTTATATTTTTAATATTGTTTCTTCTCCTCCACCCTCTTTTCCTTCTTTGCCTTTTCTTTTCCTTCTTCTTCCTTTCTTTTGTATTTTAAAATTCTGCACTCTTGTATTCTGCCTTATATTTCCCATTGTTTCTCCTTTCTCTTTCCTTTTATGTGTCTTTTTATTGTTAATCCCAGTATACTTATTTTGTATTTTGAAATCATAAAACCTTTTATTTTGTCCTTTATTTCCTATTATTCTCCATCTCTTTTTCATCTTTTTATATTTCCACTGTAAATCCCAGTGTAATCATTTATTTCTTTTATATTTTTCCTATTCCACCCTCTTTTCCTTCTTTGTTTCTTTTCTTTTTGTCCATACTTAATATTACAATTGTTTAATTTTCCATATTCAATCTCTTTGTCTTCTTCGTTATCCATTTCTCTTTCTTGTTTCTCATTAGTCATTTCCTTTTCATCTTCAGTGCATTCTAGCTCAGACTTTACATCCTTGAATTTCGATTTTCCATGCAAATTAATAATCATTTCCTTTATTTTTAAACACATCGTCTTTATCAGTTCGTTAAGTTCTTGCTCCATTTTATTCTTTCCAGGTTGATATTATTCCAGTTTTAAGTCACATTAAGATCCTTCTTTTTTAATCATCAAAGTGTATCCTCTTGTAGGCAAAACATATTGTCCTTAGTTCTTGCCAGTTATCGTTTTAAAAGTTCAAGGTTTTATTTTTTTTCCTGTTGCTTCTTTAAAGGTTTTCTCAAAAGACAACTCCATGTTATGCTCTTCTTTCTCCTACAGATGTCTCTCTATAACCCACCGTTCCACTCAGCTAATTAAAAAATCACCATTTTATTTGTAATCCACATCCATTTTTACTGAGTCAAAAAAGAGAAAAAGCCAGTTTTCCAGTTCTTCTTTCATCTTTATATACAACTAATCAGTTTGTAATTCAGTCCAAATTAAATCCAAGTTCCAAATTTATCCAAAGTTCCATTTATCAATCACTTTTAATTCTTTGGTCAGGATTCTTCTATGGTGCGCTTGTCATTCCCACTTTCTCTCTCCATCCGCCATCTCCCCCCATTGCTATTTAGCCGCTATTTCCACGCCGGGGTAATTTTAATAGTTTAAAATATTTAAAGTTCTTTTTATTGTCTATGAGTGGCCAATCACTCACCCAACACCAATACTCTGTTCAAATCTTCTGTCCTGCACATCGCTTGCTCCAGAGGCTCCAGCTTCATGGCGATTCACCCTGATCGCCGCCCCCTTCACCGGATCGAAGAGTTTCTCGGGCTATCCAAGGGACCTGCCTGTCCCTCTTTAGTCACTGAGCTGCCTCTCCTTCTTCACTGTCCCTACAAGACAGTTTCGGCCCGAAGACCCCCCGGTGACAGTTCGTCTGGCTGGATTTCACGAAGCTTGTTGGAGCCTGAATTTTCCCAGCCAGTCACGCCGCGCCACTTCCGGATTCTCCAAGATTTATTCAGTCTTCTAAAGGCTTACTAGCTGCAGGCCTGGATTCCTGGAAAATGGAACTGGAACAGGATATTACTCTACTTGAAACTCTTAACCAAGTTCCATCAAGGATTGTGCTGGATACTGGTTACAAATAGCTAATGTGGAAAGATCTTCCTTATTCAATTGTGCATAAGTTTTTTCTTTACCTTCTTTGGTTTATTCCACCTCCTTTACAATCGGTTGAGATTTGTATGACCCTTCAGAACTTGGCTTGGTGTTTGTCTTATCCAGATATTTTCCCTTCTTCAAAGACTTGCTACTGGGGGTTCACAGAGAATGTGTGAATTAAAATTAATGTGAGGATTTAATCTGTTTTGAATATCTTACCCTGCCCAAACCCTACATTAATAATATGCTCTATTGCCCCTTTCAAACCTAAAGGGAATGTTATCACTACTGACATTCCATTTTTCTTGGTCTCTGCAGTTGTTCCTCCACAAAGTGTCACGTCAGAGCTTTGTAAAAGAGCTTCTTTCCAGTGTTCTCTTTTGAAATGAAAACATAATGTCCTTCTTTTCTTTTTTAAGAAAAAGAACACCTCCAAAAGAACACCAAGGCTTCATGGCATGTTGAATGTAAGTTCTGTTTTGAGAGAAGTTTCCGAACGTTTGTCATATCCCAACGCCCAACTGCTCTCCTGTAACTGAGGTAATATAGTCCAACATCAATCTTGTTAGGTGAGCAGACAGAGATTCTTTGGGATGAAATGTTCCAATTCCTAAATCCTTTAACCTAGGTGGGTTGTTAAGTGTGGCCTCTCTGGTGAACCTGTGAAGTGGTCTTAATCTTCCTGGGGACTGATGAAAGAGCAACATAAAAAATATCTGAGGTCTCCATCTCTACTGAGGAAAGGATTTTCCACTCTGGAAATGGAGGAATCCATTTATGCCTAGCTAGGCTCCTCAAGTTAAGCTGTTCTGTTTCGTCCAAACTCTAACAACCTTCAGGCACCAGAGCAGGAATTATAAGGAGTTAGCCAAGTTGCAGATCAAGCTTTTGTCTTTTTGAGGTGGCTTTTTTTTTGTAATATCTTTATTAAGTTTCAACATCAAACATTAAGATACAAACTAACATAAAGGAAAAAGGGAAAGGGATAACAAAACAATTAAAAGTGACAAAAATATACATCAAATATAACAATAATGACCTTCAATTTATTTAATACAGCTATAATAGCAAATTCTCTCTAAGTAAACCACCCATCTGTAAAATATCTTAAAATACTAATAATCAGTATGCAAAAACAGTATTCATAAAACATTATTCTTTTAACTTCATATAAAACATAATAAATTATCAAATGTGAATAACCTTATATTTAAAAAGCTACATTATTTCCCTAGTCAAAATTGGTATAATTTTCAAATCCCAAAGTCAAAAGTTGATTCTTTTCTTTATTTTGTAAGAAATATAACAATGATTTCCAAGTCACCTGAAATTTAATCAAATTACTGTCTCTAAGCAAAGTGTCAATTTTGTCATCTCAGTTAGCTCCATTAATTTCAAAATCCATTTCTCTGTTGTGGATATATATTTTTCTTTTCATCTTATAACAGCCTTGTCACCAATGTCATGTATAAAAACAAAGACCCAAGTTGTCTAAATACCAGTATGAGCTAATATAGAGGCCAGGAGGTGGCACTACCCAGTCAATATCACTACTTAGTTGATATTAAAAGGCTAAGGAGGATAGGATCTGGTTACTTTCTGGATGGAAATGCATGGAGAAATCCTACAACTATAGGATAGAATGTGAAGTTAAAGGAAAAAAGGAATTAACTCCAGAAGAACACAATCACAACAACTTTTGCATTGATGTTAAGGAAACCACCTAGATATGTAGTAATGATCTCAATTGAAAGTATATTTTATATTTATTTTTACATAACTGAAAATTAATGTAAGAGGAAGAAGAGAGGAAGAAGAATATTTAAAAACAGAACTTAATATTGGAAACTGAAACAAGGACTATATATGTCTTTTATCACCTTTCCTACTTGAAATACAGTCTTAAATAAAGGCTTGGATGTATCCTACACATTCTCTCCCAAATGAATAGTAGATATATCAGAAGATGTGAAGGCAGAGAACAGTGCAAATGCAGGACGTTAAGTATATATGGTGCCATAAATGCATAGTTTAGCTTCAGAGCAGTATGATTGTTAATACTAATTCCAATTGTGTGTCAGTTTTGCATATATTCATTTTAGAGGCCTTTCTATCTTGCTCATGTATCAAAAGATTATTTTTTCTAAAACATCAATAAAAAATCCTAAATGAAAATAGGACTAGTGTCATAGCATGTGAATTCATACCCTCAACTCTTAGGCCAAAATATTTTACCCTTAGGTCTCTTAGGTCACTCTCTTAGGCCTGTATTCAGGCCATTATTTTTAGGGTTTAAAACATTTTTATTGATCATTCTTGTTTTATAAAATTTATATTTGATAAAATATTTTATAAAAGTCTTTAGTTTTAATACATAATTTATTTACATTGATGCCAATTAGAGTGCCATTCCATTCCTCTGGTATGTGACACTATAAAACAGAAATCTGTTCTAATGAATATTATTTTTTTACTCGAATGCTAATAGCTCTAATGCTGACAGATCTAATGAAGTTTTTTTTTTAAGTGCATGAAGGAGAAAAAGTGAATATAGTTCCTTAATGTCATTTGTAAAAATAGTAAACTTTGCTCAAAACAAAGCTTGCTCAGAGCTGGCATTTGGGTGCTGGTTGCCAAAGCAAAATCACTTATAAAAAATAAAGAGTAAATGCCATTTCAAGTGAAATAATGGATGAAATTTTTTGGAACTGGCGATGCATTGTAATTGGCAGCTCTTCTGGTGTTGCCTGGTGCAGAGACCTTCCTGTTCAATGAACAAATGCCACATTTGCATTTCTGATCAGCGTTAACATGCCTACCTTTCTTCAACACTCTTTGTTTAAGAAGAATAGTCATGGCATGCTGTCCAAATTAATTTATTAAGCAACTTTAATCACATAATGACAAAAGTGCAGAATTTTTTATAAGATTCTTGACTAAGCATAAAGAGTCATCTGGGTTCTGAAATAACTAAGATATCAAAAACATAGGCAGCTGAGATGAAAATATTGTCTTCTTTTAAAACAATTACTTCTTTTAAAACAATTACTTCTTTAAAAAAAATCCACAACATAATTTGTGCCAACAAGTAGGGTGTATTATACAAAGCCTAATACTGGGAATGTATATACAATGGGAAACCAGTTTTAAAGACATTTCAGACCTAGCTGTACTGTCTGTCATAATATACACATTTTTATTTAATAAATAAATAAAACCAAATAAATATTTATTTATTTATGAAAATTTATATGGCTGAGCCATATAAATGATTCTGAGCAGCTTTCAATGATTCTGAGCAGCTTACAAAGATAAAACCCAATCTACAAACAATAAAATTGTTTGTTCCTTCCCCCATGGAACCAACATTAAAGAGCCATTTGATAGGTGCCATCTCACTCTCAGGTCTCCAGGTCTGTTAGCAAAATCAGGTCTTCAGGGTGTTGCAAAAGAGTGTCAGAATAGGAGGGCAATCTTATCTTTACAGGGATGATGTTCCACAGGGCAGAGCTACCATAGAGAATGTCCTTCTTGGTCCAGCTAGATAGACCTAGTATTCTATGCCTCTCCACTTTCGTGGGTCAGGAGGTTGTGAATGGGAAAAGACATTCAACAAATAACCTGGTCACAAATCATGTAGGGCTTTGAAGGTGACAACCAGCACCTTGAATTGGACCTGAAAGCAAATCATCAGCTAATGCCGCTCCTGCAGGAAACATGACACATGTGCACATCTAGACCTGCACAAAAGCATGTGGACCATCATATTTTGAACCAATTGAAGCTTCTGGAAACTTGTCAAGGCAGCCACATGTAGAGCACATTGCAAAAATCAAGTCAGGAGGTGATTAGAATGTGGATGGGTGACTATGGGCAGGGATTGTTGATCCAGGGAAGGCATAAGCTTTCCAAGCAGGAGTCATGAATCCAGGAGAACCCCCAGATTATGCACCAGGTTTTTCTGGGGCACCACATCCAAGTCCAAATGTGGCAATTCTCCATAAGCCAAAGAACCCCAAACCCAGATCCTTTCCATCTTGCCAAAGTTCAGTTTCAGCCCATTGCTCCCTATCCAGCCCTTAACAGCCTCCCAGTACTCCAAGAAGGTCACAGCATTGCTTAACTCACCAAGTCAAATAGCAGGGTGTCATCAATATATTGATATAGACACTGGGTGCCTTGCAAATGATAAATCTGTTTGTCCTGCAATGTTAAGAGAGAGCAAATCATGATGAACAGAAGGTTTGGTAGGATTATCTGTAGCACTTTCTAAAAAAACCTTGTTGCCTTTTTGCCTATTGGTGTCCTTCAGTGATGCTTGTAAACATAACTGATATTTTAGAATGCATTCTACATGATACATTTGTGAAATATTCTTGTAAATGAAGTATTGGTCAATAAAAGTTTGCTGAACCTGCCTATGCAAATTTAACTATCAATGGGTTAAAAACAATTGGGACATGATATTTTAATACAACTGGTAGGCAAACATGGACTAAAACCCCAAATTTAACCAAAAACAGCAATCATCTATCAATTTATTTATAATAAGACCAAACCCAATAAAAAAAACCCAACATAAATATAACAAATATAAAAATAAAATTTAAAGTTGCAAGAAAATCCTAAAACAATTCACAGCTAACAATTTAGTAGAATGAGGGAAGAATTGCACGGTTTTTAACCGCTATAGCTATTGATAAGAATTTTACAGCCTTAGAGATTTCTGAAGAGTGAAAATCCAGAGTAAAAACCCAGTCTTCAGTCTAACATTCTTCTAGCTGCAGTGCAATTGGAGTTATTAACAATTGGAAGTATTAAACTTGATTGTCCCTGAATGTACAATGGACATTGTAATAGCATGCATGAGACAGATCCTACTTCCAAATGTGAAGAGAAAACAAGTTTGGCTTTCATATGAAACGCTTACATATCAAACTACTGGATGCTGCTTAATAGGTAGTGCTCCAATTTGGGCCAAAGTAAATAGTCTCCTATGTGGCACATGTAAGATGTTAAAAGAAATATCTAGGGACAGATCAGATAGGATGAGTGATTGTGCTACAAAAGTAATTGGAACTTTGACACTCTGGTTTTGGATATCGAGATCCCAAACCTTCTGCATTAGCTCAGCCAGGATTTTATTAAATCTCAAAGCAGATAGTGCTGACAGGATAATACAATAACATGCCAAATCATCATTATTTTGTTTTCTTAGGTTGGAAAAGAACCGGTCCAGCAAAGTGACTTGTTTCAGCCAAGAAAACAAATGCAGCCTAATTCTAATCATGTTCAAGCACTGGCAGTTGAATAAGGAACTTATAGTAAGATATTCAAAAAGTTTGATTGGATTGCTTCTCAACTGGGAGATTTCTTATAAAAACTTAAGTTAGAAAGTAAAAAAAATATATGCAAGGATAGTATTACTAATTATTTATGGTCAATATCTAGATATCCAGAATCCTGCACAGTCAGATAAAAAAGAAGAAAGTCTAATATAAAATTATTTGAGCAACTAATGAAGTAATGTATTCCTTATCCAGGTAGCATACTTTAAAAGAATCAAAACTAAACTGATAATCAACTTGTGAAACTACAAATGTAGCAATCCCTTTGGAGATTTGTAGAGACAGGTCAGCTAACATGAAGGGTTTACCCTCCTCATCCAGTCTGGTTAATGAAGAACATGTCAAAGAGGTAGTCCTCAACTTACAACAGTTCATTTAGTGACCATTCAAAGTTAAAACGGCACTGAAAAAGTGAGTTATGATCATTTTTCACACATATGACCTTTGCAGCATCTCCATCGTCATGTAATCAACATTCGGATGCTTGGCAACTGATTCATATTTAAGACAGTTGCTATGTCCCAAGGTGATGTGATCACCTTTTGCAACTTTCTTACTAGCAAAATCAATGGAGAAGCCAGATTCACTTAACAACCGTTTTACTAACTTAACAACTGCAATGATTCACTTAACAACTATGGCAAGTAAGGTTGTAAAATGGGGCAAAATTTAATTAGCAAATGTTTCACTTAGCAACAGAAATTCTGGGGTCAGTTGTGGCCGTAAGTCTAGGACAGTGATGGCTAACCTTTTTGACATCACGTGCCAAAAGCGGGGGGAATGCAGGGTGGTCGCACACGTGCGTGCCCACACCCATAATTCCTGGTGGAAAACGGGCTACCCTGCCCACCCCCCACATGCGCACATGACCCCCACCCATGGTCCCCCCGCTTTTGGCATGTGATAGCATAATGGGCTCAGTAGGCCCGTTTTTTTGCCCTCCCCAGGCTCCAGAGGCTTTCTAGGAGCCTGGGGAAGGTGAAAACAGCCTTCCCACCACCACCCGGAGGTCCTCTGGAGGCCGGAAACAGCCCATTTGCAGACTTCCGGTAGGCCCAGAAGGCCCAAAAGATCAGCTGGCCAGCGTGCGCACGCATGCTGGAGCTGAGCTAGGGCAATGCTCGCGTGCCCACCAATATGGCTCTGCGTGCCACCTGTGGCACGCGTGCCATAGGTTCACCATCAGGGGTCTAGGACTACCTATATTGCCATGCTTGAAAAAAAGAACAATAGCAATAGCACTTAGACTTATATACCACTTCACCATGCTTTAAAGCCTTCTCTAAGCAGTTTACAGAGTCAGCATACTAACCCCAACAATCTAGGCCCTCATTTTACTGATCTTGGAAGGATGGAAGGCTGAGTCAACCTTGAGCCTGGTGAGATTTGAACTGCCAAATTGCAGGCAGCCAGCAGTCAGCAAAACTAGTCTGCAGTACTGCATTATAACCACTGCGCCACCGTGCTCAAAATGGATAAAACATGGGGAATGTATTTGTCCTCTTGCAGATGGGCACATCATTATAACTCTTTCTGAAAGTGGCAAGACATTAAGTATGACCAGGAAAAAAAGGCCTTCTTTACAGTATGGAGAAGGTATCATATAAGGTAATTTACTTATATTATGGTGAAATGCAATTTTAAGAAGTGATTACTGTACATGTTTTCTTAACAAATTTCATGTTGAAAAGTTGTAATGTTGCAATGTGTAGAATCCTGCTTGGGGAAAAAAATCCCTCACTTTATTTGATTTGTCCGTCTTCGTTTAATCTGGTACCCTTCAACTGATGTGGATTTCAGCTCTTCAAATTCTCAGACTACAAAGCTAATGGATAGCACCAAATTGTTTGAACTTTTTGGTAGCTAACTAGGCTCTGCACCACCATTCTTTCATCAGTGTTCTTGGCATTTGAACAGAGTAGAATATTTTTCCATTTCAGGAATTAGATTTACATGAGTGATTTGGACCAACAACAGCAGCACCAAGTGCCAATGTAATGTAATGTAATGAGAAAGTATGTTCAGTGAGGCAAGAGTTCAATCACAGATGTTTTGTTGATGGTCTTTGCACAATATAGCTCAGAAAGTAGGTAGATTGTAAGCCTAGCCTTTGGAATTCTGGATTGCTTGATTGTTTACCCTAGAAATGAGTAGAATTAAATAATGGTTGATCAAACACTTTTGCCCTCATAATGGCTGAAGAAAAGATATTCAGGCTAATTCCACACAATTAACACTTTTCAAGACCAGATATTATTACTTTAAATGTTGAATTACTTGTTTAAATGTTTCAGTTGAGAGAAATTTTCTAGGCTAGCTCATATGACAAAACTAGAGAAATTTGCACATCCATTGTCATTACTATAACAAGCAAAGTGACCTTTCAATGCACTTCCATAAATTCAAAATAATTTGTTCTTAAAAGTTCAGATTTGTCATGCAGTTAATATTGAATGAAGATAAGGGCAGTTGAAACCCATTTTTTAAAGTTTTAATATTTAAGTTCAGTAATATTTGCTGGAAACTGTTATAAACTATGAATTTTTATTACATATTTTATTTGTAAAACTTTTATACCATTTCAATTATTGTATACATAATCAACAAAAAATATAATACAATAGTACTTATAAAACAACCAACCATTATAATACAATATTATGCATAATTACAGACTTTACGCAGATATCCCCCCCCCCCCCAAAAAAAGATCTAAAGCAAAAAAGGATATAACAATTTTTTGGAAAATCGGGAGGGAAAGGACCACTTTGGGCACTTCAACAGGGAAGGGAGCTCCTACAGAGAACAGGTAATTTTAGATTCTATGTCCCTTTTCTGTGGAATATCTCCATAAAAAGGCACACTCTGCTTGCTTGCTTGCTTGCATGCATGCATGCATGCATGCATGCATTGGATGGACAGAATCCATGTTACAGATCAAAGTGAATATATGTTTTCCAGGATAATGCTGCAGGATCCAATCTGGGTCAGTCAGCGGGAACAGACGTTTTGTCTTCTGAGCTTTTGGATTTATGCTGGAACCCTTCAGGGAACTTCTTCTAGAAGAGTGTGTACTGTTCTCTCTGTGTTACATATTTTTCAGAGTATAAGACGCTCCAGACTATAAGACACACCTTTTTGTGGGAGGAAAACAAGAAAAAAAAATCTGTCTCTGCCTCACAGCAATTTGCCTCCTTGCAGCAAACAGCAAACAGCCTGTTTCAGTTTCATTTTCATTTTCAGCACAACCTGATTAGCACAAGAAAAAAAATCTGCCTCTGCCTCCCAACAGTCCATTTCAATTTCAGCTTCAGCACAGCCTGATTAGCACAAGCAGCTGATTGTCAGTTGGATCGGCCTCCCGAAGATCAGCTGTTTCAGGCTGCCAGGATTGCCATAGCCTGTTGCTGCCTCCGCGCGTTCCATTTTCCGGGGGGACCATGGGTGGGCGGGGCTACATTCAGTGTATAAGACACACCCAAATTTTCACCCTTTTTTATGGAGGGAAAAAGTGTGTCTTATACTCCAAAACATATGGTATATAGTGCCTATTGTATGTGGCTTTTTAAATACCTTTTTAAATGATGGCTGGCTTTTAAGCCACTGGCTGTCATTTTCTTATGCTGCCCAGCCCTCACCTTCTAAATACTTGATATACTGGTGGTAAATCAGCATTCCTATTGACTGACAAGGGGCTTGTTTCTCAGGCTTCAAACACTTCCCTGGCTGTTTTTATGTCTACTCATCCAACAATCTTAGTAGCTGCAAAGTTGAATGTGCGTCCTTGTTCATTGCAGTGTGAAACTACCAATGAGTTTGGGTTTCCTTATCTGAATGCTTACTTGTGTTCCTGTAATCTGGTGGTTAGATTCCTCCCCATCTGTCCTATGGAGTCACAGGGACAATCCATGGAGGGGATTTGGTAGATTACATTGGAAATATCTCCCACCCCCAAGCAATCTTTACAATGTATAATTTGTCCTTGTATGGTAGCCTCTGGGTGCTGATTGATGTCCACTTGAAGATCTCGGAAGCTGCATTCTACAGCTTCCAAAATGTTTTTGATATATGGCAGAGTGTGCCATGTGATTGGTCTTATACCTTGTTTCTTCCTTTCTCTCCCCACCATGTTGCTCAGACATCTTGTGACGAGTGCTTTTGGTTACCCATTCTTCTTGAATTGTTCACCCAGGTACCTGCTTTCCAGCTGTTTGGCTTGCTGGGTACTACAGTGGGTACTGACCCTATCATATAGTGATGCAACTCGTTTTGTGTGACAGTGGATAGTTGCTGTTGAAATTCAGAATGGTTGGAGTGTTGGTGACCTTGTGATAAACTGTGGTTTCTAGGCTTCTATCCTCTTATTTGTTGACAAATGCAGCTAAAAGAGCCTTGCTGTTTCTTCCGCCATTGTGAACTCTATGTCCGGGAACATGGTGTTCCTTATGATATGAAAGTCTTTAAGTGCATTTCTCTTGATGATGACAAATGTGTCATCCACGTAGCAGCACCAGAATTTAGATATGTAGTTCTGAAATGCATCGTGTTTAGTTCTTTAATTCAAGAATCTATCTTGAACAACATGCTCAAATGAAATATGGATCTATAGGCAATAACCATGATCTTGAACTGCACCAGAAGTTCGCCAATAGCCATTGGAGCTTGTCATGGGAAACATGAAGGAATTGTGATGATGATTTAATTTGTAATACTGCTAGAACATAAATTTCAGTTTCTCTAAGAGTTTGACTGAGATATTTCTGTAAGTGCCATATAGTCAAAACAAATATACAGATTTTCAGAAGATTTCCTTTTCCATTAACAACTGACCTAAAATGATTGGAATATAATAAAAAGAGTGAATCATTGTATGGCTTTAATTATTGTACTGTTCAATTATTCACTATGTCCCTGCTTATTTTATCGTCATAGTTTGTGTATCTATTTTAGGATTTAGTTTTATGTGTAACTTCACAATTCCACACTGATTTTATCAAGATCTTTAGATATTACTTAGCTGACAATAGCTGATGGAACTTTGATCTTCTTTTGTCCTTGGATGCTTTTCTGCCCCTCTCTTCACTGAGTGGATGGGATCTCTCAAGACATGGTCTTCCTTTTAGAAAATTGATTGATTGATTGATTGATTATGTGACATCAATTTGGTGTCAACTCTGAGTAACCAAATAGATTATTAACACTTTTGTTTGCACCCAAAGCATTCCCTGTCAATCCATTTATCAGAACAAGCACTTAGGCTATTCATAGACTAAGAAAAAATATAGTTTAATTTTTATTTATTAAGCATCAGGACACATCAAAAACATTTAACTGCCAAAAGAGGGACAAAAAGCAGAGATAAATGGCCATTTTTTCTCTCCAACATTTTTTCTTGGAGGAAAAAAAATGCAAAAACAACTGGCAGGGTTAAAGTTTCCCCCATCTTGGGGGAAAATCTGTTCCTCGTTGCACATGATTTGGATTAAATGTAACATTCTATTCACCCATATATCTCGAATTATGTAAGAAAATTGCAAATTGTGAGAATAGTGGTCTTTTTAGAAGACAGATTTGTCAGTGAGAAGATCACTATCACTTCTCCCTGTTTCAATTATTGTTTTTTCCTTATGTACAGTTGGGTAAATTCTACAAAGCATGGAGGTTAATTTCATGTACTCCACAGTATGACATAGGCTATTCATTGGCAAACTGATTTATATATAAACATTCCTGTGAAGTGAGTTGTGTGAATGTTGCAGAACAACAAGTATTAAAACAAATGGCCCTATGCAATACAATATCAAGTCATAGAATTATTAGGGAACATATCTCTTGTACTAAGAATTCAAATAACCCATATGTTCTAGTGATCTGTTAGATATGACATTAACATACAATACTGTGTTATTTAAAGGCTACAATCATAGATCTGCTTCCTGACCTTTTAAAAAGTTATGTAAAGGATTCCATCATATCAAATCAAACATCTAACAAAAATGAAGAACAATTTGAGATTTAGTTACATGGTTCATTGTTACTAAAAACTCCATGGAACAAAGAACTATATTTGATGTTACAGTGAGGATCAACAGAAAGTGATATACTGTTTTGTTTATTTTCTTTAACCACATATTCTAACTTTTCTCTGATGGCCAAATCTAAAACTCATCCATACTAAAATTATTTTGGTGTTCTCAGTCAAATGGAAGCTTGGTGAAGGTTTCATTACAATTTCCAGAAACTTCCTGCCAGCACAAATCAGAGAATTTTTATAGTGTATATATTATAAAGGATTCGTGGCACTACTTCAACTGAATTATAGGTTGTGTAATGTACTCTGAAAGCTCTGCTGAGCCGATTGCGTCTCTTACTGCTTGTATCACAAACACGGTACCTGTAAATCTCCTAAAATTATAGCTTCAGGCAGTAGGCACTTTCCATGAATAGTTTGTTTAAAAATAAAAAATTATTATAATCAAAGATCAGCATGCAATGTGAAACACCAAAGAACTAACAGCAACATATTCAATGTCATATAAACACAGTGCCAATCTCCATAATGTTCTAAGGGCTCACTAATTTAAGCAATAAAATATGTTTATGTATGCAGGTAATATGTTAGAATATGTAATATTATACTGTGTTCTGGGCATTCATAGTTTGTAGACTGCATAAGTCTCCGCCGCACCATTGGAGGTTCCAAAATATATCTGAATAAACAAGCCACTGCTTTATTATAGAATAAAGTTGCTGTCAATAATTGTGTTATGCACATAACTGTTGGATGTAGTAGTAAGCCCAGATTTACATTTGGAATATGAATTCCTATATTTCTTTTAAAAAATTAGTATGTAAGCAATATATAAAAAAGAAACACTCTTATGAACGATATATAGCCTAAGACTGAAGGGCATTGTGTCTGCCAACTTTAAATATCACAATTTTACAAGAGATGAAGATATTATTTTAAATAACTGTTTATTTAGTCTTTTACAAAAGCAAACTAAGATGGAATTCTATCAATTAATAGGACACAATTATTATTAGATGACCAATTTTAAAAAAAAGAATAAAATAATAATAATAATTACAATAGTAACAAGCACTAATTACCAAACAGGATACATACATCAAATAGTAAAAACTGAGGCGTATATGTTTTAGATGTATGAAAGTTCAAGCTGAGGTACTTATATGCCCTTTCTTTATATTTCATGTAAGGGACTGAGTATTTATAATCCTCCAGAGGTTATGGAAGTATCTCTTCCAGTCTGTTATTGCTGCTAATTCTAATTACTGCTGCTTACAGTTGTAAAAACAGTAGGAAGGTCACATCACCCATTCCTGCTCTGTTCCCTAAATTATTCTGTTTCCATACATTTTATGTTTAACTATAATGCAAAGTTGAAGACACAGTTTTTAAAGAAAAAGTCCAGTAGGACTTACTCCTGAGTAAATACAAAGAGATTTGCTCTGTATATGTGAAAACAAGTACTCCATGAAAAAGAAAAGAAATGTCCAATTCAAATATGAGTACCCAAGACATATGGTTTTACCTTCAGATATTAAGATATTCAAGGGGGTATCATTTTTCTCCTAATTGTTAGCAGCTATTAATATTAAGAAATAAGTATAAGAAACTGCCCTATGTAGTAAATCTTATCATTACAGCTTTTCAGTGGACTGCCTTTGGTTCAGTGGACTTCTTGGCTCTTTGCAGGCAGGAAAGAGTATAAAAAGTCTTCCTGCTGAAGTGGAATTTTACTGGAATAAACAAGTTCCAATCTCTCTTACGTTTCTGGTCTTTGATTCTGTCTTCTAGTTTGACCTCAGATCCTGATTTTATTTCCAACTGCTGATGACTGGATAACTGCAATCCAACTTTGACATTTAGATAGTCATGTAATCATTAAATCTAATCCTTAGAGAGTTGTTCTGAATGGCTCAAAGGCTACACATACACACACATGCACGTTTTACTTTAATTTGATGGGCCCATTTTCTATACTTCAGGGGCTACTGCTGGCTTCAGCCACTACTGGTTAGCAGTGCTAGGGAAAGTTAATTTCAGAGTGTTGAACTATTGTACCACCTTTACAGATGTCAATAGGATTTTTAAATATTGGTGGAATATCAGGTTTCTGTAAACAATTCTCTCTCTTTTTGAAAAAATGTGGTTGGTAAAGGGCACTAGTGTTATTAAATGTTTGTGAAATGAAGATGTAGAGATATTTCTGACTTTATTTGTTTATATACTTTTGGTCAGCTAGAGGAGCACTGATTGGCTCATGCAGTTTTCAGAAGGTTTCTAGTATTCTGAAGATTACGCGAGTCATTTTTAAACTATTTTAGAGGAATACGAGAAAGAAAAAATGCTTTACCGAAGCAATTTATTGCTGAATTTCACAGACCTCACAAATGAAAATGCAAAAATGTTCAAAGGATGCTTTAGGTCAAATATGTAATTCATAATACAGTCTGTAGATACTTTTAAGCATAAGCACCACTTTAAGCAGTGGCGGGATTCAGCCAGTTCGCACCACTTCAGGAGAACCGGTTGTTAACTTTCTGAGCAGTTTGGCAAACTGGTTGTTGGAAGAAATCATTAAGGCAGAAAACAGGTTGTTAAACTACTTGAATCCCACCACTGACTTTAAGTATGACGTTTTTATGGAAAAGAGATAAGAATAGTCATTATGAGTGGGGGTGAGATGGTGAAGGGGTGATCCCCACAGGCAACAACAGAATTACCTGATTTTCTTTGTTGCCATCTAGCAGTCATCTGGATTTTTGAAGCCCAAACTTTATGACCTTAGCTGATTTCAATTTATTATTGGTTTTGTTGTCAGGACAATACCCATCACTGATGCATTGGAAGGAAAATTTTATCTATATTTGTTTCCTGCAAACAAATAGAATAGACCTCTGCCTCATATTTGAATGCTTGAGTGATGAGACAGGATGTGGGGGGGCAGCACAAACCAAAAAATACTGAGGCAGGGACACAGAGAACTGTCTCACTTCCTACATTTGACAATAATGATGTAAGCTATAAACCTCAAAAGGGATAGTGAGTTGTAAGAGTGTTTAATAGAATTACATCCAGGTTGTGGTGGAGAGCAATTATATAAGAACTGTGCATCATATATAGTTAAAATAGATTTGCATTTTGAGTCAATGTCAGTATTCGGTTTCAGTGACCAATATTAGTTTTATGAATATTTATTGATTCTTATCATTTCTATTGTGTTTCATTATTCTTTCCTTAAGTACATATATGCATTGATCTAAAATGTGCAGGGCACTATTCATTACACATCATAGTGATAAGAATGCTGTGTGCTGTATGTATTTTATTACTGTGCACAACCAGTAATTAATAGTGTATAGTTGCACCATTATACTTAAGCAAAATATGAAAGTGCAATGTAATGGCAACAAAAGATCTTTCTTGGGATAATAAAGGAAAGGGTGTAGCTCCTTTGGGCTGCTCAGCTGAACCTCCTGTCCTGCCTACAATAATGTGCTAGTACAATAGTGTAAACACAGTTCTGAGGCCACCATTACAGACAGAAACAAATTTCCACTGTTAGCAGAGTCCTTTTGCACATTGGCAATAGGATTCTTGAGTCCTGGCAGTCAAAGCTGTAGAGCTGCAGGAAAAGACAGGATACACAATTTCATTTTCTGAGGGAGATAGGCGGTTAAGAAATATGAAGTACAAATAAATAAATTTTAGATATTGAATAATATATCAATATCCAATTGTTGCTTTTAAATGCAGTTAGTGATTCATCCTGTTGTAATATGATTGAGCATTGATCTAAAACATGCAGGGCGCTATTCTACAACACTGATTGATTTTAATGCTAAATGATCCATTGAGTTTCTAAATATAGAAGTGCCAATTGGGAGCCCTTTTTCAATTGCTTTGTGCACAATTCACCCTCTCTTCCCCATATCTTACGTTTTCTGGCTCTTTCACCATTGCTGCATTGCAAGCTATATTATTACTCTTTTGTCATCCTCAACTGCTGACTACATTTTTCTTTTAGTATTTAATAGTGTTGGTCAAATAAAGAAATATTCCCTAACCATTGATGTGCATTTCTTTGTTTACAAGATGACATAAATAAATAAATGGAAAAGATGGCTCTGCTTTTCTCTTACTGAAATATTAGCAGATTGTGTGTCTTCTGCTGCAGCAATTCGATTTTGAAATTGGTTTCATTGTTACCCTCTTCACCTCATTTTTATGAGGGTTTAGTGTCATATTTTGCCATTGATTTGTTTCTTCTGACCCCAGAAACATTGAACGGACACTTAGATCCTGCTACGATTTTCACTAAAGCTCAAATTTATATTCCAACTTTCCTCTGGATCAGTAGAAAAGGCAAAAAACTCAGTAAGGTGTAAAAGTAAGCAGATACTAAGTAATAGATGCAGAAGAGCTATACAATTTCAAGCATTCTCCATTTATCAAATCTATCATAAATACTTAATAATTTAAATATTGGGGTTCTCAAATTTAAGCATGCTCTGACTACTTAAAAATAGTTAATAAACTTGTATGACTTACCATATATGATAATGATAATGATAATGACAATGACAATGATGATCGTATCAACACCCACGATAAGCATTAAACATTCTCACTATTGTCAGGTTTTCACTGGGAAATTCTATGTAGAAACTAAAAAGGATCCAATCTGAATCGGTCACTGGGATCAGATATTTATTCTTCCATCTTTCGGACTTGTACTGGTGCCCTTCCACAGGGAACTTCTGTCTCTATGTGTGCACTGGGCTGTTTTGTGCATAATATTTTTATTATGTGTGTGTGTGGATTTTAGTTATTAACTGGAGTGTTGATGGCCAGCTATTAAGTTGTTGGTTGTCATTTTCTTGTGCTGCTGAACCCTCGGCTCCTAAGTACCTGGTAAGCTGGTGGTAAATCAGCTCCTGTTGATTGACAAGGGGCCCATTTCCCAGATTTCAATTGTTTCCTGGCTATTTTTGCCCCTGCTCAGCCAACAATCATTGCAACAAACATGGACACACATTCAGTTTCGTAGCTATTAATATTGCCCCTTGTTAGTCAACGGGTATGCTGATTTACCACCAGTTTACTTAGGAGCTGAGGATGCAGCAGCACAAGGAAACAACAACCAACAACTTAATAATGACAAAGTGAAAACAGAATTTTAGAAATGTCTGTAAATTTATTTTAAAAAGAAAAAACTGAAATATCACACTGATATAAGTATTTAGATCAGTATTTAGATTTAGACTCAGTATTTTGTTGAAGAACCTTTGGCAGCAATTACAGCCTCAAGTCTTTTTGAGTATGATGTGACAAGCTTTGCACACTTGGATTGGAGGATTTTCTGCCATTTTTTTTTGCAAATGCTTTCAAGCTCAGTTAGGTTAGATGACAATCATCAGTGGACAGCCATTTTCAGGTCTCTCCAGAGATGTTCAGTAGGGTTCAAGTCAAGGCTATGGCTGGGACACTCTAGGACATTCACAGAGTTGTCTTTAAGCCACTCCTCTGTTGTCTTGGCTGTGAATTTAGGATTGTTGTCATGTTGGAAAGTGAACCTTTGGCTCAAGTCTGAGATCCTAAGTGCTGTGGAATAGGTTTTCATTGACGATATCCCTGTATTTTGCTCCATTCAGCTTGCTCTCAACCCTGACTAGTCTCCCAGTCTGCTGAAAAACACCTCCACACCATCATGCTTAACTGTTGGGGTGATATTGAGCAAGTGATGAGTGGTTCCTGATTTCTTCCAGACATAACATTTAGAATTGAGGCCAAATCAGTGGTGAAATCTGAACCGGTTTACTACTGGTTCACTGGCTGTGCATGCGCACTGCTCACCAAACACATGCTGCATGTCCACATGCGCAGTGCCCACCATGCACCAAATGTGAGGTGCGCACACACGTGCGTGCGCAGTGCACGCCAAAAGGAGGCATGGGGTAGGTAGAACAGTGCACAGGGTGTGTGTGTGATCAGCTGTGGTGCGCGATCTTCAGAGCCTTTTTTTTACTTTTAAAAGTCCGAATACGTTGTAAAAAATGCTTTTAAAAGGTAAAAAAAGGGTTCTGACGATTGTGCAGCACAGCTGTGATCGTCGGAGCCTTTTTAAAATCTTTTTAAAGCATTTTTACTACCTGTTCTGGAGAACCAGTAGTAAAAAAATGCCTAAAAAGTTTTTTTAAAAAAGGGGTCCGACAATCAGCTGAGTGACGCACAATCTTCGGAACTTTTTGTTTTACTTTTAAAAGCATTTTTAACTACCAGTTCTGGAGGACCGGTAGTAAAAAAATGCTAAAAAGGTTAAAAAAAAAAAGTTCCGACTATCGCGTGTCACTCAGCTGATCATTGGAACTTTTTCTTTTCTTTTACATTTTTTACTACTGGTTCGGTGAACCAGTAGCCTTTTTTACTACCGGTTTGGGAGCATTTCACCCCTGGGCCAAACAGTTCAATCTTAGTTTCCTCAGACCAGAGAATCTGGTTCCTCACAGTCTGAGAGTCCTTCAGTTGCTTTTTTGCTAACACTGGGCTTTCAGGTGTTTTGGCTGAGGAGAGGCTTCTGTCTAGCCACTCTGCCATAAAACCCAGATCGATGGAGCACTGCAGTGATGATTGACCTTCTGAAACTCTGTCCATTTTCACACAGGATCTCTGGAGCTCAATCAGAATGACCATTGGGTTCTTGGTCACCTTTCTTACTAAGGCCCTTCTCCCATGATTGCTCAGTTTGACCAGGCAACCAGCTCTTGGAAGAGTCCTTGTTGTGCCAAACTTCATCTATTTAAGAATTATGCCACTGTGCTCCTAGGAACCTTCAGTGCAGCAGAAATTTTATTGTAACCTTCCCCAGATCTATGCCTTGCAATAATTCTGTCTCTGAGCTCTGCAGGCAGTTCCTTTGACCTCTTGGTGTTTGCTCTGCTACAGTCTGCATTGTCAGCTATGAGACCTTCTATAGAGAGATGTGTGCCTTTCCAAATCATGTCCAATCAATTTAATTTAAAAAAGGTCAGCTCCAATCGAGGTGTAGAAAGATGGTCAAAAGAAACAGAAGACACCAGAGCTAAATTTTAAGTATCCGTGCAAAGAGTCTGAATACTTATGCCAATGTGATTTTTCAGGTTTTTAAAATAAATTTACAGACATTTCTAAAATTCTGTTTTCACTTTGTCATTGTGGGGTACTGAGTGTAGATTAATGAGAAAAAGAATGAATTTCAACAACTGTAGAATCAGGCTGCAGCATAACAAAATTGTCAAAAGTGAGGGAGTTGCAATACTTTCTGAATGATTTTATACATATATATATATAATTCAGAAATATGCATTACACACACACACACACACACACACACACACACGTTTGTTCATTTGTGTGTTATATGTGCATATGTATAAGCTTGTTCATTTGGGTGATATATGTGCATATGTAGATAGATTGGAGAAAACTTGCAAAATTTAATTTCCTTTTTCCTCCTAATACCTTAAAAAAACCTTTTTTTGGTGCTTGGGTTATAGCATGAAACTTCTCAGGAGATGGAGTCTCTTCATGGATTGGTAAAATAATTAGAATAAAGGAACCTGTTGTGAAGCTGCCTGGCCCTGCAGTGTGTTGGTTGGAGAGCAGAACTTGGAGACAGACTCCATGCAGAGCAGGTAAGGTCACCCCTGCATGTACCAGGCCTAAGGACTATTTGATCTTGAACATACCCAGCAAGCTAATTTACTTCTTTGAAGAACACTCTTTTTACTCTTAAAATATAATTAGAGCAATCTGTATTTAAGACTATTGATTTGAAATTATAGCTTCCTCTTTCATTACATTAGGCAATATATCCTTTTAACCTTGGTGACAAATATGTCACAACAAGGCTTATTTTACAAACAGCACGATTAAAGCATCTTGAACAGTGAACGAGATTACTTTAATTGCTCTTAATTACTCTTGTGAATAAATAAATATAGGAATTCAACTAATGAATCAATTTTTTAAAAAGGAAGAAATGCATGTTTCTGTTGTCTAAATTAGTTTCTATTGCTGTGATGGCCTTTTTTCTTAGTGATTACTGCTACTATTAATTTTGCCTATTACTTCATTTGCTTACTTTACACATTTAAAATGATGTTTATTTTCAAATTTAAATCCTGCAATGTTTAATGGTTGATTTTCTTTGTGTGACACTGTTTTTACATCACTCTTCTAAAGGGGTTTTCTCTGGATGTTCATTTTAAAAATAAAACATTTCTTTCACAGAATAGCAAACCATTTCCCTCTTGATTATTATTTATTTATGCACAAGGGATAGATAATATATTTTTTAACATTTTCCTCAGTTCAAAAATATAACTTTTGATATAGCCTGGTAGTTATGTAAACTTTCTGATTTACATCAAGCATATGCGTTCAGTTCTGAAATTCACCCAAATGTCTCTGGACATTTGTTTGTGATAGTATATTTACTTATATGCTTATTTAATTGGAGGCTAGTTGCATATAATAGTCTCATGCCTTATAATTATATAATTACATCATAGACTAGTTATGGTATTTGTAAGACGTGATCTGCAATTCATTTTGAGGATTAAATATGACTCAATTTTTTTTTCCTACCCGAAAATTTCATGATGGAACACTAGAGAGAGTGATATTTGGGAATTAAATTCTAATTTGCCAATCTTTGACAATTTTCATTACCCAGTTGTGGATTATGTAATTCTGAAACTTTAGAGTTACATAACTATTTCATCACTAGCAAATGGCCAGCAAAGGATTTTCTGGGATAAAAAAATCCTGATCTCTACTGTAGAAGCTTATATGAGATCCTTACATTGACTAGAAACTAAATCCACTGACCTCTGTAGAATTTATTTCTAAGTAAACATAAATAGGATTGTGCTGAAAGTCATACAAAAGCCCTAAACACATTCTTGGTTGGGCTTGAGTAAGGACATATCCACACTTAGCATTTAAGCTGTTTCTCCTTGTGTTAATGGCAGCTAAGGTTTAAACCACTTTAAGAAAAGCATATCGATACTGAGATATTTTAACAATTAGAGAAAAGTATTTAAGAAACTGGTACATTTCACTTTATTCTTCTAACTGTTGTGCATGTCCTTTTCCCATTATAAATATTTTCATTAATTTTCATAGCACAAATGAGCTGTAAAGCCTTTTGTTTGTATTTCAAATGTTATATTAAAATATTTCAAATATAAATGCAATGCCCATTTTTGTACATTTTCCTAATCCTTTATATTTCTGTTTATTATATGCCTATTTTTTGTTTTGTTTTGTTTATAATTATGAACAAATTTCAACTTTTAATTTATATATAAATTTTGTAAACTCAGTAAATCCACATTCAATTTTATTCAAATTTCTTCTTCAACCATAAAAATAAATAAATAAACCATATAAATAAATACTTTAAAATTTTCAGTGGGAAATATTTAAAAACTATGCTAATAATGAGCACAAACATTGGAATGTGTCATCAAAATGGTAATGTTTCTTTTTTATGGAATTGTGAGGGAAAAAATAGTGGTATTTCTTCCCTGTCTATAAGCCATGCATTTACATAGGATAAAGTCTTTACATTAGACTTTCATAACTTAAGGGATATTGAATAAACATCTACTACATATTTTTATCAAAAAATTTAAAAGACTTAATTAAGTAAATTTGTATGTGTATGCAGTATATTTGAGGAACTAAAAATGAATATGAAAACATGTTTTGTATGTGGACTTTGTCAAACATTTTTGTGAAGTCTTGAGATATTATGAACAAGAATTGAAACTTGTTGAAAACTGAACAAACAGTCATGAATTTAAGAAGCCATGATATTTTTGGATTTTTCCAAGTCAAAGCTGAATGGAAATGCATATTGAAGTCAGAAATTCAGAGGCTTCATAATAAGATGTCTGGACCATAACATACTGATATGAAGATAATACAACAAGATATTTCATAGCAGAGTAAGATCAAAGAAGCTAGGTAATGGCTGGAAAGTTACAGCAGCATCTGAATAACTTTTTCCATGAAAATGAGCAATTAAAACTTATATCTGAACTTTTCTGGTCTGATTGTGGAACAGTGGAAAGCTAATTAGAATTATGCTTAGTAAAAAGAATAAATAGCATAGTTGGGAAAGAGTTTTTAATTATTTTAAGTTAAATCTATTTATCTTTGCATAAAATTCATAGCTGTGTTGAAGTATAATACTCTGGTATGGAGAGTCTTCTTTTGAGGAATGAGTGATATAGTATTAAAATATATGGTATTAATTTTGAAAGTTCATAGTTTTTTGCGTTTTGATAGCTAACCCATACCACGTAATATCACTTGTTTTATTACCATATATCTATGGGTATGGTCATTTAGAACACAGATTTATAGCCACAACCAGATTGTTCTTTACCAAAGAGAGTGAGAGAGAAGAAAGAGAGAGAAAATATACTAAATAGAAGAAAGAATAATGCAAGAGTGGTTCTGTATAATGCAAAATAGATGGGAAGAACCAACTGAGAACAAGAGAAATCATTCTCATGTCTTTGCATATATTCTATATTCTCCTGATACAGCCAATTTTTGAAGTTTCTCTCTCTCTCTGCAACTTGTTTTTGAATGTTTTTGGTAAATCTTGCTTAACATCAGCAGCTTAATATCTATTAGAAGTTATGTCGTATTTCAATAAAGTCTGTCTACTTACTACTGTCTTCAAAGTTTGCCGTACCCGCAAGCCCCTGTCATGTAATTGAATTTTGAGTCCTTTCTAAGGATCTGGAGTAGTCAGATTGGCGTTTGTGATGTTAAAGAAATCATCACGGGATGTATTATTATTTTTCTATACACAAAAGTGTGAGCGGCCAACCCTTGTTTTTTAAAACTGGTATTGGCATTCATGTGCATCAATTTCTTACCAAGAACTCAGAATGTTGTAATGTAGTAACATAGTATATCTGTGGATCCAAGCACTGTGGCATTTTGTAATGGACAGAGAGAAATTTTGTCAATGCGCAGATTTTAAAAGTGCCACTCAAGATTTTATATCAACCTCTTTCACTTGCCAAATTCCAGTTGTCATAGGCTAAAATCTGATCATGTTAAGTCATCTGAAGGTCACCAGGTTGAAAATATTGCAAATAACACAACAAAATCCATTAAACAGCAACTGGCAATAGAATGCAAAAATAAAATTCTATACAAATGTGTGTTCAATTCTCTTTGGCTAAGAAAGTTTTCTTTTAAATACAGTGAATAACACTGGTTGCACCTCGGAGAGGTGCTAAGGGACCACAAGCAACAAAATGAAAGACAGTAACTTGGGACACTCTGATTAATTATCCATCGCTAAATAGAAAAATCTAGAAATCTAAAAAGCTGTTCAATAAACAGCTAATTAATTAACAG
Source organism: Ptyas mucosa (assembly GCA_012654045.1). Taxonomy (NCBI): domain Eukaryota; kingdom Metazoa; phylum Chordata; class Lepidosauria; order Squamata; family Colubridae; genus Ptyas; species Ptyas mucosa. The sequence goes on from WNWU01013802.1 coordinate 12,795,405, forward strand.
TTAATCAGGTCTGATCAGAGGTTCAGGAACAAAGCAATTACTCTTGAATTCCAGGAACAAAGGATGTTCAATGAATAGTATTTTAAAAGAAAAGCTCCTGGCAATTTATATTAGTCACTTATACATATATGTTTTAATTAAAATATTACTTAAGGTGCAGTGTTATAGAAGCTTGTTAACAATCAACAATGTTAGTTATTTCTCATTATGACAGGTCAGGGAATGCAACTCAGGAACTGTTTTAAACACACAAGAGATTATGTATTTTCAGCTTAATTCTTTAGTGAGATGAAGGAATTAAGAATCAGCGCCAAGTAGCTAAAGTAACTCTTTGTTAAGCTCAGGGTAAATGGCAGAAAGATTCTTATGAAAGTGTTTCATCCAGTAGAACTTTCCACAATGGAGATGCTGATTTGCCTTTTTTTTAATAAAATAGTAATATCCATCAAGCTTATATTTGTGCAAAATAAATAGATTCTTACTCCATTTTAGACTAGACACATCCAGTCAAAAGTCTTCTGCAGTGTGGATAGACATAGACATACAGGAGACATAAAAAACATGACATAAGTGAATTTTGTGTCAAGCATTGAATATCAAAACTAAACAATTTATCCCCAAACAATTATTTTTCATCTATTACCTGGGAAGCTGTTGATGTTTTAAATCTATCTTTGACAGTCATAATGTCCCAATGGGAAAAAAGGTAAGTCAGGAACAAAATTTCAGGATGACTTACATAAAGTAGTATTTCCTCTGGGAAATATGGTTTGAATGCTGGGATGTGTCTGGATTCAGCGTTACACTTGGTAGTCCAAAGGAGGTTCAGGATGGTGGCTGCAGTCGAAACTGATTTTGCTCAGTTTAAGTGTAGTACACCATAATGAACTGTATTCCATCTATTTAGGCATAGCTTATTTCAATTTTTGAACATAAGGATTTGTTAACTTTGATTTTATTGTTTCTACTATTTTTATTTTATACTTAGCATTCTGTGTTTATTTTACAGAGTACCTGGGATGATATTAAGGAATGATATCAAGAAAATGAAGTGTGACAGTAGTTAGGGACAGTTTTCACATCAAAGTCTACCTCATTAATAATCAGTGAGAGGGAATTTCCGGAGACAACAATGGTGGACAGAGGACAGCCCTGTTTTTGGTGGAGAAACTGTGGGAGAAATAGAAACTTGAATTGGTTCCTTGGAATTACTCTCCAAATCAAAGAGAGGACAAGGATTGCCCACAAGTTTTATCCATGATGTCCTTGTGAAGAGAACATAAAACAGTGATCTCCAAAAGTTTTGAAAGTAGACGGGGGGGGGGGTGAGGTAGGAAATCACCCTTTTTAACCTGTGATTCTACATCTTTCAAAGAGGCATTGGGTTTACTCCTTTCTCTCTTAACTGTTTGAGAAAGATGCTTATTATTGACTTCTTTGAAGTTAAGAATCTTATGAAGGGCAAGTTTTATTAAGTTGCTGGAAAACCTTCTTTTACCCTAGATGAAAAAATCTCCAATAAATTTAAGGATTAAAAAGAAAACCTGTACTTTTTGGAAAACAGCAAAAGGGCGACTAGAATGTGGATTTTGGAAGGTTAGGGACTAGATACCTTTCCTATGGAGTGTTTAGATACCTTTCCTATGGAGTGTATAAAAGAATATATAAAGATTTTGAAATTAATTGTAAGAAATTCTCCTGTGGGGATATTTTGTTCATTGGAAAATAAATAGATGAAAAGATGGGACTTAAAAGTTGACTAGAGGGAACCAGAGAACAAATGATTATGTTTAAAGAAAAGGAAACCCATTAATATAATGGAGCAATGCTATTTGACTATAGACGAAATTAAGGGAACAATGTACTCAAAAGTTACATTGATTATTTGATAGTATAGTAGAGGAACAACAGATTTTATTGGATAAGACAGACTGAGACTGATTTGAATGTGAATTTGGAGTTGGTTTATAGAAGGGATATGGAAAATGATGCTGTGGATCTGAAAATCAATTTAAAAATGCCAGAGTGTAGGAGTATAGGAGTGATATGGGAAAAAGATGCCAGAATCAATTTACAAATGAAACCAGCTGATGTCTTAATAATTTTTTAATAATATACAAACAATAAAACAATAATTACTTAATAATATGCAGACAATAAAATAGGAAATTGTTTGTAAGAGGAAACAAAGAGGAATTATTTAAACTGTTCCTGAAAAGAGACAGAGAAAACAAAAATAAACCAACTTGTAGGACATTACTTGATGGAATTAAAGATCAAGTTTTTAAAAAGTATGCAAAAGGTCTATGAAATTAAATCTATTTAATGAGAATTAAAATGTATATGTTGTTGATTTTTGAACCTATTAATGGTATTTCTTTATGACCAGGATTGGATGATGAGATTTTAAGGATCTGTTTATAAGTGGGTACAGAATTTATTTGCTTTATTTCTTAGAGGAGCTGGTAAATTTGGATTAAAAATTGATTTTAAAAAAAATTAAGATTAAGATTAAAATATGTATGTTGAGGGAGGGAAGAATAATCTTTCATATAATTTCTTTTTCTTTCTATCTCTGCACTATTCTTCTCTTTTTTATTTTTTATTTTCCTTAATTTACATTAATCTTTTGCTTTGTATCTGTAAACTTTAATAAAATTATTGAAAAAAATTAAGAAAGAAGACAAAAAATACAAGGTTGCAAATGCTGCTAAATCTGCTTACCTTTTTGGTCTGCCAGATTGGTCTAGTGGTTTGAAGCACCAGGTTCACCAGGACATGGTGATTTCTAGTACCACGTAAGGCAGGAAAGCCAGCTGGGTAACTTTGTGTCAGTCATTCTCTCTCATCCAAACCTACCTCACAGGGTTATTACTATGGGGAAAAATAGGAGGAAGAGGAAGGACTATATTCAGTATGTTCACTACTGTTAGTTATTTATTTATTTTAAAAAAAGAAAGGTAGGATAAAAAATAAAATTAAATAAATAATTTAAATCCCTTTCTATCTCAAGTAGATGTGTTGATGTTGGAGTTGGAGTCGAGTTAAAGATTCTCCAACAAAGCCATCTTTTGAATTCAGGGAAGATAATATTAAGATAATATCTTACCTAAAGTAATCACTATTCTTTGAAAATACAACATAAAATTATTAAGCATGTAAACAACAACGGTGTTTAGCAACCTTTAGCAAAGCATTGGCAATTTGCTAAGCAACCTTGAGCAGCCCTGAGTAAAAGCAGAACCACAACTTATATACAATTGGCTTTTAGAAAGGCGAGATACAGAAAAGGCAGTGTATATTACAACACCTTGAATAATTTTGATAAACACATCTGGATAACTTCCCTCATTCTTTCCTACTAGGTTAGCATGCCAACCAGTGGTGAGATTCAGCCAATTCGCACCACTTCAGGAGAACCGGTTGTTAACTTTCTGAGCAGTTTGGCAAACTGGTTGTTGGAAGAAATCATTAGGGCAGAGAACCAGTTTTAAATTACTTCAATCTCACCACTGATGCCAACTATGCTATCTTTGAGATATGGTCAGTGAATATAAACACTCTGTTGCTGGTTGCCACTGGCTCCTGTCTGATATAGTACATCCCCTGTTGTCTAGCTCAAGGTTACTTAAGGTTGCTGTGAATGTTTTCTTACAAGAACATTTTAAACAGTTTATATGTATGGGGCTTCTTAGAGGATTGGTAGTGAATGCAGATAAAATGTGTATGGAGGTACATTTTATCACCACAATAGGATCAATGGAATGAATTCTTATCTGTTAATGTGGCTGTTCTTAATTTCCATTACTTGAACTGATGGTTCAAGTTCTTCACTATTTCAAAATGTTGAATAAATTGTAAAGCATCTTGCAACTAAACAGTGTAGTTTTGAAGCATGGGCTAATTGTCAGTTTGGACCAATTAATCACAATCAGTAAAGAAGGAAAATAGTTAACATGAACATTTAATTCTTTTATTTAGAAAACCGATAAACATATTTTGCATGCTAACCTATCAACTTGGAGTCGAACCAGGTGGACAAGCTCAATTTGAGACCTTAGCAACAAACATTCATGAAAAAGCAGCAAAAAGTAGGTCCCGCTTGCTCACTTCAGACTAATCAGGTTGTGCTACATATTTTACTCATCACAACTAACATAGGGTGTTGGCTCCAAAGAACACTTGTACATTCTTGAGCCAACTTCATAATTAAATAAACAGTCTAATAATCAATTTTTCTGAGTGCTTAGCAATTTCAACAGAAAGATTTTATTACCATTCAGCCATTGTGGGTTTTTTTTCCTTGATGAGATGCTTTGTGTTGTGGAGGCATGGATATGATGCACCTTATTCCAGGAGCAATCTTTTGTCCAACAGCTGAATAAGGTTTCTCTACCAAAGTTATATTGGAAGTTTTGTAGAAGGTTATCAAGCAACATGGGAGCTTTTCTTTTTTAGAAATGGGGATTGTGTTGTGAAGCAGTATCAAAGAAGTTCTTTGCTCCAAAGCGTCATTGAAGCAAAGTGATCTTTGAAGCTTTGCATAAATCTATAATCAACCCTTAATTATGTTAAAGCTACTAAAGATCTAAATCTTTCTGTCTTTCAAATTTTTATAATACATGTATTTTGTTATTAAAATACATCTGCTAATTAGTTTATAGTACTTTATGACCACCAACAATCCAAAATGTAGAATGTTTTACTGTCAGATAATGTTCTTATTGTTTATTGTAACCTTAACAAAGCAGAGTTCAAGCAGATATTCCAAAGCATATCCTGAGTGATTTAGTAGAAGTCATATTAATTAACACTTCCAATGGATGAGCCAGTATGAAGTTTTATCAAAGTTATACATAGAGTCATTTCTTTTTAAAAAATATTTAAAGTGTTTGTATTATGACCAAACTGCTTATACTCCTTTGCCTCTAGATTCATTGAGAAACACAATTAATTCTTCTGGGTCATCAATCCTTTCAGAATTGAAGAATGCAGATTTTTTCTGTCAGACTTAATGCTACACAACTTAATATTAATGTAGTCCAAAAATCTATACAAATTCAGACAGTGAATCAGGAAGAAACAATGAAGGAAAATAATAAAAAAGGGAACCAAATGGAAGCGAAATGTTCCAACTAGGCATACACTAAATCAACAATGCAGGTGTCAATAAATCCATCAAGCCAAAATGCCATTTTTCAAATGAAAAGACAGAGGAAAAGGGCCAGGACAGAAAAAAGATGATGATCATAGAACACTGATGATTCATCTCCGTCTCTGATCCTTCCAGAGCCACCTATTTGGGAATGATCTGTTCTTAATTTACTGAGACCTGAGAAATTGGGCAGGCAGTGTCACTAATAAAGATAAATAAGTGAATAATTTGTGTTGAAATAGGAATTAGTGGAGGAAATGCCTATGAGGAAGATTTGGTTTCACATTGTTGCCTGGCAATTCAGTTTCCAAACCAGAACTGTTAATTATGATCTTTATTGCAATATTTATTACTATATTTCTGGATGAGACTGTAGGATAATGATCTTAATTGTTACATATCATATTTATTTAAAATCCCACTTAGTGAAAAAAAGATAGGCTTAGTGGAGACAAGTTGCTTCATTTCAACAAAAGTGTAAGTCTATGTAATTACTTTGAATAAAGCAGAGTTTCAACTACATTGATTGGTCTCCTGGTGACTATATGGACACATATATGTTGGGGGGTTTGTTTTGGCAAAAATACAGAAATGATTACTCATTGCCTAATTCACAATGTTTTTTAAACTTTCAACCTACAATTTTAAAATTTGTCCAATCTTCTTAGGTTTGTTAGGCACTGTCATCTGGCATACATACAGCATTGGCCAGAACTACTATTATTAAATTTAATATGTATAGCTGTCAACCTATGGAATATCCCTCTCTTTCCCAATGTATACTTCTTGACCAGAATTAAGTAGAACAAGCAAGTATATACATGTGTGTGTGTATGTGTGTATGTGTGATGCTTAGCATTTGTAAACAATAAAGCTTTTCTAGATTAATAGAGACCCTCTGTCTACTGCATATTGTGTTACCATTTAAATCCCTGAATTCCTGTATCACCACTGAAAGTTTGTGAATGTACCCACCAAAAATTCCACCTCCAACTTTGACCAAGACTCTGCATCACTAAGCCCAGCTTCCTCTATTTTGCCCCAAGGTTGTGTGATCTACATATGTGTCTCAGCAGGAAGTTTGAAAGTAGAAATAATCAATTAAGTATAAACAGAGGATTTTGTAACATTTTCATGACCTATTCTGACCCAGAAACAGATTGAAGAGGATGGCACAATACCAGAAATCTGTTTAATTTGTATAATTTCTCTCATGCAAAAAAAAAAAACCCTTAGCGAAGACTTTCACTCACCTAGTTTGTCGGTTAGATGTGTTATGGTCCAGTTAAATGTGATGATATGGTACTTTCGATGACACCAATTGGACTGAGGACTTGAAGTCTGTTCACCTATTAGATAGAGGAATACCTAAATGTTAAGTTTTGGAAATCAATAGTAACAATCTTTGAAAACAGCCTGGTTCAACATTGGCAAATCAATGGGACTGGATTTGAACAGATTATGCTTTTGAAGTTAAATCAGTGGTCCAGTTGCTTTATAGGAGTCAAAGGTTTTAAAGGCTACCTTCATAGTTTCCCAATGTATATTGAATGTATTAGAGTTCCAGTCATACAGATATAGTGATCACTTAGTTAATTTTGATCTAACCTATTTTTTTTCCTAAGAATTGTGCTCCTTTAATCTACAGGACAGTTTTTTATTTATTTGGAGATCATCAGCTGAAAATTTCAAATTTATGAATTTGTATATTTTAGTGTTTGGGGGCTTTGGTAGTACTAAGCTGGCTCTGGCTCTTAAACTCTGCATGTAGGATATTCAATTTGAAACAGATTGCTTAATTTGGGGAGGATGGAATTAGAATAAACTTCACACTTGCACACTAATTTAAAAATGATGAACAATGTGAAATGGACAAATAGAGATGGTGGACATATATTGTTAATTCTTTTAAAAGAGTCCTGCCTCATGTATTTAACCGCCATACCACAACAAAATTATACCAGACAAGCGTGTACCTTCTTATTATCAGAATGAGATTTATTTATTTCTTTTAAAAAACATCATAATATTTATTATGATGCACTAGTGACTTTGAAAATGATTGAATATACAGTTTTATGCTTATTTTATGAAGCAGTGATTGTAATGGCTATATTATATGTATGGTATATATTTTGTTTTTATTATTTTATTACTGTACCATAATAAATTCACCTAACACCTAACTGAGGGAGGGAGGGAGGAAGGGAGGGGATGGAGCAGTACTCTGAATAATTCAGTTTGAGATGCTTCTGGATCCAGCTTTATATCTGAAAACTTACAAAGAAGTTGTAGCCAGGAATGCTTTTATTTAGTTTCATGTGGATCTTCTTGATGAGAGCATCAAAGACACTTGCTTAATTATGTCAAAGTGAATGATTTGGTGCTATCTTTAGAGAATGTTCATATTACAGCAATGGGGAGACTGCAGGGAAGGCCATATAAGACACAGGAGGACCTTTTCTAGTGGTTACTTGGAACATCTTACCTTGGGAGCAGGGGTGGTATTCAACCGGTTCTATCCGGTTCAGGCAAACCGCCCAGACATAATCACATTCTGTTTTTGATTATCTGCGCATGCGCGGAAGGCCCTGTGCATGCTCACATTTGCGAATCAGTAGCGAAGGTAAGTGAATACCACCTCTGCTTGGGAGGCCAGGCTACCACTTCCCTGCTGAAATTCAGAAGCATAGTTTTTAAAACCAAGTTGAATTGTAGAAAAGGGGACCTCCTGTTTCTGATCATTTTATCATCTTAATTAATAATTTTTGAAATTATTTTATGAGTATGTTAGTATTTTTATGTTTGTCACTTAAACATTTTGTATTTATTTAAAAGCTTGCTCTCTGTTCTAGCCTTCAAATGAAGGATAAAAAATATAAAATAAATATATTGCTGGGGTGTCATGGGTAGAACATATATCGATAAACTGCATATACAATTTAGTGCTGGGGGGTCGGGAGTCTTAGACATTTCTCTATTTGAGCTTTAAAATTCTTTTGATTTTAAACATACATTTTTCACTGGAAGAGTAAAACCAAACATTAAGAACAGCTTCTCATTACAGATTCTTCAAACCAATTATTAAAATTAAGGACTTGGTCTTCTACATAGTGATGACATCAAGCCACATTTTTAGTAAATTATTCTATTTTAAGACAAATGCCAACAGTTTTAATGTCAGATTTAGGAAAGAGCAAGAAATAAAAGTATTGCTGAATAATCTGCAGGAAGGTGCAAAATCCTACTGTAATATTTTTCTCTTTGATATTTTTGCCAATTAATCATCTACCTATCTCTTTTCCATTTTGTTCTTTTCTTCAAAATATCTATAGGAAATTACTATTTTTAAAAAATAGTAATTTGCTTCTATTATATCAGGCATTTCCTTTATTTTCTCCTTATCATTAAATCTTGCTTTTCTAAATACATACTGTTGAGTTTCTAAAGAAAGAATAGCCAGAGAACCCAGAAATAGTGCTTCTTAACTAATATGCACTAGTGCATGGAGAACTATCTGAGTGGATTTGGTAACCAGCAAGAGACAGACGGCATTTCCAAGGAAAATAATATCTAGCTATGTGTGTGTGAATATATGTATAAGGTGTGAACAGTCAACATCAGCTTTAATTTTAATATATTTCACTGTGTGAAACTTTTAGAAGACAAGGATTCTAAAATTCACATAACCCCCATTGGTGCTAACAATGCTATCATAAGAATATTATAGGAGAATGTCAAATTTCCAGTTGACAGGAAAAAGCCGAAAGTTTTAAGAGCATCAAGACATCTTCAATCATCATTTTCATCTTTCTGGAGAAGTAGATTTACCTATTAGATGCAGGAAAAACCTGTCATTTCACAGGGTTATATGATTGCAGGCAACTTTGCCTTTCAGGCTGGGTTTTTATGAGCTAGCATGAAATACTCTAAATAGCCTTTAAAACTGAAAACGGAAAATGTGAAACTACAATCCAGCCTTAAATGCTCACTTTAGCAATGATTGCACCAAAATCCAGGAGAGCTCTATTCCATTTCTGAGGTATTATTGTAGGCTTAAAAAAAAGTGCTATATTGCAAGTGTGTGGTGAATGAACTTCTAAAAATTATGTAGCAATTTATCCTTGAACTGTTATATATAAGTTATATTGAGATACCATGATTAGCATCCTATTTACCAGTAACAATGTCATTCTGTGACAATTGATCCTAATTTAACCAATATGACACTATTCATACCCAGAAGAAGAGGTTGAGATTGGAGAAACCTCAAAAATTGCATAAGTGCAATAATATTTTAGAAGAAAAAAAATCCAACTATGTAGGGAATTATGCCTCTCAACACCTAGTGGCCTGAGGTAAGCATGGACTATTGATCTACTGGCCAGGATAGAAAATGGAAGTCAGACTACTGTAGCATTGCAACTGAAGGAAAAAGAAAGTTTAATTATCTAATTAGCACTCTCTGTGGACTTGAAAAAGATGCAAAGGGTTTAAGGAATAAATGCGAGCCTTTAAATTGTGTCATGTTTTTGTCAAGCTCATGTGAAAACCTGAAAAAAAATTAAGAGTTAGGCGTTTTAGTTCAATGGCAAGCAAGCACAGAAGTTAGTGTTTTAGCTATTGTTAAGTACTACAAATATTTTCCTACATGACGATGAGATTCTTTGTAGAGCCTATTCAATATCAACGTTTGAAGTTATTTCTGAGATAAATAATAAAAGCTAAATACTCTGAAAGCCAAACTTCAATCTTCAGTATATACAGCAGGTGAGATCAATGCTTTTAGGTTATTCAAAACACCTATCTAGTCAGCATTGGCAAAAGATTGTTGCATTAAGTAAACATTTTCAGATTTAATCAGATTGTTTGATTTATTGACTGAAAATAAGACTTGTAGTAGTGTCATGCTGTAGCTAAAAAGAGAAATACTGTTAGGTCTGGACTTATTCCTAAATTTTCATGAGAAAAATATTGTCTCCAACCAAACCCCCATCATTTATTCAATTTTTGTTGTTGTTGTGTTTGCAGTTTATTTCACTACTTTTATATGTGATATGAATGTATGATTTGTCCCAAATCAAAAGATCTTCTCATAACCACCCATATATCAATTCATTTGGTAATACTATACAATGTCTAAGTTAATACAACATTAGTCTGACTTTAGAAGTAAACTGTTTTTATAGGTTTCCCTAATCTATGGCCACTGAGATATGTAGAATCTGATCCTCAGGAGATACTAGATTAGTACCCTGGAGGGTACTAGATTAGAGAAGCTAATTTTATATTATGTACACTATTAGCTTCAGTTGCTTTGTGGCATGTTGAGTAGAAGGTGGGATAGGCAAACCTCCTTTCTCTTACAGGCTCTGACAGAGCACAGAGCTAGCAATTGCCACCCAATTTAATATTATGGAAAAGTAACATGAATATTTGATTAAAGACAGACAAAAAGAGTTGCTGCCTGAAGTGAAACAGAGAGTATATAACTTCCAGATTTAATCACACTGACATTTCTTTTAAAAAAACCCTCTATCCAGAGTGTTTTTACCATCACCAAATTCTGTTTCTGTTGTAGCATAGGCAAAACAAGTCACTTGTTACAATAGGAAAGAACTATGAGGACAGAATTAGAGTATCTTGAAGATTTTTTTTAATAGTAAAATGAAATAATAAGCCCTTTTTGATTATCACAGTGAATAACCCAATTGTCTTCCAGCACTCTGAACAAAGAAATGATGGAAAGCAAGAAATGTGGCTGATTTTTGAAGAGCCCAGTGCTGAACAGTAAGATTTCCGGTGTCTCCGATGAAAAGTATATTTGAGGGTTGTTAAAAATTCAAGTTAAAAAGAAGAAGAAAGATAGCAGGTCACCTTCTCTCCTAGCTGTGCTTAATGCAAAAGCAGAGTCACTTTGTTCTAACAATAATTTCATGACATTTCAATAGGTGGCTTTCAGCTTTTTCATAAAGAACTTTCCTCTAATTAATGGATTGTTAACTTGGCAGCAATGTCTAGTCTTTCTGCAGAACATTTTGTGAAGGGGAAAAAAGAGAAAGATTTCTCTGAGCATGAGAACTGCAAATGATATATAGTATAAATGGTAATAATCTTACCTTACCAAATAATACCAGAATCTGAAATATACCACATACTCAGTGTGAATTACAGATTTACCAAAACAACATAGTCCAAATACAATGAAATGAAATGGAATTAATTACATAGAGACATTAATAATCATTATGTGGATCTTAATTGGCTTGGGAAGGTTATATTTAGTTCTTTTAAACATTACAAGATTTCACTCTTTTTAAGCACACAAAAAATATTAGAAAAAAAATTGACTAAAGCAATAGATGTGAACTGTATTAGAAAAACACAATATAGTATTACATTTTACTTTACAATAGGAGAACTACCCAATTAAAAAAAAGTGGATACATCCCCTCATCTCCCCAGGATAGAAAATAAGAAAAGGAAATAATATAGATGATAGTTTATTGGATTCTACACATTTCAAATCTCAACCCTTTAGGAACAGTATTTTGTAACACTGGTCTATATTTTTGGTTCCTCCTCCTCCTCCTCCTCCTCCTCCTCCTCCTCCTCCTCCTCCTCCTGCCATGCATGTCTACATCAAACTTTACATTGCCAGAATGAAGGCACCTTCTTAACTTTGTCATTGGTCAAAAATAAGTCAATATTGGTACATGTTTCTGGTAGTAGCCAACATATCAGTAGATAGGCTGCCCTCTGTGTCTCTCCCCATTCAGCTGCATAATTGTTTTTACAAAAGAGCTGAAAGCTAGTGACTCAAATTGAATAAAAGTTAGTTTTCTTTTTGAAAAAAAGGTATATACATTTAAATATGAAAAAGCATATTTTGGGAGCCTTCCTCTTTTCATCATCTTTGTTTGGTGTCTACTCATCTTTCCTTTCCTATTTATTAGAACCAAGTGCTCTTCCTTGATCATGTTTCTGATTGTGTTCTTCCAGATTATTCCCTATCATAATTTGTCTTGATGAATACAGATTCCTGGATTGGAATCTCATGTTGGAAAAAAAGGACTCTGCACTTGAACTGGAGGAATAAAGAGGTATTCCCTTTTTTTACGCAGCAGCTGATTTTTAAATTATGTTGCTAATTGTTCCTGACAGTTAAGAGCCATCAATATGAGTAATTTTTTTATAAATGCTTGTTGGATATATATTTTCCTTTAAATATGCTATACCGTTTCATAATATTATTTAGACCTTACATTAATCTGGCACTATTTTTCCCATTTCTGCAGGTATGTTTTACCAATGTCCATTAGGCAGTATACTTAGTTTTAATGCAACTGTGGTAGTAAGTACCACTAAAATTTATTAAAGTAAATAATGGAAGACAAAATCAAGGGTTATATGAATGGTATTATAAATCATGCATCAACATTATTTGGCATGAATGTTAATTGTCCAGGATTAATGTTCGGTTTTTTAAAGCAGAGGGATACTGAAAATGAATTACAAACATTACTAATACTTTGTGGGAATGAACAGTGCCTTATAATATAGAATATATTTTTAAATTTATGATTAGCACTATTATCTTTATTGATGTAGTAATGTCCTATATAAATTGCCTATTTTCATAATCATCAATAAATATTCCATCAGCAATTGTGATTTTTTTTAAAAGTGTATTTGAGCTTGAAAAATACTTTTTGAAGTAAATGAACACTTTAGAAATTTATGGTAAACAAGATTTTTTTTTAAAGGGAATGTACAGTTTTATAATCTACTAGGAACTAAGTGTTTTCATCCATTGCCATCATATAATGCAACTAAATCAAATTTGATCAGCAACTCGATTGCTATTTTAGATGAATCTCTGTTGGCTGGAAGTGAAACCCCTTAGCACCCAGTCTTTATATCTTGGCCATTGAAAAAAATAGGACTTGATGTCATTAAATTCATTAGTCTGAAGAAATTTACTATACCTATATGTTGAATTATAAGTACTGTTTGTCCCAGCCAATGAGGCATTAAAAAGAAACCAAAGCTCATTGGTTTGAAACAATCTACCTTACCACTTTTGTATTATGCTAAAACATATCCTTATCTGACAAACAATTCTTAATCATTGAATTTTTTTAAATTTAAATTATGTAATCCACATTCATACATCTTGCTAATATGATATTTTAGTCCTCTAAATCATAACAGTCATTAAATTTATAAATATAATTTCTGAATTATTACATCTTATTAAGAATCTATATATCTATACTAAATGAGAACATACTGCAGTGTATCTTTAGGCAACAATTCAATTGCTTTCAAAATTCAATAGATTCACTGCATGCTATAGCCATATAACTGCCTCAAGAGATTTTTCAAAGCACTTCTAATTATGTGTACATTGCATGGTACTAGAATACAGTAAATTCTACTATCTCTTTTGTTATATATTGATTAAAAAGTCTTAACAGCTGATTCAATGTTCATTGTGTATATCCATAAACATATACACAATAAATCCTTTTCAAAACTGATTTCACATTTGACAGTGAGGTCATATGAAAAAATAATTACCTTAGTTTTAGCGAAGCCTACATTAGCTTCATAATAAATAAATAGCCTAAACTTAATTAAATAATAATTCCTTAGGTGCTTTTGAGGTCTATCTATACTGAATAATTTGAAAAACCAAAACATATTTTAAATCTGATATCTATCCTACTTAAGGGGTGATCTACATCCAATCTAATTTGTTTTCTAAATTATTACAGATGAACATATAATAATGCTTGCATTCTTATGCCAAGGACTGTTGTCTAGGCCCTTCTATCTGATTTCACCTCTATTGTTAAATTTTAGACTGTTTTGCTGTATCCAATATTTACCCCGTTCATAATATTTTCTTCTTATTTAAAGAATGCATCTCTGTTATTTTTCTTTTAAAACATATTCAAAGAATATCACTGTATTCAATATGCTATCAAGGGTAGACCAAATGAGCTGCAAAATTTGTAAAACTCAAATCTATACACTATGTAGGCCTTTCTAAGATATAAGATTCACAAAGGCTTAACCACCCTTAAGCATTTAGTGTTTACAAATTCTGAGTAGGAGGTTACATATCCTTATTAGTCTATGGTGCCAAAAAAAAATCAAGAGTCTGGTAGTACCTTTTCCAACTAACACATTTAATTAAAAGGCATTTAATTAACGAACTGCAGTTTATTCATCAGTCCAACATGATAATTGGACTGAAGTAGGATTTAAATTGGGAGGGAAGGAGAGGAGAAGGCAGGTTAGTTATGCAGATGCAAGTTATATGTACTACTGGTAGCACCATATAGTCACTCTTTTACCCAGACAATTCATCTAAATTCAGATCTAACATTCCATATCCTTTCCATTCACATATCCAAAGGCAAATCTTTCTGATTTTTCCAATTCTATTAACTTTTGAAAAATTCTTTTGTTAAAGTGACAAATCCTCCTCCTTTACGGAGGATAGTCCTTCTTTTGTAAGTTCTGTCCTCTCTCAAAAAGTGTTCTCCTACATGTCCTCCTTTTCGATATTTGAACACTAATCTGTAAATCTCCGTATTCAGTCGATGCCAATCTGATCTGTTGTGTGTGATGTGATGAATTTGTATTTGACATGACGACTCATCAAGGCTCGGTTCAGTGTGGCAAGATGCAATTATGAGACACATGCACTCCACACAGGAGAATTATTTTGAGAGAGTGCACCATGCGCAAGAGTGCACCACACGCAAGTGGCTTTGTTTACTTCTTACTGAAACACAACACAGCACACACGCACATGTCCTCCTTCTCATTGTAAAAAGGTTGGTCACCTTACTTTTGTAGCATTGTTATTCTTTATATTTAGAGTACAGCTAAAGGCCAAGATTATTAATTTGCCTTCTTTCTAGAATTTTAAAAAGATCCACCTTGTTTTATCTTTGAATTGATTCATTACTTTGCAAGTTGTTGTCTTAACATTCATTATTACTCCATTTTCTTAGTTTTTTCAGCAGTTACATATTCTTCCCCCCCTTTTTTTGCTTTAGCATACAGTTATTAAATCAGAAGATTACATTTTGAAATAATTAAGCAGACATTTTGCTGCAATATGCCAGCACTAAGCCTCACTTTTCACAAGCCACCCAACAACACCTAACTGTGAAGCTGGATCTCACTGTATAGGCAAGAAGTACATGTACCATGTGACTTCCACTTTTATCCAAAATTAAAGGAATACTTTTGTGGGCATCAGTTTGATTCAGATAAAGAGATGGAAAATATGATCATGCCCTGATTGAAGAGACAAGGTGTGGAGTTATTTTGTTGATATCTTTAGGAAGCTTGCATATTGTTGGCAAAAGTGTGCAGTGAATGATGATAAGTATGCTGAGAAGTAAAAACAGGTAACAAAAGAGTTCATTTCAAGAATTATTTTCCACTTGTATTTTTGAAATATCTCTGTTAAAACTAAAGTTTGGGAGATGGAAGTATTACTGTTCATTCCATCATTTATTTTGCATCAACTAAAGCAGCCTAACCATTGTAACAGAATATGAATTCATTCCAAACAGTTAATTTTAATGTTATGCTGCAGCTAATATCTGAAACAGTTTCTTCTCTTCTTCTCTCAATATTTTTATCTATATCTCAAAATACTTCTCAAGCATTTTCTTATATGAAGATTATCAGTAAAACTTAACTCAGTGAAGTGCTTACTTAAACTAATACATCATCTAGTTTATGATTTGGCAGTGCTTGATTCAAATAACAATGGTTATTAATAATGCATTTTCAGTGTGTTCAGAATACCCAAAAGATTGCAAGCAATTAAAGAATTTTCAGTTTGCATGTAGTGCCTTCTCTAAAATAAGATGGTTTACTGAGGGTGCCATGACTTTAACTCAGTCATTAAGTGAGTTGACTCTAGCAGAAACAGCTATTGCTTTAATACTCACAACAGGCTTACCAGGAAGCAAGACCAAACACACTAAATTTGGATGCTGAGCATTACATTCTCAAAAGGGCTTGAACATGTCAACATCTCCCAAGATTTATTTTATCTATTCATTTTTACATGTCTATACTATTTAAATAAACTTATGGATACTTTAAAATACACTTTATATCTACCTGTCATCCTTAGAAGGATCCCAAAGCAGAAATACAAAGATAGTCCAATTTAATTCAATACCTGTATCTTGAATAAGGGTTGGAAAAATGGAAGTTCATTCACCAATAGATTAATCTGGGGAAATATCAGTGTTTTTATTATTTTTCAGCAGAATGGGATGAAATTATTGTTACGAGCGTATGGTGGGATATATGAGTTTCTGAACATAAAGCAAGAGGGTCTCAATGTGTCCCTTATGACAGAGATGATTATGAGGTCTGAGGCAATCAGCTTTGCTTCCCCACAAATAAATCAGTCACTGGGGTTTTTCAGCTACTAAAACAACTCACAAAACATTGCACAATCACTCAGGGTGAAATACTAGCTGGCACTGAGGTAGAGGAAATGGTAAAACTAAGGATGTTTTTCATTCGGGATCTTCCCACTTTCAAGACACTGTGATTGGGATGTTTAATGCTGACCTAATCACAAGAATTACTGTCACTCCACCTACCTCCTGTCCTCACAATGGCAATAAGATAAATGATCCCCCCTCCATACCTCAAACTCATTTCTGGCACAACTGGCATTCTTAGCACAACACAGCTGCAGTAAAGCAAATGAAAAATGAAGTTGCGTGGAAGCTCATGCCTGGAATGGAATACGTTCAGACCTAGTAAATGGAAATTATCACCATAATGTTGTCTGAGCTTTGGAGGATATGCATCATTAATAAAAATTCACGCTACAAGTCTTCCTTCAAAAGAAGCATTTTAAAGATATAAATGCACTGATATTGTTCAAGAAAGAACCAGTTTGGTGTTGTTAAAGGTGGTTAAAAATATCAAGCTAGAATTGTGGGTGATCAATATGATCAAACTGTTTCTGAAAAATGTATCATATATATGTATGTAGATAAGCCATGACTTTAGGTATCAAAATATACTCATTGAATTGGATTCCATTTATCACACTTGGAATACTGCATTCAGTTTTGGTCACTACGATGTAAAAAAAGATGTGGAGACTCTAGAAAGAATGCAGAGAAGAGCAACAAAGATGATTAGGGGACTGGAGGCTAACACATATGAAGAACGGTTGCAGGAACTGGATATGTCTACTGTAATGAAAAGAAGGACTAAGGGAGACATGATAACAGTGTTCCAATATCTCAGGGGCTGCCACAAAGAAGAGGGAGTCAAGCTATTCTCCAAAGCACCTGAGGGTAGGACAAGAAGCAATGGGTGAAAACTAATCAGGGAGAGAAGCAACTTAGAACTAAGGAGAAATTTCCTGACAGTTTGAACAATTAATCAGTGGAAAAACTTGCCTCCAGAAGTTGTGAATGCTCCAACATGGATAACCATTTGTCTGAAGTAGTGTAAGGTTTCCTACCTAAGCAGGGGGTTGGGCTAGAAGACCTCCAAGGTCCCTTCCAACTCTGTTATTCTATTCTATTCTATTCTATTCTATTCTATTCTATTCTATTCTATTCTATTCTATTCTATTCTATTCTATTCTATTCTATTCTATTCTATTCTATTCTATCTGCAGATGATCTTATCTGCAAATACATATGGTAGCATATTTTTAAAAAGTACCTCTACGTTAGTATCTCTAAAGTATCTCTTATCTGATCTCATATAAGCTCATCAGAATACAGAATACAGAATAATAAAGTTGAAGGGATCTTTTTTTTTTTATTGAAAAAGTTTTAAAAGTTTTACATACATTTTCTCCCCCCTCCCCAACCGCCCCCCCGACTTCCCAGAGCAAATACAAAATAAAATAGAATACAGCTCAAATTCCATGGAACTCCATTTCACACTTATCATAATCATAATCAATAAACAAATAGATAAAAGGAAAGCAAGTCTTCTTTCTTCTTATTCCATCTAATTCAACAAAATTAATATCCATTAATAATTACGACAGCTAATAAAACAGTTAAGGATTACCTAATTAAACCTATCTTTACTCAATTTAGCTATTTAATGCTTAACAAATTATTAGGTCTATACAATTTAACAAGATATTTTATAACTTTTTTCGTTGAAAACAAAAGAGAGAGAGAGAGAGAGAGAGAAAAAAGAAACCCTCATTCAAAAACCCCAAATTTAAAATAAAATGTTATATAAATTCTTCCGTCCTCCACTTTTAAACCATAAAGGTCCAATTATAATTAAAGCACTTAATAAAAAATAATTTTTTTTGAGTTAAAAAAAATAATAATCAAACCTCTTATTAGTTTATCAATACATATTAACAAATCAGCTAAAAACATCATTTATTAACTATATCAAACGTTTAAATTCTTCATACTAGATTAAACCAGTTGCTAATCTTCTTGTCTTCACATCCTCCAACAGCATTTAGAATATCTTCATTCATTTGCATCTACCCACCTAAATAAAAATTGCTTCTTTATATAAACCCCCCCCGAGTGACTTTATAATTGTATTTGAAATAATATCCATCAAATCCAGTCAGAAATTAGATTAATAAATTCATCAAACGTGTTAGGGAAACCACCAGATCAACTGCAGTTGCCCTAGGTCCATAGTCCTTTTGCCTTATATTTATTACCATCAGTCAGGAGACTCCAATTTACTATATTCAATAAAACTTCTGCAATTGCCATTAAATCCAAATTTATTGCAATCCTTAATAAAATATTCCAAATCATTCAAGTCAGGGCATATTTTACAGCCCAACCAACCAGCATTGCAGTGATCTGTTTATTCTTCTCAAAATAATCCAATACCGCTGTAGGTTGCCTCCTCATCGTCGCTCATCGCTTAGATAACTGGCATTAAACTGCTGTCTGTTTTTTTTCCCCACAAGTTCAAAATCTTTAAACTGCTAAACAATACTTTTTAAGGACCATCATCTCATCAAGCAGGATTAGTTTCCATTTTTCCAATCTTTCTTCTTTTCCTTTTTACGAACTTTCTTTTTAACTTTGAACCCTCTGCCTTTTTTAACTCCAGTAAAATTTTGCAATTTTTGGGATTGCATAATATAAAATTTTTGGAGAAATATAACTTCTTTTGGAAACAGCTCTTTAAATGCAGATTGGTTTTTATAAGAAAAAATTTGTGTAACCACAATCTCATCAGCTTCCCAGATTTCTTCCTTGTTCTGCACAGCCTCCATCTTTCTCTCCTCGGTGATCTGTTGTACTTTTCCTTCTCCCAGCTCTTCGTTCAATCCCCCACTGCTAGATTGCAACTCAGTATTTCCATGTGTTTCATTGTTTCCAGCTTGAAAAGCTTGAAATATAGTATCAATTCTTTTCAATAAAGCAGAGGTAATTGAGCTCAAAGCTTCCTCAAAGTCAGACCATTGAGGGTTAATTAACCCTCCTTTGTTTTCTTTGCTTTCAAAAAAACCAGCCATCCTGCCCCCCTTCTTCCTTCCCTTCCAGAAGGACGGGGAAAAAAAAAGAAGAAGAAAAAATTTTGTATTGCTGCTTCAATTATTCCTTTCTTGTTTCATCCACTTTTCAAACAGGAGTTTTACGTTTCAAACAGGGGCTTATCAATAATTACTTTTAAGTTTCACTTCTTCATGCCCCGTTAAAACTCAAACGCCATCTTGCTTTCACTTTCAGCTTAAAAAAAATCTTTTAAAGAGAGTAAATCTTTGGAGTTAGAAAGAAAAAAAAATACTTGCTGTTTGATTCATGCTGCTTGTGCTCTGCCAAATTTATTCAGAAAGTAGTTGTTTAAAGTTAATTACTGGGATAGTAACGACATCTAGCTCTGCAAAGCAGAGGCATCCAGGGTCCGGAGTACTGACAGGCTTAACGGGGAGCTCTCATCTTCGAGCGCCAGATTATAAGTAAAATCTGGCACTCTCAGGGAGCTCTACCCCACCTGTCTACTCACCTTCCCCCCTCATACCAGGGGGAAAGTTTCCAAACCGCAAGACAGCTGATAGTCGCTGTTCTTTGCAGTTCTACGGAGCCCTGGGCTGGCACTTCAAAAAGAAGCGTCTAGCGATGTCGCTGTCCCAGCCTTCCCCCCAAGTTGAAGGGATCTTGAAGGTCTTCTAGTCCAATCCCCTGCTCAAGCAGGAGACCCAATACCATTTTAGACAGGTGGCTGCCCAGTGACTTTTTAAAAGCTTACAGTGATGCTGTATCCACAATTTCTGAAGGCAAGCTGTTCCAATGGTTAATTGTTCTTACTGTTAGGAAATGTCTCCCTAGTTCTAGTTTGCATATTTTCTTGATTAGTTTCCATCCATTGGTTCTTGTCTTGCCTTCTGGTGTGCATGTATGTAGGTAACTTTGTAAAATGGCAAAATTAATCTCATAATGCTGCAGAAGAGTGAGAAAAAAAAAATCTCTGAAGAGATACATGATTGAGTTTTAATTTCAGAATTACCCAAACTGGATTTAAATGGATTGAAAAGCCAATATTGCACAAGAAACATGGATTAAAATAATAATGTTTCAAAAGAAAGGAAATCCATTAAATCAAGAAGAAACAAGAGATGAGAAAATAGCCAATAGATAACTTGTATAGCATAGGAACCGGATCCAAACAGTTGGTTATACAGATGCTGTATTAAATTCTCTCTGTCTTAAATAACTTATTTGTAAACTGAGCTGACTACTAGAGGAAAAAAAACCACCCAAAACAAACCTCTTAATATGGAATATAATCTTGGCTTCCTTTGCTTTCAGGAAAGTTTATGCAGAAAAAAAATTTTTCCCCCAACATTGCATCTCTGATGCCTTGAATTGCAGATCATATATATTTATTTAAAGAATTTATATGGTCACCCATTTTAAGCAACTCTGGGCAGCTTACAAGAACCATAAAACCAATAAATAAAACAATTGTAAAAACAATAAAATAATAAAAACCCTTTACAGTAATTATCCCCCTTGGGGTGCCCCACTCAACATCTCACTCTCAGCCTCTTTCCATGCCTTCTACACATCCAATCCCAGAGCCTCAATAAAAAACCAGATCTTAATGGCTTCTAAAAAAACCTAGAAAGCTAATTGGCCATAGCCATTGACCATGCTGATTGCCAGTAATGGGAACTGGAGTCCCATACATCTGGAAGGCATCACTTGGAGAAAACTATTTAGTGCTATAAGTAGTATAAGGAATGAAGGGTTGCTCAAGCAACTTCTTTTCTGGGGCTTTGCCAAAGAATTGTCTTAGTGCTCACAGTAGTATTCAGTTAGCATGAAACAATGTACCAGGTTTTATGGGAACTTCTCTTTTGCCTTGTATCATGTGTCTCTTTTGTGCACTCCAAGTCTTTTTGCTTGTAATATCCTATGATTTGAATTTGGTAATTTATAAGATGCTAATGGATTGATGATCAAATAAAGTGACCTATGGTCCTCTCTTCCAGTTCTATTATCCTTTTAATGCCAGTGTTGCTTTGGTCTGAATGAGTTGTATAATGACTGGTGCAGCATTCCCAGTTCTTTGATTGATCTACATAGTGGTAGCAATTTCTCATTTCCTGAGCAACAAATAGACAGCAGAATTTGAGAAAAAAATAGCACACTAGAAAGGATTTCAAGGACATAAATGCTTAATTTGAAAGAGAAGACTCTTAAATATAAATAATGTTTGTCGACTTGGCATTTAAATTTCTCTTTGCCGGTGCTCTGCTGGAAGGGAAGTATTTCTGTAGAATTAATGACAGGTCATTATTTTAAAAACTTTTAACATGTCTCTTGAGCGCCTCTAAGTAGCAAGTTAGGCAAGTTACACAAAGTATCATTACATAGATGATAAATCATTGAGAATGGCTGAATTATTTTTTACTAAAATTACCTTTGCTCTCCAAATTTGAAGTTCGTTCAAAACTGTAAAGACTGCAATGAAAATGCTCTTTAAAATAGCCCTTGCTTACACTATTGGACTTACAGCTGTACCTCATATTGAGGCATAAATTTACATTCCTCACTGAAGGTTAATCCTACTATTATGCCTGTGCCTTTGTGTCATAGGGCTTCAGCTGAGATCCAATTACTTTGACTTCACTCTTTGTGCTGCTTATTCTTTGTATTGTTTCACACTGAGGAAAAAAATAATGCAGCTTTAAAGAGATGTTATGCTTGTTCCCCCATGCATTGTGAAGTATCAGTTTGAATTATTTCCAAAGGGCTGCATAACTTTAATACTTATTTGCAATGAGAAGCATAATCATTAATCTCCTTCAATATTAAAATAACAATCAAACCAACAATTTCCAGTATTTTTGGACATTTCAGAAAAAAGTTTAATAATAGTTGGTTACCATTTTCTTGGTATTAGAAATGACGTTCAGGAAAATTAACTTATGTGACCCAGACTTGTTTCATAATTTGCTATATTCAGGTCCTAAATCCACATGACTAAAAATATGAATATAAATAATATTGTATTTTTAAAATGTTTATATTCTTTGATTATACATATCCCAGCATTTGGCATCTATCAAGAATGGTGAAGTTTACATCCATGGGGTTGACCAAAATAATTGTGAGACAGTAAATGATTTGCAGTGATATATTGTTGACTTGTGCTGTTTGTATTGTCTTTTTGTCCGTTCCTTTCCTTTTCCTTTTGATACAGTGACAAGGAAGAGAATGTTTTACCTATTTGACTTCTAACTTTAGAACTTACATGGGATAAGCACATGGAATTGATAAAAAGGGAAGCAGAAAGGTTTCTGGACATATTTGGACATATGAGTTAATAAGACAGAAACTAGAGTATATAATTCTATTGACTCATTATATGCATTGTTTCTTTCTTAGAGTAAACATGTTAAAAAGAAAAAAGTCAAGGAAACAATTGGTCCATTGCTGGGAGAAAGTGGCAAGAAGGTGACAAGCAACAGGGAGAAAGCAGAACTACTTAACTTGTTTTTTGCATCTATCTTTACACAAAGGAAAAAGCAGTCCAACCTATCAAAAACAGCATCACAAAAACAGATTAGGAACACAAGTTAAAATAGAGAAGAAAATGGTAAGTGAACACCTGTCTACCCTAGACGAGTTCAAATCACCAGGACCAGATGAATTACACCCCAAGCTTCTGAGGGAACTGGCAGACGAGATCTCAGAACCACTGAACTATATCTTTCAAAGATCCTGGAGCATCGAGAAACTGCCAGAGGACTGGAAAAGAGCTGATGTTGTTCCCATCTTCAAAAAAGGGAAAAAATGGATCCAGGAAACTATAGACCTATCAGCCTGACCACAATACCAGAGAAGATTCTGGAAAAGATAAATCAAGCAATGAATCAGTGAACACCTAGAAGCAAACAAAGTAATAACCAAAAGCCAATATGGGTTTGTCAAAAACAGATCATACCAGATTAATCTTATTGCATTCTTTGACAAAGTGACAAAATTAGTGGACCACAGGAATACTGTCGATATAATTTACTTGGACTTCAGTAAAGCATTTGATAAAGTAGACCATATACTACTAGATAAAGTAGAAAAATGTAGGTTAGACAGCATCACCACCAGATGGATTCGTAACTGGATGACTAACCACATTCAACATGTAGTCCTCAATGGAACTGCATCTACATGGAGGGAAGTATGCACTGGAGTACCCCCAGGCTCTGTTTTATGCTCAGTACCCTTCAACATCTTCATCAATGACTTGGACGAGGGGATAGATGGGGAACTCATCAAATTTGCAGATGACACCAAGCTGGCAGGAAGAGCCAACATTCCAGAAGATAGGCTTAAGATACAGAAGGATCTTGACAGACTTGAACATTGTGAATCATGGTTTATACCATAATCTAGGCAGAGTTAAAGCAAGAAGGAAAAGAATAGTCTTCATACTCATAAAACTATGTAACTATTCTCCTTTCCATTATTTGAAAATGCCTATCCATTGATAAGATCTTGATGGCCCTAACATTTGCATTTCAAATAATATATCATATTGAGGAATTGAACTTTTAGGTCATCCCAAGATCACATTATGTGGGCTGAATCATTAGATGTAGCTTTGTCTTCACTGTCTGTTTTACCAATTGGAATTCTACAATTATATGCACTCCAACTGCTTTTCATTACCTGTACATTACATTTCATTCAATGTATTCCAAAGATGCATCAGTGTCAAAATGGTGAAAACCAATGACCTCCAAATACCAGCTGGAACCTTCTCCCCTGGACCATTAAGTTGTCTACATAAATACTAAGCATCAAGTCATTTGCTTTTCCTATTGACAACAGTGGACCATAGAAAATTGAAGTTAAAGATTGTGATTAGCCTTCCAGATATTATAGGCATACACATATATCCATTCAAGCATTCATTTGTTTAGAAAATGCCAGCAATCAAGTGTTAAAAACATTTTAGTTAGAAATATTCATATGGCTCAATTCTTCCATCATTATTGAGTGATGTAGATAAAAAACGTTTGCCTTTCAGATGTAATCTCCTTCATACTTTGTATGGTAACATCGGGAAATTGTATTTAAGCCACAGTAATTCCTTTATATGTATGTATGTGTGTGTGTATTAACATTGTAAATAACTATGTAAACAAAATAATAATAATAATAATAATAATAATAATAATAATAATAATAATAATAATCTTAAAACTTTGATTTGGAAGCAGAACTTCCAATGATAGCAATAGCAATAGCACTTGGATTTATATACTACTTCACAATGCTTTACAGTCCTCTCTATGATGTTTACAGAGTCAGCCTATTGCCCCCAACATTTTACCGACCTCAGAAGGATGGAAGGCTGAGTCAACCTTGAGCCGGTGAGACTCAAACTGCCAAACTGCTGGCAGTCGGCAGTCAGCAGTCAGCAGAAGTAGCCTGCAGTACTGCATTCTAACCACAGTGCCATCATGCACCATCACAGCAGATCTACCAATGATAACTAAGCATGTAGTAAATTTTATAATTTGAAAGTTAAACAATGACACTAATCTTACTATAATAAGTATGTGTCATGATTGCAATCACTTCATGGTTCCTTTTCTGCATAACTATTGATGTAAAAATAAAAAAAGATAAATTTGGATACCTGAGAGAGGCTTCACTCTTCAACAGAAGCAGGATTCCCTAATTTTTATAGATGCTGACTGCAGCATTCCCAACAACATAAGCATTTTATGTTTGCAGAGACTATAATTCCCTGTTTTTCCGTAGCAGGGCTGGCTTTTAAAGTTCCTGAGATTGAAAACACATATATTTTGGGGCTTCTGGGGAAAATGGCTGAATATGTTAATGGGAGGAAAGTAAACATGAAATCATGAGGTATCTTGCAAAGCAAGGTTTGAGGGCTAGATCTCTAGCCATCACTGACTAGAAAAGGTCCCAGGAGAAGAAAAACATTGAAACGTGCCTTCTACATCTAACCGCCTGGGCCACTCCAAATGAACGCTATCATTGGTGATATTGAAAGCTGCTATGAAATTAAGAAAGGCCAGGATACATAGACACCCCAATGCCATGTCAATGATGTTTCAGACCTGAAACCTGAAAGGGATCAATATAATCTCTATATAACTAATATAACTTTGTAATTTATAACTAAGGCCTCAGTCCAAGTATGCAACAGATTCCTCATATACTTCTCCAAGCACCCTCTGAAACTGAGTATGGTTCATCAGGCATAGAGATGGACCAAGCAAAGAAGTCGTCCCTGAAGGAGAAGCAGTACAGAACATTTTAGCGTGATCTGGCTTTGTCAAGAGACAAATAACACACTTTATTCCCATATCACATTGTCCTTTATCCAAGACAAAGTCCACACCCAACGTATGGCTCCTATTGTATTAAGTTCTCAATCATTAGGTCCACATTGCCAAGATAGTAATGAACTTCCAAGCTGCTCCAGACTCTATAACCAAGAAGGCAGACTGAAACCTTCCAGGACCCAGTCTGAGAAGTTTCATTTCAATCCAGCCACAAAGTTAAGCAACTCAACTGCTACACAGAAGGAAATAATAGCAATCCCATCTGTCCCATAGAACCCAATTTCAAAAACAAGGTCTTTCATCAAGCATCTTTAGAAACATCAAGAGCTTCCAAGATAATAACCACTCCCACACTCTAGTTCTGGGCCACAATTCACGTGTACTTCAAACCCTGGTGGAGACATTTCTGAGAAAAGATTTGCACCACTTGTCCATGCCCATCTGTGTTTTAATACATTCCAGATTGACTCTGCCATCCATGACAAAATTGTGGATAATGAATACCCTATTAAAGGCTGTTCTGGTACTAAGCAGCAACAGTCTGAGACCATGATTGCTAAATATCTGATGACCAGGCATTAGTGTTGAGCCTAATTCTAGGAAGGTGGAATGAAAATAATCCACTTAATAGGCCTTCTTCAAGACAATACTTGATCTACTTCTGTTAGTCACTTTATGATACTGTGGAGTCCTTGGTGCTCTCTGACATTGGTTTTTTTGCTTGCAGACATTTCAATACCCAACTAGGTAACTCTATTATTACTGAGTGTGGGGTTTGTTCCCTGTTTATATATGATAGTTGTGTTTCCAATCTTGGTGGGATGTGGTTTTCTCCTTCATAGTTCCTATCAAAAAAAAAGGTTGGTTCATTAAGAGAAAAAAATGATTTATCTAACTTGTAAACACTTGTTTCCATACTTATATCTGAAAGTGGCAAAGCAGGAATCATATGCACTACTTTTTATGCCACAATAGGGTAGTGAAGGTATAGAATTTTGAGATTGCGTGAAGTCCCTGAAAACCTTGATTGCAGTCCTCTGGATATCTCTAAAAATGCCACTAAATAGCAATTTAAATATAACAGGAGGAATGGATTAAATGTAACCATACAAACCAGGTGCTTCTTAAGGATTCCTTTAATTAATTTCCAAGAAAGTGTTAAAATGAAGTATTATTGCACATATTCATAATGTGTGTAAGTTCATGGCTTGACAGCTCCTTGATACAGGACATTTCTTTAATCAGTTTTCTTATTGTGTGGAATCCCTTGAAGCAGAGCTGGCAGCAGTGAGAAACAATATTTTACAGTAGAAGTAATCTGTCAAATTGCATTGAATCTTTGCCATTTGTTGAACCCCAACTGCTTTCTTTCAGTCTTTCAAGTGATCTTTCTACAATTGCAGAGGAAAACCCCAGTGGTGGAGTATTTGTAAAGTTTAAAGAAAGCAAAGCTCAAGAGTGCAAATGTACATCCAAGTTACTTCACAATCCAAACTAGTGCGAGTGACTGAAAAGACTGTTATTCCAACTTTCAGTCATATACTTTAAAAACAAGTTGAGAGGACATGTGCAATAGTTATTTCATGGCATTAGCAAATGTCAGGTTAAGACTTTTTATCTCTAGACACAAACTAGTCAAATGGTGATAACACTTCTGGAAATCTTTATGTAATTCCTAAAACTATGTGGAAGTTTTCACAAAAAAATCAAGTATAAAAATAGAGTTTGGTCTAGTGGCTAAAACAAGGATTAGGCTTAGGGTTGTGCTAGAAAACAGGAAACCATTTCAATTTCTGCCTTAGCCATGAAAGCCGTCTGTCTGTCAGTCACTCTTTCTCAGTCCAACCTACCTCACAGGGTGTTGTAGTGGGGAAAATAGGAGGCGGAAGGTGTGTTGGATATTTTGCCTCGTTATTTGTAAAATACAGTATGGATGGATGGATGGATGGATGGATGGATGAATGAATGAATGAAGAAATAAATAAATAAATAAAATATCACATCATTTTATCATTTTTCCTCTTATTCTTCTTCAATTCTCTCCCCCACCTCTCCAAATTGGAAGCAATCTCTGACTGGATATTCCACTTTCATTTTAAGCATCAGATCTACTACAATTTATTGAATTAAGATCTTCACGGAAGTGACTATACCTACTTGAATGTTTAATAATAGGATTGAAGTGAGAATACAACAGAAGAGCAATGCAGAAGGGAGAACGGTATGATTGAAGGAACAACTGCTCTAAAACCTCTTCCTCTACTGTTGGTCCCAAGTCAGCTTTTGCTCTAACTGTCCTCTTTTGCAATGGTTGCTTCAACTGGACGAACTGACTGGCACTTTCCTAGCATCATTGCCTGTTGCATTTTTCTTCTTAGTCTCCTACCTCCTGTCTATGAAGGCATAAAAGGAAGGGGAATATGCGCCTATTGAATATGCAAGCTTTTTTATATCTCACAGACACGACATTTCAATAAATGTATTTGAGTAGAGTATAAAAGTCCCTTGAATAGGGCAAACTTGTGTAACTTCCAGAAGAACACAATATAAATATTATATTAATATTAATGTATATTCGTATTAATGGCGAGGTAAGTCACTTTACACTTGGGTTCATCATCTTCTGGCTAAGAGATGTCAGGAGAAAGTCAGAGGAATGGTTTTCTACAGATACCTTTGGTATTGCCTACCTCACAAAGTTCTGCTTATATAATTAAGCTTAACAACAATACATTGTCTGCATTTAATAGAAATATTATTTATTGTAATAATACACTGGCTGGATTTCATAAAAATACATTTATTTCAAAGTTATAAATTATTACATAATTAAAGATAACGGGAGAAAATAGTTTACAATTCAAAAGTCAACAATAGCTGTATTTATTAAATAAATAAGAGAACAGACAGTATTTTAGAGAAGAGAATTTAGAAAACTGAAAAACAACCTGAGCTTTAAAACATAGCTCATGAGAAAGGGATCTAGGCTTTGAATATTATGCATTTTTTTCAATAACAAGTAGTACATATTAAATATGTTTTCTTAATTGGAATAATACCTATAATATACATTTACAACAGCTTATAGTAATTGTGGTAATTTGAGCATTCTTTATAATTTTAAGAATTATAAAGAATGCGTTCTATGCGCATTTGGCATTTAGTCATGCCGGCCACATGACCACGGAGATGTCTTTGGACAGCACTGGCTCTTCAGCTTTGAAACAGAGATGAGCACCGCCCCCTAGAGTCGGAAACGACTAGCACATATGTGCAGGGGGAACCTTTACCTTTACCTATAATTTTAAAACATTTTTTTCAAAAAAATATTCTCTCATACATCTTGGCCAAATTAAAAATCCTTGCATTTCTTGACTATAGGTAGGGTTGAAGGCTTTGCATTTGTATTTATTTCTTCAAAAAGAACATTCCTCGCACTCTCTCAGTTCTTCAAGGTCATTGCACAGCTAAATTCCATGGTCATAAATTATTGTAATTCACTATGATATTAAATAACAAGTGAAGAGTGCTATAAAGCACGATTCCTTGTTATATCTGCTATTCACAGAACAATATGTACTGCTCTATTTCACTTACTGGTGTTCCTGGCTTACACTTATACAGTTCAAACAAACAATCTGCAAGGTAAGTTATACTCATGATCCAATGTTGAAATTTAAGCCTTTTCAACTAATTTCCTTTTGAAGGCATGCACATCCTTAGAGCACTTCCAAAGAGTATTTCCTGATAAACTATCATAGTTGCAATTTCTGTTCTAAACCACACAGAAGGAATTTTAACTATATGCACAGATGTTATAAGGGAAAGAGAAGAAAATGAAACATGGCTCTTATTTCAGAAGAGTCCGTATTAAAATATAATAGTAATATACTATTATTAATATTAATATATAACAATCTATAGTTCTTAGCTGTGGCAGAGTAAGGTCAAGCAGACATTTGTCAAGTGTTCAGAACAAGGCACAGTGGAAACTAGTCATCTGTGCTGCTTTATACCTAGCTCTCAATGCCTCATTGAGAAGAAGTATTCAGAACAAGGAATTTCAGCCTGGAAAAGGATGAAAGGAGTATCACTACCTAGTTTGTCATTCTAGAACAAGACACTGACCTTAGCAGAGAGAGTGGGAGGAACCTGTTAGCGAGAAGTGCCAGTGTGCTGCTGGCAGGTAGATAAACCAGGTAAACAAATGAGTTTGGTTTTGGAGCAATGCCTTATCCTTCCTCACTATCACCTGAAACGATCAGATCAATCAGTCTAATGGCAAGGCTCGTCCTGGTTCCTCCCAACATCCTATGCAGCTATAAAAAATAATAAATTAGCGGATGGCCACAAATCGTCTGTGGTGGTGATTTTCTGTTACGCATTCCAGAAATAACTTTGATGGCATATAAGCTGCATGGTATCTTTATCTTCAGGTGAATTAAACAGCTTCAAAGATGAAAGGCAACATGGTGAAGTAAAGATGTGTCCTTGAATATTGTGCAGCATAACTCTTAATACTGACAAAAGTAGACAGTTAGTTCATCTGTAATTTGATACCTAGTTCACTTAACTGGAGCAATTCCGTCTCAGGTTTTGTTGAGAGTCAATGGATCTAAATTAAAGAGAGAGAAAAGAAGAAAAAAAAGCTTGAGAATATCCACAAGTAAGCTGAGACGGAGAAGCTTCCATTATTTATTCATGCAAATACTTGCATTCCTCTATGCTAAAATCTTCCTATTCCTCTGAATCATACTTTGGCTGTCGAAACAGAAGGATAATGGCTGCTTAATTTCCACTATTGTGTAACTGGAATAGAGACCATTGGTTATAAAGTCACTTTTGCATCACAGCAAGTGACAGCATTAGGGCACTTTAGTCCTAAAAGACTTACAGCTACACTTCTAAACAGTTTTATAATTATTGTGAATTATGTCCCTTTTCCTCATTTCTAATATGCACACATGAAAATAGCAGTATATTGTTCATATGTTTCGCTTCAATGAATTGTTCTACCGGTAGTTTAATTAATAATTTGTTTAAGTTTGTTTCATTAAATATATATTCACTTTAGCAAAACTTATTTGAAACTAAATAGGAATTTTTTTAAATTTAATTAATTAAATTATTTCAATTTAAATAGGAAATTGTTGGGAAATGCACTTAATTGGGCTCTAGTATTCTTTCTTCATAACAAAATAAGCCTTTTCCCAATGAAAATTATGGTCCTAAAGCTACAGAACATTTATTCAGAAGAGAAATCATAAGGAATACTCAGAATACTTTCTTTTCTATGAAAAATAGCACTATAGGAGTTGGATTTGCATTAGGAAAAGATTACTATCATCCAATAAAGAAAAATATTTGTAGCTCAGAGTTAAAATGAGAGTTCCTTGGAGCTTTCTGAGCTTGGTTCTTTTCTTGCAGATATTTCATTACCCAAACTAGGTAACCGCATCAGCACGTATGTTATTATTAACACCTCATTACTTTTATAAATATAATCAGTATATAGCCCTCATTACTATCATCATCATCATCATCATCACACACATCCACACCTACAGGTACCAAGATCCTGTAATACAGCAGCACACTGTCTCAACTCTATGCTGTTATATATATAAAGAATGCAAATGTAAATATATACATATATTCAGCCTCCCATTTTAAATGTCCTAACTAAGGAGTAGGTCTCATTGAAATCAAGGTGATACATATCTCTCAGAAAATATTATGTTAATAATTATAAAATTTGATTCTAAACTGTTTTGTGTTATGCCATACAAAATATATTTCAATTCAGGATATTGAATTAATCAAAACAATCGACTATGGAAAGACATGTGGAAATAAAATTGGT
This sequence comes from Ptyas mucosa, assembly GCA_012654045.1. NCBI lineage: Eukaryota > Metazoa > Chordata > Lepidosauria > Squamata > Colubridae > Ptyas > Ptyas mucosa. Next base: position 12,827,277 of record WNWU01013802.1, read on the forward strand.
GAGTTTTTTAATTGCGTGGAACAATAGGAGATGGAGATGCTTTTCAAATTCAGTCCTATAGTTTCTGTAGGTATGACAAAAAGTAGATGTAAAAAAGGTGGGGAAATGGGTTCTATACTTGGAACAAGACAAGATTACTGTATCTAAATGTATCCTAGTCAGTACCTAGAAACAGAATCACATATATCACACATATTATGATATCGTTTGCATTGAACATATGATAAGGAACATGTAAGATATTCTCTTTTAATAATCTGTCCAAGCATGATTTCAGCAATGTTGGAGAAATTGTGGAATAGTTATTTCAAATGTAATTCAAACCATGCGTTCACAGAAGTGCAAGCATAATGAAGTAGCTGCACTTTACTTCCTATGCAATTGTTCTACTGTTCCCAAACCACTGCTTCCCAGAATAAATATAATGTCAGAAAGAGCAGAGTATTAATTTGGGGAAAAAATCATGTCAATACACCATGATGGAATTGTTGCTTCAGTTCAGGATCATTTCCGGAGTATGGGAGTAAAGAAACCTGGACCTGATAAATACCATTAATGGCTTATTTGATCAATAGAATACATAATTCAGTGTTTCATGCACAGTGTTCATTTTAATAACCAAAATTAAATATGTATTAAAATATGAAACGTTGATGCTGACTTAAAAATGAATTATTTCATTACAAACTATTTCCCTATCTTTCCAACTCTAAAAATGAAGCAATGAAGAAACAGGGCAAACATAAAAGGCAACAAAACAAATACTCCATTTTCAATAATCATTAGCAGTTCTAGTCCTATAATGATTCTATTCTGATGGCTCATCTTAGTTGATGATTTTTCACAATGTATTTCATGGCTTCCATCCCTACATGAGACTTTATTACTATCACATAGGAATAAAAAGCCATAAAACACTAGAGTGAATTTATCTTGATCAGATGCCATACTGATTTTCTTCACATGATTTCACAATCATTTCCAAACTAACTGAGAATTTCATGCTACATTATTCAACATTTCAAAACTATATTGCAGTTGTTTAAAAAGCGCTCTGTCACAAATTAACAGCAATTTAGGCTTCAGAGATATTGCTAACTGAACAGATAGGGGGACAGTCACCCACACACAACCACTGAATTCACTGAATAGACAGGACACCACAAAAAAATAGCACTAGAACAGACATACAAAAGACAAAACAACTACAAACATATCCTTGGAAACTTGTAAGCATCCTGAACTCTTTCCTGTTTAGTTTCCTTAAATGGACACTGCAAACAACTCAAACATTTGAGTCAGAGGGTGCTACTCAGACAACAACTCTATAGATACACTAAAGAGGCTTTTCTCAATGTAGAAATCTCCAAATGTCTTTTGTCTATGGCTTTCAAATCGCCAGTCAGTATAACCAATGGTCTTGCTGGCTCAAATTTCACACACTTGAAATCAAAAAAGCTGAACTAAAGCACTTCTGATTTACACAGAAGTGATAATGCTGAGATGAAAATATATTACTTTCAAACATACCACATGGCACCTTCATCTATATCCAAATCCGTGAAAATTCTAACACCTACCTATCCTGCTGGACAATAAAGAAATAAAGCTGTTGTTTTCAAAATCAAGCTATGACTTCATAAATTCTACAATAAAATACTTCAAAGAATCAATTATTATGTTTTTCCTGCTAATAGTCCAATGACATAGGTCTCTATGTTCATTGAAAATAAAAGGTCTTATGTTCAATATCTTTGGAAATAATTTTCTTTTTACCTTTCTAGACAGCATGTACTAAAGAATATCTAAAATGCTTCAAAGACTCTGTAATACTTTAAATAAAATAACTGATACTAACCTTAGCAAAATAATTATCTTGTTAATTGTTAATAATTGCAATGGAAAATCTATTCCATTTTATTGTTTTCTTACTCTTCTCTGGCTGCCTATCAAATCTATTTCTTGTCTAGCACAATATGATTAATACAAGTGAGAACAGGAAATTCATAAATGAAAGGTAGTGCATAAATAAATTAAATTATCATGCATAAAACATGCAAATGATTTAAAGACTGCATATGAAACCTTATTTCATTTTCATTCAACTGCATTTTGGCAGTCACTGATTAGGTCCAGATTAATGCACTCCCAAAAATGTTTAATATGTTTTAAATATGGACAAAGACTTCATCTTTCTGTATATTATTTTATTTTGTTTGGGATGCTAATAACAAACTACAAACTTATTGTACAAACTTACTGCACTAAATGCTAGTTGCTAGATGCTCTCCAAGGTTCCTGCCATTTCGCTCTCCAAAATTCTGTTTTTTTTACAATTCTATTATGTTTTAAAAGCAGAAGTTCTTTAGCAACTGCTGAATTACTAATCCACCAGAACAATGGCATTAGATACAAGGGAAGGGCCATAATTTTTTCATTCTTGTTTTATAGGATAAAGGATGAAATAAGGTAAAGATTTCCCCCGTCTAGTCATGTCTTACTCTAGGGGGCAGTGCTCATCTCTGTTTCTTTGCTGAGGCAGCCAGTGTTGTCCAAAGATTCTTCTGTGGTCATGTGGCCAACATGACTGTCCTCAGGCACATGGAATGCTGTTACCCTCCCACCAAAATGGTACTTACTCATCTAATTGCATTTTCATGCATTCCAAACTGTTACATGGGCAGGAGCTGGATGAGGAACATTTATTCCTGATAAGCCAATTATTCATAATATTGGATTATATTATGGTTGTTCTTTTAATGTTCTAAAATATTATTTTTATTTCATTTTAAGCACCTTATGTAGTTTATGAAAGTTAACCCACTGTTAGATCTATGTTAGTGGTATTATTTTTAAAAATTATCAATCATATTTTACAATACAATGTCATAAGATTAATAAAAAATGTCAAGAAACAAATCTAATTTATGTATTTCTAAATTCATGAACTTCAGTAAAGAGACTTAAGCTCATTTTAAACATTTTCATGGAAATCAGCAGGAAAAAGAACTGCCCAGTGTTCTCATTCCAGCTTGGGTTTCCTTCTTCTGAAGATTAATCCTAGGTTGGCATGGTGATATTATATGGCTTAGATAGATTCAAGAAACTTCTCTTTTTTTTCTCCTTTGGCAAGAGAAGGAAAAGAGATAACTTTTGCGGGTTTTGTACTTCAGTTCGGCCAAACAAAATTCCGATCCAAAAATAGGATCTTAGCCAATTCAATTGTTTCATTCTTGGGGTCGATTTGAGAAATATAGCCCTGGGTTAAAGTTTTATTTCAATACTTTTACGCTGCAATGTCAGACTTTTATAAGGGAAGGAAGGGAATTATTTCTCTCAACTGCAGCCTGAATTGAAAAGGAGGACACAAAAACCTATAGGACATTAATCATAAAAAAAGCTTCCTTTATTTATTAAGGAGGAATAGGCTGCATATTTCACAAAAAAATAAAAATAATATCTTCCAAATAGGATGTCAAAAAGCTTGCTATGATTATGGGGACAAAACATTTGTGGGGGAAAAAATCAGTGCAATTTTCTGGCTTCACTGAAAACTGATTTAATATATTGTCAGGTATGTCATTTACATGTTCTTACTACACGTGTATTAAAGATTAAAATTCAGTCTCAAAGCTCAACTTATACGCACTTATGTATTTCACTTGTTTTAGGAAAACTTGAAACTACAATATAACTCTAAGCCTCCTTTTGAAAAAGGTAGTCTGTAAACGACACAAACATTACCACAAAGAAGCAAAGACATGTACAAAGACACATACACACATTCACATAGGAACACACATTTATTAAGTCTCTCACTCCGAGAGCCTTCTGAGGGCTACTTGTGCACATTTGCATATATTAAATTAGTTGCCATAAAACAGCATAAGGATGATATCTCCCTGTCAACACAGTGACAAATGTTCTGACAGCCTTTTAGTCTAGAAATATGCTGGTGTAAATATGCTTAAATTCTTAGCTCCTAAAAGAGAAAGCTATTGTCGGATTTCAATGCCACAAGTAACCTCTAAGAATATTCACCTTGTGAGACCATTTCTGAACCAGATCTTTGGCACTTTACAGAAGTATCCACAGTATTTATGTGCCTTTTTTTTTTCATTTTCTGCTTTGTGGGTAATTCTCTCATCATACTTGAGCCTGGCAATTTCTTCAAAGCTTCCTTTTAGGTGTGGTAGAGTCTGAAGTGGATCTTTTGTTTCAGGAATATATTGCTGAAGCTGTCAGAGAGAGAGAAAAAATCTGTGATAAAGTGAACTTTCTAAGTCAGTATGTAAACATATTTTAGACCGTTATGTACTGCTGATGGATGAAGCAGCCTGTTTACCTTGGAAATAATAGTCTTTTCTTCTTCAAATCATCATTCAGACCTGAATGTCATCCAGAAGTGATTTCTGCCTTCTTCAACTTATCCAGCATCTGGGGCCATGAGATAACTCTCATGGCACACTGGCTCTTTTACTGACTCCTTCATTATTAGCCTCCTAGTGAGCGAGACAGAATACAATGAATGTAATAACCATACTTCACACAACAGGCCCTCTCTCGCTTTTAAATTGAAAATCCCCTTATTACAAAACAAGGGGTGTTCTTTTTCTTCTACCTTTAGATAGGTCTGCCACATTCATAGGGTTTTACAAAAACGCAGCTGCTGTTTAAACTAGAGAGAAATTGCATCCGCTAGACAGTAATTCTTCTTAGCCTGAATTGTACTGTTTTTCTAAGTAGTTGGTCAGGGATTGTCTCTCTCCTAATGTATGTTCTGTTCTCTGTTTGTGTATTGGTGTGTGGGAAAAACAGAAATATACACATATTTTGAATTCAGCATATCAATGGCTATCCTTGTGTTTTACACAGTAAATAATTGTGGAAATTGAGAAGATATCAGAAACTGCAAGTAATGAATAATCCTTCAAAATTTTTGAGGTTTTAAAAAAATCTTTCTCTCTGTGTGTATATGCAGATTATAAACACTACAAGGACATTTCAAATGATGAGTGAATTTCTTACCTGGAACATATATTACTTAATGATCATAATGAATACAAGAACTGGAGCAAAATCAGACTCTTTACTGTAGCAGTATCCTAAAATATTTTTTAAACTCAAATTCAGACTGTTGTTTGTCTTTCTGCTTGTTCTAATGAGAGTAAGCTGTTTCTTACAATGGGTTTGTTGCCTGCATCTGTTTCAGTGCACCATTGTAAACAGATACCTAGCAAAAAACAGTAAGATATAATACTGTAACTATAGCTATTACTTAGAAAAAGCTTGCATTTTTAAAAGAAAATTCTCAGAATGTTATTTGTAAACAGTATGGTTCTTTAGGTTCTGTGTGCTAATATTAGGTAGCATCTCTAGCTTTTTAGCTGAAGGTATGTATTCACTGTAATAACAGTGCTAATAGTAGTAGGATGCTGGTTTATTTTTCTGACTGCAAGATGTTGTAGCGGCATGTATAATAAATACTAATTCCATACAGAGTTTCTTGATCACATCATACTTGGCAAAATGGCAAAAATGTTTGACTTTACATATTTTCAAATTGTACATACACAAAACCTTATGCCAATGTCTGAATGAATGACACTGTTTTCTACTGAGGTGGTGAAAAAATAGAATTCATTTTTTACAATCCTGGTTTATAAGATTATAATGTGAATCTAGTTAAATGTAGCTTAGTCAGGGCCGGATTTTCCTTTAGACTAACTAGGCTTCAGCCTAGGGCCTCAAGATCAAGAGGGGCCTTTTATTATCTCTCATGTAATTTACAAACTTAAAAATGGGAGGTGAAAGGCCTCATAAGTGGAATAGCCTAGGGCCTCTTTTCATCTAAATCCGGCCCTGAGCTTAGTCAATAAAACATGATTTAAGTTGTTTTGTACTGTAGAGCAATGGCTCAGAAGTTAAAAACATTAATCTTATCATCTGGAAAGCTGACAGCCCAGGATTCAAGACGTGAACACATGCGATGGGGTGAACTCCGGTCCTTGCACCAGCTCCTGCTCACCTAGCAGTTTGAAAGCATGCAAATGCGAGTAGATAAATAGGTACCATTTTGGCGGGAAGAAAACAGGATTCCATGTGCATCGGCATATAGTCAAGCTGGCCATATGACTACAGAAGTGTTTTCAGACAATATTGGCTCCTTTGGCTAAGAAATGGAGATAAGCACTGTCAGAAATAACTGGATAGGGGAAAACTTTACCTAAGATGTATTGCCCTTTTAATATCTAAAATCTTTCTTCTTCTTTTTTTATTAGGATTGCTGTGGACTGTATAGCACTTTTTTAAATTTAATGTAACACTCAAAATGACGCCGTATTTATAAATAAACTCTGATAATCTGTACAGATGTTTCTGTAGTCCTGAAATCTTTTAAATAGAATTGCAAAGATTGAACCCTGGAGTCTGTATGAACTATGCTTTCTATGATTGAACAATAGATGTTCTCCAAGTATGATGGTAGAAAACTATGATTATCATTCTAACTCACGATACACAGCAATCACTAGGTTTAAGGAAGAGGTTTTTCTTAGGCTATCTCTTAAGATACTATTTAACACACCGGTAGATGAAAGTATGACTGAATGCAAAGTCTGGGTTTGAAGTCCTCAAAAAGGGCCCATGAGTTTCAATGAACCCAGCAGCCCCATCTTGGTTTTCTGTGGGAACCCTACACTGTCTTGCTTTTGTTTTTCAAAAATACATTTAATTAAAATAAATAAATAGGAAGCTAGAATAATGTAAAGAAAAGTCATATCTCAAGTATAATATTTATTTTTGGGCCAAACATTATGAATTGTGCAGCCTGGTCTTTTCAGAATTAAGTCTATTTTAGTCTAAATAAGTCTATTTTAAGTCTAAGTTCCAAGATATGTACAGGCTCCAGGCACTAGGCTACGACTTCAATAGTGTCTGTCACTTGGCAGCCCAAGGTCAAGATGTTTATTGATGATACCTGACTCCAAATTGAGGAATGATCTTATCCAGCATTTTCATGTAGAAGTTAAAGAGAAAGAGTATGGAATTTTGCAGCAACCCACAAGCAAGTAGCCATAGCTGCAATTTCTCCCCACTGTCAACACTATTGAAACTGGCCACAATTTAAGACCACCACCACAAAGTGGGACCTCCTACTTCCAACCTTTGAAACTGGTCTAAAGATTACTGTGGCTGTCAGTATTGAAAGCAACTGAAAAAATGAGCGCCAGGATGAATGTATCATTACATTCCAGCTTCATTACAGATCATGAACAAGCATGGCGAATGCTGTCTCTATACTAAATCCTGGCCTGAAACCCAGATAAATCTTTTAATTAAGATAATCTGCTTCGTAAAGGGATCTTTAGAACTAAAGCCTGACTATCTTCTTTATAATCTTCCCTAATAAGGAAAATCTGGAGTTTGGACAATAGTTGTTCAGAGTCATTGGGTCCAGGAAAAGAAATATCACAGCCTCTCTGAAAACCAAAGGGATCACCTTCTCACTTAAGGAAACCAACACCACCACACAGACCCAATCATAGGTCATCCTCCAGGTGGCTTTCATCATCCAGGACAAGGATGATCCAACAGGCTGCTAGGTCAACAAGCTGGAGAGTCCTAGCCACTTCCTTAGGAGTCACAAATTAAAGCTCTCAGATAATTCCCAAGATCTTGCTTCAGGCCTCTTATTTAGACTTGAAAAGTCAGAATCCAATTGCACACAAATCTGAGTAACCTTCATCTCACAAATAGTAAGAATATTCCTCACAGAAGATCCTGCTACCTGTCCCTTCCCAATAGGATTTGGGTTACTTTTAATAATGCCAGAAGCTGTTGGCAGGTGCAATACAGTCATAACATTAAACAACAATAACATTGTTACTGTGATGTAATACCTAATGTGTTCTTATTTGTACTCAGTTGGATTAATTTTTTATCTTTCTTCAATAGTACTCCAAGTATCTCTTCCTACACTTCATCTCCCAGAGGTTTCAGAAGTCCAAGATGTCTGCTGGGATTGATGGAAAGGGATCAATCTGCATGGGGCAATCCAATTAAAGGTAATCTCTACCTGTCTATTACAGGTTGTATGTAAGGCCTCAGCTGAAATGTCCACTGGACCCTTTTGGATAACTCCATATTTCTTTTAGATTGCAGGCGGGTTCATCGCTTGTCTGGGCTGGACCCTTAGGGTAATGATAAGCAAAAAACAATTGGAAAGTGATCTGTCCACAGCCAAGGATTGATACAAATGCTCCCCAAAACCAGATCATTTCTCAATTGTCTTAGAAATAAAATAGGTCTAACTTTGAACTTCCCAATATGCATTGGGCCAACAATGACTTGGGGCAGGTTCATAATTGCCATGGAAGCCACAAATCATAGTACTTTTATGATACTGATTTGTTATTATCGTTTGAAAACTGTCACAGATTGGCTTGTTAGAAGGGGTAAGATATAAATTTGACAATTCTATAAAGAAAGAAGCATCACCATTTTATCTATAGATCACTGTACTATAATTGAATCAGACACTTCCTGTTTATTTTTGAAAAATATTAATATTCAGTAGGAAGTCAAAGGTTATTTATACAAGGAGAGTTTGCTTTTTTTGTGGGGCAAAAGAATAATAACTTCAATAAACACGGTGACATTTGCACGCTCAGTACTCAAAATGTGAACGGCATTGCCTATTGGAAAAGTGGGGAAAAAACGCTATATCTTACCTGATACGATCTTACTTATCTTATTAATAAAACAAACAAAGTTGTACAATGAATTTACACTATGAACCCATCATTGGGAACATAATGTCTGTCTTTCTGAATTCCTCAATTTGGATCCAGTTTTCTATCACATGCAGTAACTATACATAAAAACTATACAGCTGAATGAAGATACTGTTTGCATTAAACACTGCAAATTTATTGTTATCTCAGCACAAAACCTGCAAGCACACAGACATTACGCTCTGAATATCAACCAGCTCTCAAGATGCCTTCACCAGCAAGAATTTTAGACTACATGCCTGGGAAGACCCCTTCTTTTTCTTTAGCTGGAGTAGTTAATATCAAGCTCTCTTCATCAATAGGTTCACTGGTAACTGCATATGAACATAATAAGTGGCAGAGGTCATACCATGACAGAAATGATGGCTTATTATTTTAAAAGGCTACAACTGTTGGACAAATCCTGTATCACACTTGCATACTGATCTCAGCAACTAGACAACCTTAGTATTAGTGGGGCTAGACTTATTTTGCGTTGATCTATCTCTGCATAATTCATATATAGCAGAGTTTCAGCCTACCAACAATCCATTTTCTTCCAAAATTACAAATGTCACAAATTCAGTTATACTGATACTGTTTCTTTGTTATGCATTTTTCATGATTTACAGTTTAATGAAACACTGAATGAAATTTACATTTTAAGAGAATCCTGGATTTCCTCATTTCCAATCCTTTGAGAACAGCTGTTATACTGGAAACAATGTACGAAACTATGTCTGGCTTGTGTTATGATTTCATAGCTAGGACTGCAATAGCACAATGAAGTTGGAATTGCAAAAGTTATGAATGATGAGATACACTGAATTCAAATCTTTGAAATATTTGACAGGATTGTAGCTATATTTATGGCCAATATATTATTGGTGCTGCAATTTCAAAGATAGGGATGGAAGAGTTTGTTGTTCTGCTTTTGTCTGACTTATTTTGCCAACTACAAAATCTGCCACATTGCTTCTGCATCTGTTTAAAATATTTTGCAAGATCACAGAAATATCTACATTAATTTCCCTGCATTTTTTCCATAATAAAATGCATTTACCTATATAATGTGCACATTTTTATCTGCATTCCATATAACATACATTTTCATGTTTATTACATTATGTGTTTAATAATTCAAAAAGTGAATATTTGGAAATGAATTTGCGAAATGAAGGTTATGGCATTCCTTTCATATTAGATGAAGTACATATGCAGATACATGATTTTTTTCCCTCCAAAAATATAAACATGGATTCCGACAGTCCAGATTAAGTTATAGTTGTGGACAACTGGAAGCCACAGATTACATGTACAATAACTATTAATCTAACTCAGAAGATTCAAGAAAAGTTATGTCAGCACTGAATCGGATAAGCATCCAAACAGGCATTGGATATATACATGGATGAGTATCTAAACTGTTATTTTTTTCACTGATCTCTTTTCCTACACTGAGATTCAAAAATATTTACTATTTTATTATTATTATTATTATTATTATTATTATTATTATTATTAATAATAATAATAATAATAATAATAATAATAATAATAATAATAATTTAATTTGTATACCGCCCTTTTCCCAGAAGGGACTCAGGGCAATGAACAGCCAGAATTAAAAATACATACAATACAGAAGTTAAGATAATTAAAAATACATTAAATCAATCAGCCTCCCAATTTAAAACCCCAAATCTTATAAAGTTAAAATCCCATTAAAAAACTATTTAGGCTAGGCCAGCTTGATGGAATAAATATGTTTTCAGGGCCTTACGGAATACAAAGAATTGTATTGTCTTTTAAGTCTACATTGAATTTCTGTAGTTCTATTTAGTAAATTGTATTTAATTTCATTTTTCTTACAAAAAGAAGAAATTTGACTAACATCCGTTTGTGTGTCTCGTTTTTGGTGATTCACTTACCCACTGAAGCATTGTGTCAATCACATTTGAACTCCCAAAATAGTAACTAAAGAAAAATAAATTTAACATGCATAACTTTAAACTCCTCTTTTCCCCTCTCCCCTTTCTTAATTTTCTGGAAAGTATAATGGCAGAACTAGAGAATGAAAGGAATTGTATAAAATGAAAGAAAGCAAGTGAAGCATAAATCATGCAGGCTGATGAAAGCTGTGATATAAGGTGAAGATGAAATCTAAAAGCATTTAGATTCAAGAAGTGTCTCCACACACCCCAAACAAAAGCATACCAGCATAATTTCCCATGCTAAAATCACTTTTAGGGGAGTGGAATAAATAGTGGAAGTTTCATAGTTGCAGCTTTCAGACCAGCAAAATCTGAGAGGCATATAGAAACAAAAACAGAGACACACACCAAAATTAGATGCATGGATTGCAGTATGAAAAAGGCACCAAGGCTATGATAAGGAAAAGAAATAAAAGAAAAGAAAAGAAAAGATTCCCAGTGAGCTAAAATTGAGGCCTATCAACAGGAGAAAAAGATTAAACTGTATTACCTCTGGTGACTGAGAAGTTCCCCAGACAGTTTGGATGTAATTTGAAAAGATCAGGGGAGGGGGAAAATCTTTTTCTGCATTATGGCTATATGGTTTAAGGGTGTGCATTCTGAGGTGGCAGCTCTAATCACTTTTATTGACTTGCTATTGAAAGATAGAGATGAGACATGGCAGATAGATAAAATAGCTCATGCCGTATTTTTTTCAGTGTTTCATAATTTCCTTGAAAATACTGTGAATATTAAAGATTGATTTAGAATACAAATGACATACACCCAATGATATAAGTTTAAGATTAAGATATAAGTAAAATTCACATGCATAACTGTTTCTCTGTATGAAATTTTAAAATAAATGGGATGGATCTTTGAATTTTAAAAATAGAAACCTGGCATTTCCTGATTCATTTACATATGTCACTGTTTTTAACATAGCCACTTTCATTAATATATTCTATGTAATAAGTATACTTGACCTTTTTAAAAGAAAAGTATTTTAATTTATACATGATTCTAGTTCAATAAATCCAATGACATATATTCAATGCAGAAGTATTATGTTTAGATATAATTTAAACAAAGTAAGATTTACTATACATAAATTTCATTACCCACATAAGCCTTGATGAAGATTAATTAATATAAGATTTTCTTTCACTAAGAAGACATTTGTCTTGCAATTGTAACACAAAATCAGTATTCACTGTTTAATTGTTCCAAGATATTTTTAATAGACTTTATAAAGTAAGGTTCTGACTTCATCTGCTGCATTGTTATGAAATGTGACTAAAAGGTCACTAATCATTTTTCACTTGAATATGGAAAAGATTTCAGGTTTTCAGATTTCAGGTCTTAAATCTTAAATAATTTTATCAACAACAACAAAAAAGAAGAATTAGAGGCTTGCTTTCAAAACAAAACACAATTTGTTTGTGTACATGCATTCATATTCATTTTATAATACTGAAAATTTAAACAAACGTCCCATCCAGGTTGTCCAACAAAATAGCCCATAATATATGTTGTATAGTATCCATAGTAAATTTATGCAGATTTTATCAACCATGCTATTGTCTCTAGCTATTGTTTTCAGATAACATACTCAATAGAGCTCTGGTGGCTCAGTGGACTAAGGCAGTTATTAACATCCACTTACATCTGCTGCCTTCAATAACTGCAAGTTCAAATCCCACCAGGCTCAAGGTTGACTCAACCTTCCATCCTTTCTAAGGTAGGTAAAATGAGGACCCAGATTATGGGGGCAATAAGCTGACTTTGTATAAATATACAAAAGTATGAAGGCTTTTGCTTAACACATTGTAAACCGCCCTGAGTCTTCAGAGAAGGGCGGCATATAAATCAAATTTAAATTTTAAAAAAAAATACAGTTTATTGGGAACATGTTTGATAGAATATTATGGATCCATCATATGATTCACCAGGAACCACTGCTGTTTATTTAAAATTTGTTTTGGTGTTGTCAAATCACCTGTCAGCAACATTAATCTGATGCTATCCTAGTCTCTGAGAGGACAGGAGAACCGTACAATAAACTTTACCTAAGCCAGTGGTATCTCTTGGTAAGCACTACATAGCTACAGGGAGGAGTAATCACAAGCAAATATGGACATGGCTGTTGAGTCATCCTTTAATTTAAAACTCACCTTTCATTTGAGTATGCAATGCAGTTTACATAAGGGTGTCCCCTCTTAATCAGCATAACAGCAAATCCTGTGTGGGACAGACTGAGTTGGAAATTGGAATAGAATAGCCTAGGTCAGTGGTGGCGAACCTTTTACTTACCAAGTGCCGAACAGGAATGCGCTTCGCGCCCTGCGCGTCCTCGCATGCCATCCGTGGTAACGTGCAGCTCCTCCCCATGTGCTGCATGCACAACTGCATCATCTGTGCATGCGCACAGCTTTCACATGCACAATCTCACGTGCATGCACAAACACGCACACATGTGCAGGAGAGCTCCGAAGACCAGCTGGGTCCCCTGAATTGCACGCATGCGCACCAGAGGCTTGAACACCAGCTGGGGCACGCGCGTATGCGCAGTTTCAGGTGAGCTTGGCGACGGCTCACATGCCCGGAAAAATGGCTCTGCGTGCCACTTCCAGCACGCGTGCCATAGGTTCGCCAACACAGGCCTAGGTCATCCATGAGTTCTGTAGTTCAACATGAATCTACCTCATCAGAATCCAGCACTTTAATTACTCTTGTCCAAATGCTCTAATTGCTTTAATACATTTCTTTGCTACTGCAGTCTACATATAAGGAAAAATAGCAAATCCTAATACCTAAATCTTCTAGAAATGCCCAGGAATATTATGCTAATTAATGCCTGAATCAATGCTTATACTCCTAACATACTTGCTATTTAAGATCCAGATGATGAATGCCAGATTCTTTTCTTTGTCCCTCCTCCCCTCCCCCAAAAGTAATTTCAATAAAAGAATGAGCCTTTCAGGCTGCAGAACCCTAGGTAGGAAAGCTTCCTGTGACAAGCCAGTGTCAGTCTGCTATTCCTCAAGGCCATTAGCCATGTTTTAGCATTTCCCAGAAAAGTGCAGTGGAATAATGCTGAGAAGTATTAAGTATGGACAGATAAGAGCTTTAGTATAGGAAAGCTGTTGGTTAGAAAGGGGGCTGCTTTTTAATGAGAAGCTTACAGTGAAGGGGCTGGAAAGCAGGGGAAAGGAAACGAAGGAAAAGACAAGAGAAATAGCAAACATAAAGAACAGTCCATTAAGGGTTAGGGTGGTTGACGTGGCCAGAGGAACCAGGACCTGGAAAGCAACTGAGTGAAATCAAGAAGGGGAATCTGGATAAGTCTGGCAGAAAGAAAAATAGTCCCTGCATTCTCCCAGAGGAAAATCACCCCTAGAAGAGGTTGGGAGAAGGAAGAAGGCTGAAAGAGCAAAATGGTGTCCTGTCAACAGAAGATGAGGGACTGCTTGCCTACTGAGACCCACTAACTTCAGGTTCAGACGCTTGTTGAGAAAAGTAAAGCAAGTGACTTTGAGGGAAGAAACAGGAGAGAAAAAGAGGGGATATAATAAATGTCTTTAGATTGAAGCTGTAAACGAAACAAGAAGGTGTTAACAGACATAAATAATAAAGGAATGCAACACTAAGCACTACCAATTTAGTGTTCAGGCAGAGAACCCTGTATAGTTTGTACATAAATATGTAATAAAGCCTTTCCTGTAATAAAAGCCTGATCTCCCCCCGAGTTGCCATCATCCCTTATAAAACAACCTAAAACACTTAACCAAGAGGCGTCTGTTTCTCCCTTAATATCTCTCAGGCACCATGGGAAAACTTCTTTATTCAGCCAAACATTTTGATATTTCCATGATGCATGTTTGCCATTTTTATTTCTGTTTTTTATAGCTGGAAAATTGGAAGCTGCTTTCTACCAAGGTGACTCGTACCATAAATTACTGTACTCTGTTGCTAATTTTCTGATATAGGCAGAAATAAATTAACAATATCCTAAACTGATAACTCTCCCCTTTCCCCTCTTCCACTCTTTTTGTGAAGTTGGAGGGAGAGACAATAAAAGTGGGCAAGAAGAAAAAGGATAAAATTCACAGGGACCGAGAAACATAGGCTATTTCTGGCTTTTTTTCTTTTCTCCATTTAAATCATAAGGGCCCTGTTTCCTCCTTTAACAAAAGAGAAGAAAAAGTGAATGATACAAATTGAGATGCTCACTTTGAAAATGAATATGACTGCAAGAATCTGGATAATCACTAGATGACAGCAAGACTTCCTGTATCATTTTTGCCATATATAACAGCCTCAAGTTTTCTGTGGCGTTATTTTAATAACTAAAAAATGAATAAAGCAATATTTGTTTTAAAATAGAAAAAAGGGTAAATATAAAAAAGGTAGGAAAGAATTCTTGTTTGTTGGAAATAAATAATCCATAAACTCTAGGAGCATTATTTATTCTACCTAATCCAAGCTTTTTAATGATTTAATGTGCATATTATTTTTGTTTACTTTTTCCACTGTATATTTTGTAAACCACTGAGTATCATCAAAGGAATGGGTATCAGATAAATTTAATAAATATGTACTTTTAAATAATTACCTTTAAATAGATAGAAAAAAATAAAGATGTACAAAAAAGTGACAAGAATATTTTTTAAAAATATAAACTACATCATCCTCTACAGAGGGCTAATTAATGGGATCAAGACAGAAAATGAATTTAACTGTTTGCCCTTTGCTGTAATATTGAAGAAAAATTAGCTTCTAAAAGTAGCATACATTTCATATACTTTCAGGGATAAATTGCTGTTTTACAGCACTTGAAAATTTGAGCTGTACTTAATCCTTTAAAGGTGTCTTTTAAATATCACTGCGTATATAGGTTAGTTTTCCACCTTTTCTTCAACGAATTCTGTTATAATAAAGGGACAGGTTGAAAATGAGAATAAGAATAGACATTGTATTAACAAAAGTGAAAGTATGTGTATTCGATCTGCTTGCTAATGCAATATATTATATAAACTCATGAAGAACCGGCTCTTCTGAAGTAAAGGAACACAGCAGGAATAGAAAAGTTTTTAACAATGTGTAATAGTGTGCTTTGAGGCAAGAAAAAGGTCAGGCATTAATGGTTAGTACCTGAATAAAGTGGACTGCAAACAATGTTGGAGGACATGTTGACATTTCCTATAGAAAGTCTTCCTAACAGGTGAATTGGCTATCTTCTTTTCCCAGGATTGGATTATGCTTTGTTCCAGAAGCACTTGAAATATTCCAGGGCAGAGGGAGGGGTCTTTTGTTTCTGTTTGGAAGTTATTCTAAAACTGTATTACAGCTGAATTAATGCTGAATAATGATTTTGATATGCCAGGCTAGCTGTTCTAGTCTTAGCATATGAATAGCTGATCAACTGGATAATAACTTGTTGATCTGTAATTAAAATGATAATTGAATATAATATGAGGAGATTCTGCAGTGATACGCATTACCATCAATATTTACAGATTTAATTATTAGCAAAAATCTTCATTAAATAATTCAGAAAACTATTTAACAGTATAGTATATGGATTGAAATAAAAAACGAAAACAAAAGAATCATTACTGGGGGCTTTGAACAAAATGTATGATTTACTAACAGATTGCATGTTTATATATTTTAGCATCAATTTTCCAACTAAAAAACCCAGTTATATTTGAAGCCAGTTAATACAAAGTCTTGCAAAACAGTTGCATAAATCTTTCATTTTACCAAATCTTTTGTGATTTGGATGCAGGCGTTTGTATCAGGTAAATAAGTTTTTAAAAACCATATTTGGTGACATTTTCTGTGCCACCAGATTTATTAATATTTAATTTATCTTGAAAGAGAAAATATAATTATTTGCCACTCACCAATTAAAGTTCGTATATTAACATTTCATTCAAAATATCAATGCTTGCAAATCTATGCCACAATATAAATCTTTCAAGTAAACCATTCAGTTTTTGAGATGAAGCTAATACAGTACATTAAATATTTTTCTTGACTTTTTTTCTAAATCTTCAATGTCAATTGAATAATTTATTATTTCATAGAAAAATATAGGAGATTTAGGCAGAAATCACAGTTATTTATAGCTATCTATTGATCGACTGATTGAGTGATTCACCAACCTATCCATTTTTAAGCAATTAAAAATAAAACTTCAGAGACAAGACTGACAAAGCTATACAAACTTATACCAGCAAAGGGGTGATAAAAGATAAGAATATTGACAGTATCTCTCAATCCACACAACCTGATTATTCCGAATTGGCTTTCTTCATTTCACTTAAAATATAATCAACTGCTTGGAAACAAATCCAAGTATCTGCTAAGACTAAGAAAAAAAAAACCCTCAGGTTACTATGGTTTTGATGCTTATGGATGAATTTTATACAACAATATAATACTTTTGAAAGGGATATCTTTATTAAATTACACCTTTTAACATTTTTCAGTGGCATCACTGATGTAAACATGAGTTGAGTGTGTATACACAAAAAGTACAGAAATTTCTTCAGTTTATAAAAAGGGAACGGTAAATGGCAATACATAAATAAATAAATTGCATAGGCTTTCTTCTTAGGGCAATCTTATATTTTACCACATGATTGGCCAATTGAGGCAAATCTTGTGGTAAGATATAAAATAAAAACAAGTCAGACTATGAAACTATTGGATTTAAATAATCCAAGGTATTTACAATATATTTATATTTGAGAAGGTGCATCTAGATGCCAATTTTTCCAGTGATCACATTTCTTTTCTCACAGATCTCCAAATCTACTGGACTATCAAAAAGCTGTATTCTGAATGATCACATATCATTTCACAAATGATATTACAACTTTATTTTTTTAAAAGTGCTACTTAAGTTTTACATTTAATTTCATTACTTCATTAGTAGTACTAACAGATACACCATCTCAAAGGCTTTGTTGTTTTGTAAATAGGCTGTATAACCAATTTGAGTTTCCCAATAAAAACCCTTGTTAATATATCTACAGGATTGTGTGGGTATTCATAAAGAATTCAGATCAGGGACTATTGTTTTTGCATTATTTTACATTATGTAAACAAATAAGATTATGAACCTATAGAGCAAACTATCATTCCTGAAAATTCAAAGTATCCAGCTATTATACATAGAAAATGAAATTTGCATGTATGCTCAATTAAGGATTCATAGTTATTGCTATTTATTTAAAAAAGAAAGTAGATCCAACTGGGCTCTTCTTCAATTAAAAAATCAAAAATGTTTTATTGATAAACTTTCTGTATCCATCCAAGATTCCAAATATGTTGATGAAAGTCAATCGAGCACATACTTGTTCCTTAAATTTCTATTACTCCTTTTCACAAATATTAAAGTACTAAAAATAAAATTCAAGAACCTAATATTATTTGATTATACTTTACAGAAACATAAAAGACAACATCAGTTTTTTTTCTTTTTACGACCTTGTAGTCCCTTAATTCGGAGTAGAGTGCTGCTATAAAATAACTATTGTGATATCTTTCAATAGGATCATAAAAGATGTACTGTAAGACTTCCAAACTCAGAGACAAACCTACAGAAAATATAAGAAATGGCGAGAAAACCAATTATATTGGCGTTGTCACTCACTTAAAACCAATTAACCTGGGAGTGGCAGAATTTGTAGTTATGTAGTAGTACACTTCACTATTACGTTAATTAGCTACAAGCAAGTTTGTATACATTTATGTTCATTTTTTAAAAAAATTGGCTTGTTTTCTAAATACACTAACCAAAAACTTCAGTGTAGATTTACTTGATCAAAGCCAATTGCACTAGTCCAATCTTCTCCAACTATAGTCTTTGCTTTACGCTGAAAATTGGGATCAGAATTTCTGTCGCTAAGCAATGTGGTCATAAAGCGCAATGTCACATAACCGCATCACTTAGCGACGGCAATCCTGACAGTCCCTGTTGCTGTCATTAAGCAAGGAATGTGAATCATTAAGCAAGGACCTCATGTGACTGCAACTTGCAACTTGCTGCCAGACTCCAACAAGCAGTCAATGCGAAGTTGGGTGTTGTGATGTGCCACAAGCATGGCCAAAGGTGTGCAGGTGGCTGCTATTGTGTGGCACAAGTGCAGTCAGGTGGGAGATGCCTGATGCAGAATGTGAAAGAGCATGCAGATGGCAGCTGCAGCATGAGCACAGCCAGATAGGGGGTGACTTGTTGCAGTGAACAGGAGGCGTGCACTATGGATTGTAGGCAGGGCAAAAGAGGAACATGCTTCGAAGAAGGAAATCCCAGGGATTCATACTCCATAGCTGAACTCCTTGGGATAAAAAGCAGCAGGAATTACAGAGTAACTTGCAACCTTCTCTGCTGTCTTCCTCTTTGACTTTGTTTATGGGGAGGTTGAGCACAGGATGCTGCAACTATTGTAAATACAAGCTGGTTGAAAAGCACCTAGATCACTGTAGATAGTGCTGGGCAGCAGGAACATCAAGGACTGGTAACTTTGATTAGCTACAGAATGAGTGGTCATTAACAAAAAACTATCTTTAGATGTGCTGAACTTTTTATTATACAGGCTGTGTTAACTGGGAGTGATATCAATATATATGAGGACACCAGCTTGAGGACAATTAAGTAACTATTTAATTGCAGGGGTTTAATTCCACCATTATGATCTTATAATGCCAGTACATTACTCTCCAATCCTTTGCACTAGGTTAATTCATTCAGTTCAAACAAAAGTACTAAGTATAATCTCAATGATTTTATATTCTAACATTTTATAATTGTTTGGGGGGCTCCTCTAGATAGAGTACAGCAGTTGCTTTGGGCTGCAGGATTTTTTTTTTAAAGAGCAAAACAGCAAAGTCTTAATTTCTTATGCCTAGCTGTTCTGACCTAGTTGTTAATATGCCATTAAAGTGCTATGAACGATCACATAGTCACACATTCTCCAGAATGATCCGTTCCCATCCTGTCTGTCCAGGACTTCCAACATTGCATGTACTGTCACTGTAATTGAGTTCATCCCTATTTCTGCCAGTTGTCCTCTTTTTTTCCCTTTTTTCCAGTTTTCCTAGCAGTCTTTTCAAGGGAGCTGGCATCTTTGCAATATGTATCCAA
The DNA here is from genome assembly GCA_012654045.1 of Ptyas mucosa. Lineage (NCBI taxonomy): Eukaryota > Metazoa > Chordata > Lepidosauria > Squamata > Colubridae > Ptyas > Ptyas mucosa. The sequence continues at coordinate 12,847,181 of WNWU01013802.1, forward strand.
AATATAATAATTTCAGCCTGGTTATTTGTGCTTCAAATCTCTGGATTGCTTTGCTCTATGATAAATTTATTTGATGACTTTGCTATTCATGGTATTTTCAGAATGTCTATTCTTAGAGTATCATAGGAAAAACTTCCAATTCTGATCCATGTAGGTATAGACACACCCTGGCATCTGGATATCTCTCCCATTGCATTCACTGCTATTCTACTATAGAGCACTGCACACCAGAAGAACTAGACACAAGAACAGTTTTTTCCGAACACTTATCACTCTGCTAAACAAATAATTCCCTCAACACTGTCAAACTAGTTACTAAGTCAGCATTACTATTAATCTTCTCATCGTCCTTATCACCCTTCTCTTCCCACTTATGATTCTATGACTGTAACCTTGCTGCTTAAGATATATATTGACTGTTTCCAGTGGTTGGTTGCCCCCGGCTCGCACAGGTTCTATAGTACCGGTAGTAAAACCGGTAGGAGGCTCCGCCCACTGACCCTGACATCATCAAAATGTTTCTGCGCATTTACTAGCCCTGTTGCAAACCGGTAGTAAAGGTAAGTAAAACCAACCCGACTCTATCCCTATGACTATCATTAAGTGTTGTACCTTATGATTCTTGATGAATGTATCTTTTCTTTTATGTACACCGAGAGCGTATGCACTAAGACAAATTCCTTGTTTGTCCAATAAGAATTCTATTCTATTCTATTCTATTCTATTCTATTCTATTCTATTCTATTCTATTCTATTCTATTCTATTCTATTCTATTCCATTCCATTCCATCCCATCCCATCCCATCCCATCCCATCCCATCCCATCCCATCCCATCCCCATTCCTATTCTATTCAGTGTTACAGGTAATCCTTGAAGTACAACAAGCTGTTTAATGACTGTTTGAAGTTACAAATGCACCCCAAAAGCATACTTATGACAGGGTTTCAAAATGTGACCAACCAAAGGCTTCTGCATTCATGTGTTCTGGATTCAGTAACTCTGGAAGCGGCAGTTGTTTTTAATATTTTGACCTCCCTTTGGGACCTGGAAATCACCCGTGGTTATGACAGACAATTTCCAAGATCCATTTTTTTTTCCTGGGCACTTTGAGGCAGGTGCACTTTTCTTTCTCCACATATGGAGAACTAGAGGAATTAATCTCATTGCTATCCTTGTTGCTTCTTTCATTGCTGTTGCTGTTGCCTTCAGGACTAGAGTATTGTAATTGCCTTACAGTACTAAGTATTTTACAATTTTCTTTTTCATTATATTGGGTTTGTAAGTATTTTACGAACTACTGTACTTGTTTGCAAATACTTTACGAATTGCTGTGCTTGTTTGTAAAGGGTGGTTTTTTTCATTACAATTGCTTGCAGAAATATTAGCCAGCATCTATAGAAAGCAGATTCAGTACTGTAAAGCTCCTTTGCATTCTGTTGTACTGTGTATATTGGTTTTGCTTTGAAGATTACCGTGTGCTACTGTAAACTGCTTGTAGAACAGCTGATTGGTGGGCAGATTTGTTCTCTCTGGAGGCTCCACAGTGGGACTCTCTGAAATTTCACCCCTGCTCACCCCAATTTAAATGGGCCCCTGCCTGGAGGCACTGTGGTTCAGAGGCAGAGGGCTGCCTCGCCTTGCTAGAATAGCTGATGGTTGGGTGACAGCAGTTCCCTCCAGAGGCTCAACAGAGAGCCCTGCAAATTCACAAGTCTTTCAGTTCACTTAGCAATCACAGAGGTCATTTAATGAACCGAAGCAAACAGCTAGCCTAATCTTTGTTCACTTAAACAACCGGCTGATTCGCTTAATAAGCATGCTAAAAAATACTATAAAGATGAGTCCAACTCGTTTAATGACAGTTTTGACTATGAGTCTACTGGACAAGCTCCATTTGTGTGTATCTTAACGACTATCTATAGCGTACAGCATATTTCTTGACTGCTGGTTCCTTGACTGTTGATTGTCAATACTAAAAGGGAGAATTCATCCACTGCTATTATACCTTGGCTTTGAAAAAAATAAGCTGACTAAAACACTTTTCAAAATTTAAACACATGACAATAATCCATATTGGATTTAACAAAAATCTGTGAAAATTATTGACTCAGCAGTGCCACTCCAGATGCTAATGATATCTAAGTACTTTATAAGAAAATTGACTCCAGAAGCATTCTCCAATGGAAAACCTGATTTTTATTGAGGCACACACAAAGCAGGCCAAAAATCTAATTCTAAACCAGCTTCCTATAAATAATAATCCATCTATGTTGTCTGAGATAAAAGCTTAGTTTTTTCATCCAATCCTAACAGCAAACCGATAATAAAGATATAGAACTGAATGCCATTCATGGAACATTATTTCTAGCTTTCTGTTTTAACTTTTTCATAATTTATTACATTTGATTTATTTCTTCTCTGAAAATGTCCAACATTCAGTTAGACGTAATTGAAATATTTATTTCATTATTATTAAATAATTAAGAAATTTCAGAAAGTAACATAAATCATCTAAATAAAATTATAAAAATAAATGCTATATGTCTGGACAATTAATTCCAATTGTCCTATGTAGATATAAAGTAATATGGAAAATAAAACAGAACTTGACAAAGTCAATCTCAGTGTTCTATTGATTATGCTGATGGACAGCACTAATCTGGTAATGAAATAATTGCACTGTTTTGCTGCCTTGATATTTCTTGGTATTATTCTTGACATTATTTGCATTAATTCTGTTTTTATTCTATTGTGAGATATTTCATTTTCTATTTGCAAGTAATTAAAATATTCTGCCAAATATAAAATAAATATAATAAACTAAATGTCATGATTTGACTGGTAATTGTAAGAATATTCAGCAAGAATGTACTCATTCCTGTTAGGAAAATCCAACACAATGGCCATGAATTTTTATTCTCCTAGGACTATATTTGTTGGATTATATAATGTTTGCATTTGTTTAGAGTATTCAAGTTCTAGACAGGAATTACTTCTTAAATTGAATTTTTAAAAAAAGGTATTTGCCAGTACTGGGCAAATTCAGGGGTCATAAATGCAATCTGTGGAAGAAGAGCTTCTTTCTACATATGTCCAATTTGGTTTGTCCAAACAAACTTCAACAAAGGATTCAACAAATCATATTTAATTTAGACAACCATAATTAAAGTTAATGGTATAATAATAAATTACTCTTACCATATTTTCTATCGCTTTATTACTGCAGTATTGCAGAGAAAAAGAGACTGGATAGCATAATGCAAAACTATGACTTGCCATATTCAACTAAACAAAATCAACAGTACTCAATGGTATCCTTGTAGTGTAGCCAGAAGCACTGCTGATAATTACTGTGCTCATTGTAATGTGCGTAGTTCTTTCCTATTTAGTATTTCAACTGCTACTAATAGTTGAATCTGGACACTCCTATAATACTCATCAATGGCTCTGATCTATATGAATGATACTAATATCTGAATATGTTCAGGAAACTAAATTAGATGAATTCATAAATAAGTTTATTTTGTGCTACCATAGTATTTCTAAGATTAGAAAATCATGTAACTAGTAGAACATGAGTTCATTAGTCTCTTTTATTGTAATCTTGAGTTACTCATAGGCAAGCCTGAATTCTTCATACTGTTGAAAGATCTAGAAATAATTTTCAAAATACCTTCACAGAGCAGCACTATATAATATAAAATGCTTATAAATACTGCAGCTCTGAGCAGTGCATTATGAAGTACAACCAAATATAGTTAGGTGTTCAGGATCAAATGTCTGGATTTTATAAAGTAGTATTCATATACACTTTGAACTATGGTGCTGGAGAAGACTCCTGCAAGTCCCTTGGACTGCAAGGTAATCAAACTGGTCAGTCCTAGAGGAGATCAACCCAACTGCTCTTTAGAAGACCAGATCCTGAAGATGAAACTCAAAATACTTTGGCCACCTAATGAGAAGGACGGACTCACTGGAGAAGATCCTAATGCTGGGAACGTTTGAAGGCAAAAGAAGAAGGGGACGACAGAAAATGAGGTGGCTGGATGAAGTCACTGAAGCAGTCAGTGTGAACTTAAATGGACTCCAGGGAATAGTAGAGGACAGGAAGGCCTGGAGGAATTTTGTCCATGGGGTTGCGATGGGTTGGACACGACTTCGCAACTAACAACAACATTCATATACAGTACTATGCTATCAACATGACATAATTAAGGTACTTGATTTAACCTAATTTAAATAAATTTTTACATCAAAAGGATTTCTTTAAAAGTTGATTATCCGCCATTTCAATAACTTTTTGGAGGACTTCAATGAGTTTCCTTCGATGTGTAATAAACAGAAAAGGTATTTCTCAGATAGAGAACCAGTTTATTGTAGTGATTAAGGCCCCAAACTAGAAACCAGAGACTGGAATTCTAGTTCCAGTTTAGGTAGGAAGCCAGCTGGATGACCTTTGGCCAATCTCTCTTTCTTAGCCCTAGGAAGGAGACAATAGCAAAGCACTTCTAAAATCTTGAAAAAAGAAACCTGGAGGGACTTGTCCAGGCAATCAGTAGGACTCCACACTGACTCAAAGGCACAAAACAAAGAAACACAAAAAAATACTTTCAGAATTACTAAAGGTAGTAAGGATACAAGATTTGCAAATGTAGAAAAATAAGTTGTTTAATTTGGCAGTGTATCAAACATACAATGGGCTGTTCTCTATTTTATGCATGAACATGCACAGTGACAAACATACACAGTTTCTACATTATCAATATAAAAGTAGTCACATTAATACTAAAAATAAGATGAGAAGCCCAGCCAACATCCCATCTGCTCTCATGAATTATATTTAAGAAATCATATGTAATATAGACATTTTTGTCTGCATATCATAAAGCCCTGACATATCCAAGCTTTCATTAAAAAGGCCTTGGGATGTGACTTGAATAACAATGTGTCTCAACTAATTAGTATTTTCAGTTCAGCATATTCACTTTTAGACGTATTGCTGTTTGCACATAGTAATTTAGGTAAACAGATCCCTTCCACAGCTGCATCAATTAACACTGCTAATCAAAACTGAATTCAAGTAATTAGGCACATTTATGCAAAAAGTCTGCAATTTGGGGAAAAATGCTAGATTCTATAGTAATAGTTTACAAAACAGGAATCTCTTTTTTTCAAATAAGATATAAAACAAAGGTAATTTAGCCATAATGTAAACGAACTGCAGATTCAGAAAAAGTATATAAATTATATATTAACAATTATCTGGTCTGTATTCTCAGAAACTTTATGAATTTTAATATAATTATTTACAGTATTATGAGATTCACATAAGAACAAAGATGTTCTTATTAGCAACAAAAACATTCATGGTTTATGTACCTACATCAGGGGTATCAAACTCAAGGCCCACAGGCTGGATGCAGCCCATGGGATGCTTAGATTTGGCCCACAGGACTGCCCTGGTAACAGGGAAGGACCGACCCACAGTGACTCTGCCAGTGAAAATGGCGCTTGGGAGGGCCACATGCGGCCCTTCCGAGCTGTGTGTTTCACTGGCAGAGTGCTAGCAAAACAAATTACTAGCAAAAGTGGATCCCCCCCCCCCCCCCAGCCCCATCCAGGCCACCATAGGTGCCAAGTAATATCGAACTGGCTATGCCCACCTTGGCCACACGCTCCACACCCCCAAGATCAAACACAACCCTTATGCAGCCCTCAATGAAATTGAGTTTGACATCCCTGACCTACATTAAATAAAATATACCTATTTTATCAATTCATCCTACCCAGTCAAGCAGAAAGAGTGTGTTGTGAATTTTGACTTGTGTGGTCTAGGAAGAGAGATTTCTCTGTCACTTTCCCAACCTTCTTGAGCAAGACGGGCCCTCCACTCTTCTGGCTTTCTGAAAGAATGTGGCTCTCCTAACTGGCAGAGGGATCTCAGAGTGGCAAGATATATAGTGGCAAGAATTTTAGTTCCAAGAAAAACATTCAAGATTAATGTAACTACAATCAATAAAAATATTGATCTATACTTTGTTGATAAAATTTGGTCCACTCCATTCAATTGTTATGAACACATCTGCAGAAGAATATTTAATATTCATATATTTATTAAGTTTATATTCTCATTCAGTTCAAGGTGGTAAACCTGATGCTCTTTTCTCCATTTCTTGCCACAACAACAACCCTGATGGGTGGATTAGATTAATAGTGAAACAGGGCTTAGGATACACCAAAACTGTTTCTTTCACAATGCCAGCCCAATACTTTAACAACTATACCACTGTGTATTTGTTATTTATATGATTTTTCCCTTAATGAAAATGTATTTAAAAAGAGAGCAACGATTCAAGATCTGGAAGAAAATCAATCAGTTTTGGAGGACACTCAGAAGAAAATTGGGTAAATACACAAAGAGCGACAGAGTCTCCTTTTTCGTTATTATTTTCATTTCCTAAATGAACTAAGAAGTATTATTAAATTGCAATTACACCTTTAACTATACAATTAGACTATCAACTCAGTCAATAAGTGAAGCAGTCATGAAATAAAATCATGGCTGTACTTATGATCTCACTTAGCTCAACTACATGGAAGCTTATTATAACTCCTTTTAGGCAAACCAGATCAAAAAATCAACTCCCCAGAAATGTTAAAACTTTTATCTATTTTATTATCTACTTTTCGGCAATAATAACCAAGTCTCACTGTGATTTACTTCCACTCCTTTCTTATACTCCAGTGAATCAGAGGGGTATTTACTGAGATGCTTCCAAATATTATTTCTCATGATTTAAAAACATTTTAGCCTCTTTATCTAAGCTACAATTCTTGCTTTATCCATCAAATCGATCTTCCTTAGGCTCTACACTTATATTGAGTGTATGTATATACACTCCAAAAGCTACTGAACCTAAATAGCATTTCAGTCATGATACCTTGGATAAAGTCACTTCAGAAACAGAAGTTTGGACAATTGTAAAAATTGAAGACAAGAAAAAAGGTTAGATACCTTAATAGATACTATGATTGAAGTCATCCCCATAGATTTATAAACATTCAAAGAAAAGCCTGATTAACAATTCTCCCTTGAATCCAAGGATTAGAAGCTGTTGAACATTTTACCTCTTATTACAAAACACCTATTTACAGTGCAATACTGAGCTAATCTTTAAGACAGTGGTTTCAGCAACCATTGTCAATTAGCCAATTTGTCACCTGGCCTTCTTTAAATATATTCATTAACAACAAGGCAGGGGTGTCAAACTCACAGTATCAGGTGGCTTCACCTGATGTACCCAGAGATGGTATTCAGCCGGTTCGTACTGGTTTGGCCGAACTGGTAGCAGAGATCTGGGTGGGCCTGCCCACCCGCCCTGGCTCTATGCCATCCTATTTAGGCACATTTTTGAGGCTGGGCACATGTGCAGAAGACACACGAGCAAGCAAAGCGCATGCATGAAAGGTCAGATGCATATGTGGAAGGCACATGCACGAAACAAGCATGCGCACGTCAGACCAATGGTAAGAATATTGGAAACCCACCACTGGATGTATCAGGACTTTTTCCCCCTTTGCTAAACTGGGTGTGGCCGTCTGCATCTTTATTATAAACAATGCTAAGTAGTTCATAATTCCTGCTGATAAGATCTATTTTATTTATTCCTTTATTATTATCCTACCTTCCTCCAGGCAGCTCAGAGTAAGGTGCATTAGTTTCTGTTTTGCCACAAATAACAAAATAGATTTTATCACCCCAAGCCAGGATAAACAGTTTTGCTGAGAGTCCAGCAAGATCACCAAGCAAAACAACCCATTAGAATGAGTATTTGAACTTTGCCTCTGTGGTTTTTCTTCATTCTTGTCATATTTTCTACATGTTAGAGATGGCATAGTTATTACTGTTACTTTATTTTATTATTGTTATGATCTGCATTATTACATTTAAACCAGTGAGGCTACAGAGTAAAGTAAATAAACATGTTTATTTATTCCAATGCTTTATAGAGATCATCACAGCAGTAATTTTGGTCAGCATACATGGGTTAACATCATAGCAACAGTATATAACCCATATTGCCATGATTAAAACAATTCCAAAAACAAAAGGCCATATCAACAGCAGAGCTCACCAAATTTACCAACCCAAATGCCCAGGGGAACAGGTAGAAATGCTAAAAGGGTTGGGACCTCCACATGTCTGGGAAGGATGCTGTCCACAGGGTGAGTGCAGCCATGGAGAAGGCATGGTTTGAAGGCATAGTCTGATATTGGTATAAGTATAAACTAGACTAATTGTTAGGCTAGTCCATTGACATTTTACACATGATGACATATTGCAATTGGAATTCTTTCTAGTCCTGCTACAACTTTGTGGCAAGTTTCTAGTAATTCACTTATCTTTTCATCTCACAGAAAGGTAATGTCTACATTGATAAAAAAAATGCTTAAGATTTCCATTCAGGAACATTTTATACAGTATGTTGCTGGGAAAAAAATACTGTCATCTATTACAGACATACAGTAGCTTGAATTATCTTCAGCCTTTTATGCACAATATTTTACAGTATTTACACATAGTATTATAATGTTTATCTAACAAAAGCAGGGCACTTTTTCCTGAAGATACCTAAACTTAAGTAGAGTGATTCTGATGTCAATGCGGCTCACCAAAATGATCTACTTACTATTGAAATAAAAAGGCAACAGAATAGTCCCAAAATATAAATCTTTATATTAAATTATACTATAATAAGAAAACCACTCTACTTAAGTGCAGCTTATTGGCTTATAATGATCAGCAGGCAAAGATCGAGTATAAGAGAAAGATAAAGTGTCATCAGGGGAGTTTAAAACAAAACTAACATAGCACCTCAATTTGCAATTATGGCCCTATTTTTTATTTTGTGTGTGTGTGTGTGTGTTGCCAGAAAGTCAGAGAACTTCAACTGCATGACTGTAGTGGTCATTTTGACTTTTTACACTTATATACCCCCTTGGAAAGATAGAAAATAAGTTTAGCAAAGAAGGAATATCTACTCAAACTTCTGGCTAATATATTTAGAAATAAAAACACTATTCAAACAACCTCTGATCTCAACTTTCTATTTTTATTCATTACAATAAAATTGTATGGGTTGCAATAATTGAAATTTTTAGCACATTCAGTTATGTTCCCAAAAATTAGGGAAAAAGTGGGAGTAGGAACCTGTCAGTAACAAATACCTTTGTCAGACTGTAGCCAGAATTCCACAGGGAAAATTCATGAAAAGTATTATTGATTTTTTAAAGAACAAATGTTTAAAATGACTGCAGTAGCGTAACTATCCCTGGCAAATTCCTGTTCTTATAATAAATCAATATAAGCTTGAATTGATTTCTTTGTAAAACAGCATGTCATTTTTTTCATTAGCTGCACATAATCTGTATTTATTCTTCTTTTACTTTTCAAATTCTTATTTATTTTCTTAAACTGTTCCTCTGAAAACTGTCAAGGACATGTTTTGAGCACATTATCATTTATGCACTTAGTAATGGTATATATGCACTCAATGTTCCTTTACAAGCTGAATGGGCTGTTTTCTTTTCTGAATAAACAACCATGATTTTACACACTAGAGAACACTTAGATGTTTCATCCTTCCTTTAGATCCAGCATTCTCCTTTTTCATCCTCTTTTTATAAGTATAAAATTTGGCTTTCAGCAATAACGGAATTATAGCTTTTTCAGAACAGCAAATATTTAAATAAATAAATTATATGTTTATTTAAATAAATGAAGCAATATGACCAATCACAGGAACCTTTGTCAACCAATCATGAATGTTCCACAGCTGCATGGAATTGCACAAAATGTATAGTTCCCTCAAAATGCGGGGCAGCTTCTGTAAAGCAGTAGAGTGAACACTCCTGCTTCAGATGAACCTGATGTATGAAGATACAACTGAGTCGTGCAACAAAATAAAAGCATTATTTAGACTCCATCAAAAAGTAGTAATTTGTTTGTTTGTTTACAGGGCTTGTCAGCCCTGCCAGCCAGCCAGTCAGTTTGTTTGTTTGTTTGTTTGTTTGTTTGTTTGTTTGTTTGTTTGTTTATTTATTTATTTATTTGGAAAGCCTACTTCTATCCAAATTTAGACACTTAAAAAGCCAACGTTTTTAAGCACTTTGGGGACAAGATTTAAATGTCAAGTTAAATGATAATTCAAATATGGGATTACATATAAATATTATCCTATGATATCATACCACATTGTAGGATTTATGAAACAGCTGCCATACTTCTAGCATATTTTACTAGGGAATTATCCTTTTCAGGAAATAACAAATTTATGTTCATTTTGGATCTCTTCTGTCATCCCTTTGAAATTGGCCAGGTCAGGAAACAGATTCTACAAAGACTATTGGAATTCTGTTTTATTATTGTAGAGTACAATAATAGAATTTTGAAAGCCTGACAGTTCTCTCCCATCTCTTATATGAAAAAGAATAAAGCAGGGAAACCTTGAGTTTCTTTCTAACCCCTCCTTCTCTTTCAGAGCTAGGAGGATATTTACATAATGTTTTTGCATACCTTCAAGTTTTTCTCTGTATTGCTCTACTCCTTTGCAATATACAATTCTATCAAACCATGGTATTTTTAGAACTATCTGCAAGGGATAAAATATGGAGATACGCATTTCAGTGGTTCCAGTTGCATCTACAGGAGATAGAATTATTTGAGCCCTTATTTGCTGCAATGTGTGGTGTCTACTACTCAGTCATCTTTCCTACATTTTACAATATCTGTATATTTATTTACTTAATTATATTTCAATTTTTATGGCTGTCCATCTCAAATTAATGATTTTGAATAGTTAACAGCAGCAAAAAGCACCATATAAAGTACATAAGATTAATACATAATTTGCATACATAACTTACATAACATATATATAATAAACAGGCAAGATGAAAACCAAAACAACCAGCAAATAAATGAATACAAGTGTTGCACCGGCTCTGTCACACATCTGGATCTCCAAGCTTGGTGACACAGCCCTGTTTTAAAAGCCTTATGGAAAACCAGCAGGATTGGGACTACTGTAATCTACAGGGGATTGTGCTCCAAAAGGTGGCTATAAGAAAAAAAAATGTCCTAGATCTTGCCAAAAGACACTGATAGATGGGTCCTATAGCATGGCTATCCTGATGGACCTAATGGAACAGATAGACACAATGGGCCTTATGTCAGGAATTACCATGCCATACTGCATTTACCAGCATGATAAACTGAACCCAGAAATATACTGGCAACTATTGCAGCTTTTTGTGCACTGGTGTATTATGTGCTGATTGAAGAAAGCACACAACTAACTGCCAACTGCATTCTGTAACTGCTGCAGCTTCTAAATGCACTTCAAGTGCAGCCCCAGGTAAAGCATTCTGCAGTTTAAGAGATAATTAAGGCATGAGTAACTGTAAGTCAATCCTCCCACTCCAGGCACAGATGCAATTGGAGTATAATATGAAGTTGTTCAAAAGCCCTTCTGGCCATGATTGCTATCTGCTCCTCAAACAGGAGCCATGAGTCCAGGCAACCTGCAAACTGCACTGCATCTGCTTGATACTACAACCCCAACTAGAAATAAAGATGGAAAATTCCTGCTGGCTCCCAATATGCAGAGCTACTCAATCTTCCTCAGGCTAAGTTGAAGCCTGTTCTTCCTATTCAAACTATCCCAGCCTCGATATACTAAAACAGAATCTGCATGCAATTATTTGAGTGATCAGGAGCAAAAATTTAAAGTTCGGTTCCATAAATATACTGAAATTGCTGTGAAACACTGGCTTCCCAGCAATTTCAGTTTGGGTTAGATTCCATTTACATGATTAAATGACTTGATTAAATGAAAGATGTTTTCCCGCAGGTAAGTTAATGAAACTATATTGGCCCTCAATTCATATGATTTTTTTGTCTTTTTACATTTTTATAAGCTACAACTGTACTTATGTATCTTATTAGCATTTACTTATTAACTTAATATTCCTTTTTTCTTTCAGAAAGTCAAGGCAGTATATAAACTGCTCTGTCCTCCTAATTTTCTCCTTAGCAGCAACTCTGTAAGGCAGGTTGGGCTTTGATAAGAGTTATTGGCTCAAAGTTACCCGATAAGCTTCCATGGCTAATGTTAGATTAGAATGGGCGTTGTCTTACCTGAACGCCCCTTCTGGTTGTCTCTGGGTCCATGGTCAGGTACGGGTTAAACTCCCTCCGATATGATTGATTGAGTCTGCTAACTGAGAAGCTCCTCCTCCTTGCCTTGCTTCCCAGTTTCCAGACTCAATCCGATTGAACTGGACACGTTAGAGCTTGCTCTTAGCAAAATTGATTTTATTGGCTCAAAGTTACCCAATAAGCTTCCATGGCTAATGTTAGATTAGAATTTAGGTTTCTCCTGATGGCAGTCCAAAAAGACAGTCCTACGAGACCATCTTTTGCCACCAATAGCCTCCCACCGACCAGTTCGTTCTCACAGGGAGGGACTACTCAGGGTACCGTCAGTCAAATCATGCCGACTGGCGACTCCCAGGGGGAGGGCCTTCTCTGTGAGGGCTCCAACCCTTTGGAATGAACTGCCCCCGGAGATACGGAATATCCCTGATCTCCGTGCTTTCTGCCGTGCCCTCAAGACCCTGATGTTCCAACAGGCAGGGCTAAACATATGAACATGTGAATGATCTTTTAAAACGTACACCGCCTTGAGTCCTATGGGAGAAAGGCGGTATAGAAATATAATAAATAAATAAATAAATAAATAAATAAATCCTTCATTATTATGTCACATTGGGCTTCAGTCATAATATTTTAATCAAAATGTGGTACTTTTAGAAAAAAAGTTATAAAAATGGGAAGTAAATAAACAATGCTGTAAACTTTTATGAGTCAGGTTATATAGGACAGATCCATATGCTGAAGACAGTATGCATGAGAGGATAAGAGAGGATAATCATGCTAGGATATGCAGGAAATTATCCAATTGTAATGATACTTTCATACTAAATTAAATATAGTATAAGAACAGTTTTGAGTAGAATGGTATACATGGTTAAAACTGTTAAGAGCATATACACAAATAAATATTTAATTTTCTAATTTAGATGTAATTTCTCAAGACTGTTAAAATAAAAAGTAAACATTTGGGGAAAAGCAACCAAAATTGAAAGACAGTTATATGTAATGGGTAATGGATAAAAAATAATATTAATGGTTTTACTCATGTTCACTCAGAAATAAGCTTGCAGAATTCAGTGAATTTTTTTCAAGAAAATAAGCACAAGCAATCCAGGTTAATTAACCAGGAACCTGATTATTTGGATTAATTGTGGAACCTATGCCATTCTGCCCTTCCACAAGTCATTGGATTCAATGATGCTACTTTCTAGACCAATAGTTTTCATCTCATGTTAAAATATGATGCTAATATAAACGTGAAAGTATATATTTTTTCTTATTTTACTATCCTGAAATCTCCCTACCCCCCATGCAATTTAAGCACTCTTACAGAAAGGTAGTTTTCTTCCTCTGTCATATTTCATGGAATCCTGTAAGAAGATTTTTTTTTTCTCCTGAGAGTATTTTAAGAGTGAATAGGAAGCTAGGTAGAAGATAGTTGCCACCTCAGGCTGTTTAACATTTACACGACAGTACCAAGTATTTCTCTACCTTGGCAGTAGTTGGGAATTCAACTTTGATGAAAGAGAGAAATAAATTGGAAAGGGCAGAAGACTGCATATTTATTACCATTTTAATAACATTCATATATTTAAAAAGATAGAAACTAAGTATTCAGTGAAGTTAACACAGATATTAAAAATTGGCTCACAACTACTCTTTTTAACCTTTAAAATGGGAATCTTTGTTTTGTAATATACATAAAGAGCAGAATTTTCTGTATTTCATCAATGAGAAAATTAGTTCTACAGTTGAACTGGACAGGCCTATTTCATGGATCTATAAATTTGTCCCTCTGATATTTAGGATTTATTTTACAGACTGAACATGCATTTTCAGCTGAAGGTAAAAGGGTCAGTCTATAGACATTAAAGTTATTGTGATTTAATTATTTTCTTGTTTTAAAAAAAATTAATAATCCTTGCACATGGAAAAATGAAGTTTCAATTAGCGAGGTTTTTTATCTAGCTTTCTTCTGGTTTGTTTCTTGTTTTCCATTCTAGGCGCTCTTACCCTGCTTTTCTATCAATCCAAAAACAGAACTAAAACTGTAGCTTCTTATAATACTTAATGTTTCACTTTATAAGTGTATATAAAAATACTGTTTTGCTGTGAGCAAGAAAAGGTTTGTTCTGAAGTGATCCAATTCAAAAACTTTTTCTATAATTTTATTTAAAAACTTCCTCTTTGTGGACTTAATGCTGAATTTGTTTTTCCAAACGCATACAGTAATTAGTCAATAGAACTTTTCATTTCTTAGTTGTATACCAGATTTTTCTTTCAAAAAATAATAAAAAAGTAATCAAAGCACTTCAGAATTTAAAACTACAAAGAATAAAGCTGACTAATTCAGGAGCGATTCATCAGTAATACTGCAGCATGTTGCACAGGTAGTAATTAGAGGTTTAGAGATTGTATCTCTAAGAATGTATATATAAAGAGTATAGAGTACTCTTGAAAAAATTTTAAAACTTGTTTTAGTTGAACTTGAAATAATTTTCAAGCATATTTTGAAAAAGCATTAGATTTTGAAAAAGTGTGAAATAATAATACAAAAATACTGTGTTTTTTTTAAGTGAAGTACAGCAAAAATCTGGTCAATGAGTTTTACACACAACATGATTACTTCCTTATATCTTTAACATCCACTTTACTTTAAATTGAAAACTAGGAAAGGGGCATATATTCATGTTTCCAGACATTATAAAATCCACCTAAGAATCATTCCAAAATTAATAAATAATGTTTTGACTTCTATTAATAAATAAATAGTTTTGACTGATTTGATTAAACATCTGATAGGTAAATAGGTAACAAACCCAATATAATGCAGATTGAATGAAATGGAAATATTATAGTGATATTGCCGCAAAACAAATAAGGTTCTTCATATAAGATAACTCTTCCTATTAAAAATGTAAAGTGCTAAAATATATTGTCAAACTCAAAACCTCAAAAATTCTGTAATTTATACAGAATTGTATAAATATAATTAATATAAAATTATTAGACTTCTTCCTAGCCTTTATATATCAGTAACAAAAATCAATGTACACATATGCGTATCAGGGAAATCTTATATATGCTTTTTTTAAGTCCCTCTAAATTCAATAGTATTTCTTCATGTGAATATAAAACTACATTTTAAACTGGGACATAGTTCTTTTTATGCTACATTCTGGTATCATGTAATAGCTTCAGAGACTGATATTAAAACAGACTAAATTATATATTTTCTTTTTTAGGCTATCAATAACCAATAATACAAGAACACAGTCTAACAAGTAATACTCTTTTTCTTACCTATTTTTTTAATCATTTCAGCCACAGTTCTGAAATTCCTTTGCAGGTATTCTAGAAAGCAATTTTGGTGTTCAAAGTAACGCAGCTCGGACTGTGTCATAGTCCTTTGTATTATACTATCTTCTTATTGAAATAAAGAAGAAAAAAGGAAAATTAAAATATTTTTAAAAATTTGATCATAAACATTTGTTTCTTGTATTTGAAAATTATATTGATCTCATTTCTTTAGAATTGTGTTTTAATTTCTGAAAGCTTAATGAAAGGTTCATCCAACTTTAATCACCAATAAAAATTGCAGATTCTGTCACCTGGGGAACATTTATTATTTCAATACTGAATAGTACATTGCTAATTTGCTAATCTGTATATTAGCGCATTCTCCGTTAACATATTCCTAGAAGTTATTACTTGCTCTGAAACTATTAGAAGGAGTTCACTGCCATACACTCCACAAAACAGCCCTATTTAAAGTCAGGAACATTTGTGGTGTCACACACTATTATTTATTTATTTATTTATTTATTTAAAACATTTACATAGCCTCCCATCTTATATTGAACTCTGTACAGCTCCCTATCAGCAATTAAAACAGTATCAATAATAAAACAACATAATAAATAAGCATATTAAAACCATAAACATTAAAAAAAAAACCTGACACCAAAGTTAAACTTCCAACATACAGTCCCTCATAAAATCCTATCACCCACTTCCCTTTTTAATATTCCTTTAATACCCATAGTTATTTGGTTTTCCAGCTGAGTTTTAACAACACACTAAATTTCAATTACATGAAATATTATGAAAGTGCTGATTAAAGTAACAATATACTTATTCTAGCTACTTACGTTTTTCCTTCTATTTGAAATTTGCATCACTAATCTGTTTTCCCTTATTCTATTTATACAAAGTATTGATTTGTTAAAACCAGGCAGAACAAAGTATTGATTTGTTAAAACCAAAGCCAAACAATAAAAATGTCAAGGAAGGTTAAAATTATTGTCTAATGATGATATGGAAGAATTAAAAAAAAAAAGGCTGAGAAAAGGAAAACTGCTAGGCATCACTTTTAATTATTTTCTTTATAAATTTGATTAAACAATGTAAAATTATCTAACTTAATTTTACTTAAAGATACTTTTATATTTTAATGTTTTTAAAATATTGAATGTGCTATATATATTCTATAGCAACTTCTATGTTTTTTATTATGAACAGAGTAAACAAAGTATAAAAAAGAATAATTTTCAGATATATATTTATTATGAGACCTATCTTTCATCACACTGATTATTACATATTTAGTTAAACTGTATCCTTATAGGAACATGTTCCATTAAACATATAATTTAATTCTAACAATAATAATTCACAATTATCAGTCAGCCAAATCAAGATTTCTTTTTCCATGTGGTTCATTAAATCTAATCTGCAGGAAAATGTATAGGATTTAAATGTTTTCCTATTATTATTTTCCATGTGCTGTTCCATAAGCCAGCTATTGTTTCCTTTGTCTTTTTTTCTACAATTCCACATTCTTTATCTTTTTCTTTGTTATATGTGGCATGTGCATACACATCACTGAAATATTCCCTGTCATATATTGGAATGACAATATCACAGGTACTCCAGGGACAACCGTGTTAGCAAATAAAGATTACAAAGAAAAAAAAAGGACAGGCACACACATACACACACACACACATACACACACACACACACACACAAACAAAGAAAGAACACAGTGGAATATTTGTTTCACTAGTAAAACATATAAAGATTTCAGATCAAGTAAT
The DNA here is from genome assembly GCA_012654045.1 of Ptyas mucosa. NCBI lineage: Eukaryota > Metazoa > Chordata > Lepidosauria > Squamata > Colubridae > Ptyas > Ptyas mucosa. The sequence goes on from WNWU01013802.1 coordinate 12,864,498, forward strand.
GAGATGGCTGGATATTCCCTAAATGATCTGGGGAATTTAGAGTCAGGATTGTAAATCAGATATTGCTAGAAACTTTTATAACCATAGTCAAGTATCTAAATATATATACCAGAGAACATCCCTTAGCATACTACAAATAGGCACCGACTATATTTTCATGTTTATTTTATGTTACTTTTTTTGCCTGACACATTCTAAAAAACCTGGAAACCCTAGAGAATATGCTTGTAATTGGAGAGGGATAGAATAACCATGGCAACAATTACCACATTCGCAACTGTTTTTAAAAAATAATTTCACAACATAATTAACGATGGTAATTGTGCAGACAGTAAACATCAAGAAAGCATCAAATACTAATGGAGTTATATCAAATGACATCTTGAAAATGAAAACTAAAATCTGTCTCTATATGGACAATGCAGTTCAGAAACAAAGCACATACCATTATCCATTCAGGTGCTCTACTTCTTATTCTGCCCACATAGTTCTGCAGCTCCATTAGTCCAAAAGTCGACTTTGCCCTGCTTCTGATCTTTATGGGTAACAACAGCATCACACTGTTGGCAATTTTTTTCGATTAAACTTCTCAGACACGGTAGCAACTTTGTTAATTATGATATTAGGCAGCTGGCGGGCACGATCAATCATCCACTATAAGAAAGCCAGACAACGAGACATCTAATCATTGCAACCAGAGCAGATAAATTTTGTTCCTTTCTTATACGTGTCAGAGATTCTATCCCTCCTGACCCCTGAACACTGCCATCGACTGTCAAATTTAGATTCAGCAAGCTCCCAGCTTTTCTTTATCCCTGCCTTAGATCTGAAAGTCCTGGTTATCAGGAAGACAAGCGTCACCAGCTGTCTCAGAGCAGGAAGGCAATCAGGTGAATAGTACTTATTATCTTTCATTGCTTGCTAAGGAATGACAAGATTGATTTGGGACCAAGAGCACATCCATATCTCAAAAACAGGCTTCAAGTTCAAACTATGATGCATATGTAAACCTCTACTGAGAGATTTCAAGGCTAACGTTATTAATAAAACACACTTAAAAATTAGAAATTAGACAGAACCTCTTGAGCATCTAGACAATTACCCTTTAAATTATGACAGAAGCTGTTCCCATGGACAAAATAGGTGTTCCAACTTCTACCCGGAGGTTGCTTTTCACAAATAGTCTTAATTGGACCCACAGAAGCAATAGGCTTCTATTAACGTCTTCTCTGTAGGTACCTTCTGTCTTAACTAGACTGATTGTCTGTGAATTCTTACAAATGCAACAGGCAATACAATTCTATCAGTTACGTTCCTAAATGGATGTGATGTGTTAGGTAATATTTTATTTTTACTCCTGAAGCTACCAAATATATTGCTTACTTCAAATGGGAAGAAGGTAAATATTGTAAGGTTCTGATGGGAAAATTATCAAAAAAATTAAATATACATTCAGTAAACTAGAAGATAATTTTAAAATGTAGTTAAAATATAAAGAATCAACCATAAAAATATTACACTAAATTATGTAAAAATAACTAAAAACAAAATACCTTGAATAAGCAGGATGATTCTACAATATAGTACAAATTCTTATTTTTGCTAATTAATATTAGCAGTTGTTAGAGGTGTTATGAATAAAGTGACAATGTGAAACTCCACTTTAACATGCCATTATTGCAACAATAATTCACATTTCTGAATCAAAATATTCTCAGCACTATATTTTTTCTTAAATAATTGTAGGGTTATGAGACAACCCATTTACTTAAGAGTTGTCATAAAACTATTAAATTTATTATACTTTTCTTGAGAATAATTAGAAGATGGGACATGACTAAAAGAAGGAAGAAAGGAAAGATAAAAGAAAGGAATTCTTAAAGGAAGTTCTTATATTACAAAGAACTAGTCATTAGTCTAAGGATGGCATAACATACAAGTACAAAATAGCCTATTTCATCCCTAATTAATTACCCATTGGTAATTACTAAACATAGGAATATTTATCTAATTTTTAAAAGTATATTAAATAAATTCAGAATAAACAATAGGCCAAGTAAACAGCAGTATTAATTTGAATTGACTAACTCGATTAAGCTGTGCATTATGGATAAAACTGCACCCTAACTATGCCAAATGACAATGTTTATTCATGTTAAGCCTCACTGAGTTTGCTGTCTGGTAAATAGGCTGGATTTTATTTTTAAGATTATACAAAACAGCACACTGCTTTCAACAAAATATTGTTCCGTGTTTATGCTATTGTAGTATTTTGTTTAATGTATTCACTCATTGATGTTTGTTATCATTTCTTCCCAATGTTTTAACATATTCAGTTTATATCACTGTAGTCCACAAGATAGCAGAACATATTTTACAAAAAATCATTGCCACATACACCCTATATAGAATGAAGAAGAACTCACTGAAACCTTCACTACTGAAATATATACATAATCAAATACATATGGGAAAAAACAAATAGTATCTTCAAGAAAGGGAAAATGTTTTTAACAATAGAAGTATTGAAAAGAATTACACATAAAGTAGAAAGTATGGTATTACATTTCCAATGTTATGTCTCTATCTTCCACAGGTGAAAAGCTAATGCCTCATAATTAGTATACAGGAAATTAAATAATGGATTACTTATTACCTAAAATGTAAATAATCTGTAATCATATATTACATCCTTTCCCAATGTGTAGCCTTCCATACAGATTTCAATATAGGTCCCATAAAAGCCAACCAGATATTTTATTAATAGTAAACACTTTACATGAAAAGTTCTTGAGATTTTTTTTGCACAAAAAAAGACCTCCATACATGGGTGTCCGTTGATTGTTTGATTTCTGTGAATTCCAAGTGTCACAATTCTGTGATAACACAGTGGAACTATGCATTAAATGTAGGGTGCAAACCCTGATAATTAAGTGAAAATCCAACTTTCATTCATGATTCATGATAATCATTGTCAAATATTGAGCCGAGTGCCATAAGGTTCAGTCCAATACTATTCTACATTTTTAACAATTTTCATTGCAAAATTATACTGGAGAGTTAGATTGAATCGGTTGAAAACAACAGAATAACATTTGACATAAACAGTATAGTTCTGTACTTAGGAAACAAAGTGAAATATACAGGTATAGTTTTAGAGATGCTAGATTAGTAAATAAGATCTTGGAACAGCAGTTGGTTTCATACAGAGAATGAGTTAAATATGTGATATGACTGAAAAAAACATTTCCAAATTATTGGAAATAAGAGTTGTATCTCATAATGAATACTAGAAACAAAATGCTCTGAAGAGAGATAAAAGGAATTAGGAATGTTTAGCTTTGACAAGAAAAGCATGCAAAGGTATATGATGATGACACTTTCCAAATATCTGAAAGGATGTCACAGTTGAAATTCAAGAAGGGTTGCTATTGTTGCAGAGTGAAAGACACAATAATGGATTTAAATTATAGAAAAGCAGTTCTATTTCAGTGTTAGAAAAATTCCCAAACAGTAAAACACTTGAAAAACAGAACCAATTACTCTGCGAAGTGATTGGTTCCTTCACTTGATTTATTCAAGCAGAACCTTGATAGCATTGATGGCAATGCTTTAGTTTCAACTCCAATACTAAGAAAATTGGATTCAGTGATATAAAAAGCCCATTCTCACTCTGTGATTCTATAATTCTTCTAATCTGTATTTAGCAACTGACATTCAGTTTGCAATACTATAGTATTTTTAAATGCAACATAAATTGCTTACTACCAGGAGAAGGCAAAGCCCCCAAACTCCATTGTAAGTCCTATAAGAGAAGAAATAATGTTACATTGGAGCTGAGGGAGGGATTCCATTTTTCTGGAGTTCTCGGTTGCATTTGTTGCATGGAAATACTGGTTTCCAAAATGTGCATTCAGTGGGTTTGAATGGGATCACACATTTATTCAACATTATAGCCATGTTAGAAACTGCTCACTAGCTTAATGCATCCATAGCAAGTAGAATTATCCTAATTCATTATTCTTGCTACTGAAACAATATATTTACTTTTATGCAACTAAATTGCCAAGCTCAGCGCTCAAACAACAGCCTAACTACCAAACCGAGCTACTAATATTCAAACACATTTCAATATATTTAATTATATTGAATTTAGGCTTTTAATCTGAAAATACTATTTTTTTATTTTAAAAAAGTCCCAATAATCAATGAATTTATATTTGCAATGTAGAGATATATCACTTCAAAATATCTCACAACAGTTATCCAAGGAGCTGTAAATGTCAATTCACTATTATAATGAATATTACTAAAAAGTATTCTAAGACAAATGCCAGCATAAACCAAATAATCAGTATGTTATAGTATACAACTATACTTGGATCTGAAATATTTTATTTATCAGCATAATTGACATTTAAATCTCATATAGAAGATAATGGCAAACCACTTTGGCAAAACTTTGGCAAGAAAACTGCAGGGACGTATCCAGACAGTTTCCAATATTCAGAATGGAAGAAAAAAAACTCAGCTGTATTTCAACTGCAGAAAATTACCAATTCATTCTGATAACCTGCTTCGGTAAACATTCATTCATTCATTCATTCATTCATTTATATTTATTAGATTTATATGCCACCCTATCTCCATAAGACTCAGGGTGGCTCACAACAATTAAGATATACAATCTCAATCCAAGTAAGAAACATGTTAAAATACATATTAAACACATATTAAAATACATTAAAATCAAAACCCCATCAGTCCAGGCTGGTCAATTTAAACAGCCATGTTTTGAGTTCGTGGTGGAAAGTGTGAAGGTCAGGGGCCAACCGGAGCCCTGGGGGGAATTGATTCCAAAGGTGGGTGCGCCCACAGAGAAAGCTCCACCTCTGGGGGTCGCCAGCCGACATTGTCTAGCCAACGGCACCCTGAGTAGGCCCTCCCTGTGAGAACGCACCGGACGATGGGGAGCTGTTGCTGGTTGCAGATGGTCCAACAGATATCCTGGGCCAAACATTTGTGAAATATTTGTATTTATCCATTTGCTTTGTTCATAATTTTGATTTTATGTAGTTATATTGCAGGTATCAGCTACATTCCTTAACCTATTCTTTTGGCATGAATGGAAAGAGACTTCTACTTGTTTACCAATCCATACTGGATTGCATTGAAAGTATAGAAAGGAAGCGTACTATAGTGGTTATAGTGGCAGTGTAATTGGAGATCTCAGGTAGAAGTCCTTTCTTGGTCATGGAAGATCACTGATGATTTTAAACCAGTAGCTGTCTCTCTGATCAAATTATCAAATTATTGTAATGGTGAAACCTAGAAGAGGGAAGTTTGAACTTCCTCCTTAAGAAAAGGCAGGATGAAAATCTAAGAAACAAATTAAAACTCATTTTTGAGAGTTTTTAAATATGCTCAAAAGTGTTGTCATAGGATTTAACTCTAACTACTTATTATAAGTCTTACTTTCACATACCTTTTTATAAGATTGCAGCAAGAAGGAAGAAAAATTCTACTGTTGATCATATTTCATAACTTATTCTACTACATGGACCCTTCTGCTGCAACTACATGTATATTTTATTCAAAAGCAGAATGATGTGTCCTTGAGCTGAAGTTCTAATGCAAATCTAAAAAGAGACATCTGGAAAATCTGCTATAAAGTTCTGCCCCCAGCCCTTCAAGAAACCTTCAAAGCTGGATTCTTTCTAATAGATTATAAAACGGTACTACTGCCAATTTTTTTTTAAAAAAGAAATGTTGGGTTCAGTGCAAATAAAATACACTAGTGCCAATCTTCATATTTATTTGAAGCTGATGCCTATCTCACATCTGTAGAAATAACATGGAATAACAGTATCAGTAATTGCAGTAGATTCAAATTATAGAAGAAAAAGAATAAAGTGAATACAAACCCTTAGTTAACCCATTCTTTATTATAAGCTTTATAATTTTAGTAACCTGAATACACGCTACTCTACTAAGCTACAATCCTAAAATCATTAAGAACTTTCTTACAGATAAGGCTAATTGGTTTAAACACTCCAACAGTGCCCAAAACAAATGAACGTGTATATCTATATGTGCATACATGTACTGAAAAAAGACGCAAATGAAACCAATACGTATTTTGATGATAGTATATGAAATGTGTGCAATTACTTGTATATTTTAAGAAATGCTTCCTGTTCTCATGTAATATGTTTGGCTCCTGTAAAATGTTTATTCTCAACAAACATTTTTAGTCATCTTGTATAATTTTTAAACTGCATACATACCAATTGATTAATTGTGAGATAAAGCAGAACAAATAAAATTTGATGAATTCATATGAAAAAATAAAACTAAAATAAAGAGTGAGGAAAGAGAATGCATTAAGATGAAAGATGAAACAGATGCAATACACTGGAAAGATCAAAGAGCTCCATCAATTCATTCTGAGTGTCAAAATCCAGCTGAGCGTCAGAGCCCTGCACACATAATAAGGAAGGTTGACTAAAATATAAGGATTAAACAGATGAGCAGTCTCCTGTGGATGTACGGCAGAGATCCTGCTGTGCCACTTGTAAAGACACTTTGGAATGGTACACCTGCTATTCTGCAGTCAAACCTACAGGAAATCCATCTGGAAGGAAAAATAGCTACTCATGCAGTAAAGACCTGCTTGCACAAAAGATGTCCCAAAAGTATATATTTTCTTTTAAAAACAAAATGGTAAATTAGAGCAAACGTCTCTTTAATGATGCAATATTTTTGTCCCTTAAATCCAATTTTACAAATTGTTTAGTAAAAAAAATGAAAATGCAAAAGTCTTATTGTTGTCCCTTAGGAACCATATTCATGTATTAACATTTTCCATCATAGCATACCTGCCAGTATTTCAGTAATAATATCATTGGATAACTGTATCCAATGATACAGTTGACCCATCTCAGTTTTGTTGCAATGTTCAAGTATGATTGTAAGATGATTTTTTAAAAATGCTATAATCAATAGTGTTGATGATATGGTATTAGTAATGATGGAAAAATGGAATTTTCTACAAACACACACACACACACATCCTTCGGCCAGTGTGCCCCTACTGATAAGATGTTTATAGGAAGAAAATTCCACTATGTTCAGTAGGAATTATCCTTCTAAAACAATGAAAATCATAAACTAATTATACACTATGGATGGTTTCTCTGGGTTAGATCTCAATATATAAGACTACCGAAAGTTACTAAACTTTAATCGGTATAATTAAGAAGATGATTTTCAGTGAGACTTCTGTAAAACTGTATCAGAATTCTGGCTGTAATTTAGCAGATGTTTTTCAAAAGATATCTTCACAATATGTGCTGTGTTTTTAAAGATGCCTGCCAAATATTAAGGGATTAGTTTTTAACAACCCTAAATTTTAAAGGTCATTTTTAAAACAATCCTCTCCCTGCGCAGACACAATCTGTCAGAAAACTGTAAATATTTATGCAGAAATCAAAATGACTATTGTTTGCCTTTTTTAAAATAATAAGAATATAACAGGCAATAATTCCAAAACCTCTTCACTTATTTCTATTCTTTTCCTCAGGACATCTCTGGATGTTACCCCTTTCCAATTTTTAAAAGAAATAAAATTACACTATTTGTATTTTCCTGTCTTACTGACTCGAGGTACAAATCTCAAGTGAAACTCAGGACCTGAGCTGAATTTGGTAGCATTTATTCAGTCCAAATCTGAACATTTTTTTAAAACCATGATTAAGCTGCAACCAATCTTGTGGTTTCTAATGTGCTATCCGTTTGTCCCTAATACCTATGTTGTTTAATAAAGATGTACCTGTATTTACGTGCTACACTGTATTGCAAGCCAGTGATAGTGTAGTGTGACATCATAACATAATATAATGTAATGTAATGTAATGTAATGTAATGTAATGTAATGTAATATATATTATAAATAATGTAATAACAAACATAACATAATATAACATAACATAACATTTGTTATGTTATTGTTGTTAGTTGCGCGACCCCATGGACAACATTCCTCCAGGGCTTCCTGTCCTCTACCATTCTCTGGAGTCCATTTAAGCTCACGTCTACTACTTCAGTATAGCATAGCATAGCATAGCATAGCATAGCATAGCATAGCATAGCATAGCATAGCATAAACATGAACATAAACATACCGTATATACTCGAATATAAGCCGAGTTTTTCAGCACGTTTTTCAGGCTAAAAAAGCCCCCTCGGCTTATATTCGAGTCATGAAAAAAAAATTCCTTTTTAAAAGAAAACAAATGAGTAGACCCGTCTGCAAAAATAGAAAAAACAGCCCCTTTCAGCATCAGTATAGATTAATTACCATAAGTTGATTTGAAGAGCCTCCCGACTCTCAGCTGATTTGCTCTCAGCTGTTTTACCGGGGCTCTGTTGCTAGTTAGCTGCAAAGAGGTAAATTGCTGGAGCATTTTCCCTCCCCCTCCCAGCTATGCTAAAAAAGCGAAACTGAAACTAAAGCAGGGTCTTTGCTGCAACGTGACAAAATGAGGCAGAGAGATATTTCCTTTTCTTTTGCTTGCAACGTTGGAAAGGCAGATTTCTTTTTCCTCATCAAAAAAAGTAGGTGCAAACAATGGGAAATTCATGGCAAATGGCAAAAGAGGAGAGTTCAAGATTTTAAAAGACAAAAGAAAAAGCTCTATTTAACTAGGGAATTGTAATAATTGAGATACTATTAATTGTATATTGTGTTGAAAGCAGAAATGGTTAAGTTGTGGTTTGGAAGAATATATGGGGGAAATTATTTGGTTTATTATTATTGGTAAATATAATTAGCAGTAATTGATTTGTAAGAAATTGGATTGCATGGAAATAATTGGAATATTCATGTTCATATTGATTAATATACAAAAAAGATAGTTATATAACTAATTGATTTATATTAAAATGTTGAATTTGTATTGAACAATTGTAATATTACATAATTAACCAATGTGAGGATGGATATAAAAATAGATGACAATGGGAAGGGGTATAATATAGAATAGAAGGGAAAAATTAAATTTGATTAAGATTAGAGATGAGGATGAAGGGTAATATTGGTTTTTTAAAAAAATAGATGAGGAATAAATATGGCAAAAAGGAAATATAGAAATTGTAAATGTAAGTGAAATGACTGAACACTGTTTAAATTTGTGAACCGGCCAAATACTCTGTTCAAAGAAAATACATTATATGTTTGTATGTGTGTTTCTAATTATTGCTATTTATTCATATTTGTTCTCTTTCATTCTTTAAAGTTTAACAATTCATTCTTTATCTTAATATCTTTATATTTGTTTGGTGTTGGTTTTCTTCCCTTTCATCTTTTTTATTGTACAGCAATCTTTCTCCTCAAACCTACCACCTCTCTCTTTGAGGAAGGGGGGAGAAAGAGAATGAGAGAGAGAGTGGAGGAGAGAGAGAGAGAAAGAGGGGGAGAGAGAAAAAATGAGAAAGAGAGGGAGAAAGAGAGAAATGGTGGTAAGATAGGGCAAAAATGTAAAATGTGAGGACAGTCGTAAGTTCGAGGACTGGTCACAAGTGCGAGGACCAGTCAAAAATTACTTTTTCAGCCCTCTGAGTAGTCCATATGCACAAAAGGACTACCCAGAGGGCTGAAAAAAGTGATTTCTGACAGGTCCTCGCACTTTTGACCGGTCTTGTGCACTCAGAAAACATAGGACATAAATCCATTAATAAATAAACCACATACAAACTGACTTGACTTCTTATCCATAATGCTAAGGTAACTAAACTGTCTAACTAGTTTATGGAATTTGAATCTGGTTAGTCACAAATCAAATTGCAGTATGTATTTCTTCATTTCATCCCATATTTTCTTTTACACTAATATGGCAACAGCAGCTGCTTTTGTTACGCTATTAGAAAGAGGTAGTAATATCTGCAATCACATATTTTATTCTTTTTTAGTTGACAGAACAATCTCTTTATAGATCAGTATTCATCTGATACATTTGATTTCCCTGTTATCTACTGTCTGCAAATACAAGTCCTTGAATAGTTTATCTTCAGCTAATAATTGGTCCAAGTTAAATAAGTCTAAAGAGGCTGTTGTGAGAGCCCTTCACCTATTACAGGATTCAGGTGTTAAATATTCAGTAACCACATGGCTAACCTTTCAATGCATCATATAAATCATAAATAAATGAGGTGGAGAATGGATTATTTTAACATGTAATCACAACATTAATTGCCCAAAATTACATCCACACAAACTTAATTTATATTTACACAGCATAACTACAACAAATAATTAGCAATTTATAGAATCAAATCATATCAAACAAAGTTGCAGAAGCTGCCACTGTTAGAGAAATTCATTTCAAAAATGTAATTTTAAATAATTTCAGTAAAAGCCCTTAAATCCCCCAAATTTATAATAAAATGTATAAAACTAACTTTATTACTGTGCTTTATCATAGATGGGGAGAGACCTGAAAATTGGGCAGAATGCTTCGTATAATTACATCTATAGTTTTTTTAAAAAAATAACGAATGTGTTGTAATTTTATATTTAAAACTGTATTTAAATTTTAACCAGGAATTAACCTATCTGGTTCAAGGCACAAAATACCAAATTAAACATGGTAATTTAATGTGCATCATGTAGTATCTAATTTTTATAAACAAATGTGTTTGTTCTGGAAATAGTAAGCATTTAAATAAAGAATTAGGGGACAGAGAGAAAACTACCAGAGTTTTCCAAGACTAGGAAAGAGCTGATGTGGTGTCAACTTACAAAAAGGGGAAAGGCATGAATACAGGAAATTATAGACCAATCAGCTTGACATCAATATCTGGGAAAATCCTGGAAAAGATAATCAAGCAACGGATTTATGAGCACCTAGAAATGAACAAGGTGATTACTATAAGACAGTTTGTTAAAAACAGAGTGTATCAGCCAAATCTTATTGCCTTCTTTGATAAACTGATTAAATTAGTGGATCAGGGAAATTATGTGGGCATAGTATATTTGAATTTCAGTAAGGCATTTGACAAAGTAGATCACACCGCATTACTTGATAAGTCAGAGCAATGGTGGTTAGACAGCATCATCAACAGATGGATTTGCAGCTGGCTGACCACACCCAGCTTGTAATCCTCAATAGAACTGCATCTACATGGAGGAAAGTATGCAATGGTGGTACCCCTAGGTTCTGTCTTGGACCCAATACTCTTCAAATGGATCCAATATCTTCATAAATGATCTAGATGAGGGGATAGAAGGGGGATACATCAAATTAGCTGATGACACCAAGCTGGGGAGAATTTCTACCACTTTGGAGGATAGACTCAAGATTCAGAAGGATCTTGATAGACTTGAGTATTGGGTCCTATCCAACAAACTGAAGTTCAGTGGTGAGAAAAATAAGAACCTGCACTCAGGCGGGAAAAACCACATGTAGAAGTATAGAATAGGCAGTACCTGTGATAGGAATATAGGTGTCATAGGGGACCAGTATGAGCCAACAATGTACTGCAGCTGCCAAAAAAGCCAATACAATCCTAGGTTGTATCAACAGAGGGACAACATCAAGATCACAAGAAGTGATAGTACTGCTTTCTACCGTATTAGTAAGGCCACACTTGGAATACTGCACCCAGTTCTGATTCCCATGATATAAAATAGATCCTAGAAAGTGTGCAAAGAAGAGCAACAACAATGATGAAGTGTCTGGAGGCTAAATCATATGATGAACGGTTGAGGGAAGTAGGTACATTTAGTCTAAGGATTAGGGGTGATATGATAGCTGTCTTCCAGTACTTGGGGGGCTGTCAGAGAAGAGGGGACCAACTTATTCTCCAAAGCACCAAAAGGCAGGACAAGAACTAATAAGAATGGAACCCAACCCAACTTAGAACTAAGGAAAAATTGCCTGACAGGAAGAACAATTTATAGATGGAACAACCTGTCTCCTGTTGTCTCCTGAAGTTGTATGTGTTCTACCACTGGAGGTTTTCAAAAATAGACCGGACAGCCATTTGACCCAGATGATGTAAGGTCTCCTACCTTGAGAACTAAGATCTATAAGGTCCCTTCCAGCCCTTTGATTCTATGTCTAAAAACTAAATTCTTCTTAACCAGATTTAAAAACAGCTTGTAGGTCTATCAAATTCATTGTGTATCACACTTCATATACATTTAGCAACTACCTAGGTTAGTAGCCATTCACAAATATAATGGCAATAAATGGTAATAAAAATAATTTTCCATTCAATGCCCCTATTTACAATCACATTTTGTGGCTGACAACAAAAGCCTTCAGTGCGAAACTGATTACAGTCTTGTCAATTTCAGGCAGCATTGTCTGCTGCTGGAAGGTTCTCACTAATTAATTCACAGTGCTGAACTTGTTAACTTGCATTTTTAGGGATTTGCTAAACTATGGAGAAAAGCAACACAGGAAGTAACAGCTTGTTTAAGCAATCTCTCTGCTCTGTGAGGTAAGGAGAGATTTAAAAAAAACATGTCAGGCACAGGATACTATACCAGAGAAATTTATCTCAATGAGATGGCAACAATCAAGTGATCTTCCCCATCTTTCCGTCATGTGTTCACTTATGGATCTTTTGGTTAACAATCACTTCCAAGCTGTTGTGTCATTAAAGAGCCTGAGTGGCGTAGGAGGCTACTAAGTAGGATGTTAAATGCTCCTACTAAGGCAGCATTTAACATCCAGCTGCCTGCAATTATTGCGAGTTCAAGTCCCACAAGGCTCAAGGTTGACTCAGCCTTCCATCCTTTCTAAGGTGGGTAAAATGAGGACCCAGTTTGTGGGGGCAATAAGCTGACTTTGTATAAAATATACAGAAGTATGAAGGCTATCGCTTAATGCATTGTAAGCTGCCCTGAGTCTCCGGAGAAGGGCGGCATATAAATAATTTTTTTTAAAAAAAATGAGAAGAGGGTGATCTGATTCTAAAAAAGTATTTTTGCCTACAGAACAGAAAACATATCAGCTTTAGATAATAAATAACAATAAAATTGAATTTAGCAATGAATTTTTTTTTCATTCACTGAAACATTACTTGATTCTAAAACCAATGTGAAATTATGGTTATCTAGTTATCATGTTTTGTAGACATTATTCTGCTAACCAAAGAATGTCATTATAAAACTACCCAGTGAAATTTGATTACTGTATTTTATTTCCCAATGAATTTGAATTTTTGAAAAGGATAACCAAGCATACGATTATAATCCAGAGAGAGCTAGCCTTATTTCAGTAGATCTCTAAACAGCACTGGTTTACTACAGTGACAGTAAGTTTCTTCAGTGTTTCCTTTCCCCCTCAATCTCCTGTAACCATGTATGTTCCATATGTCACATTTGTAGTTTTTCATCAAGCTACATGCACGGATTATAAACCACTATGATTACCCAATTAATATAGTTTATTATCAAGATAGTTCTTCAAAGGTTGAGAAATGATGCTCAGATTACATTGTTCCTTTTATTCAACATGAAGTTTCTGTTGGATTCCCTCTAATAAGGAAAAAGGTTGTTTTGTTCACAGATAGACAAATATCTTAATACCATTTAGACATTTTTTCAATTAACTGATAAGGGCCTGGAAGAGGGGGGGGGAGCAGCATTATTTTGGGTGAACTTGTGTGAAAATGTGGACATGTTACACCAACATTCTAAATTTCTGTATTTGGTGCACTTGGACCAGCTCACACTTTGCATTCAATAAGAATGAGGCCAACCTTGGAACAGTCTTGTCCTTATTCTTGTAGCCAGTTTATCCACACTTTTGCTTCCATTTTAGAGTAACTGCAATTGGTCATTCTTCAACCTATAGAATAACTCTGGCTGATTTTAATTTGGAATAGGGGATTTTAGCAATTCCAAAAATGTTATTAATTTTCACTAAGTATATTTAGTATTAATCATCTGGGATCTGGAAAAACGTGATAAACTATTTTGAACTGTGTGATGTTGCAATTCTGTGAAGAGGGATTGGAAAAATGCTTGAACTCACAGGAGTTGTAATGCTAAATCACTGGTCCATGTAATGCAGAAAATCTGTAAATTTGTGTTACAGTTTGGTGTAGTGGCGAAAGTGCTAGTTTAAAAAACAGGATTGTGAGTTCTAGTACTCTATAGCAGGGGTGTCAAACTCACATTGTCAGGGCAGTGTCATGTGATGTATCAGGACTTCCCCCCCCCCCTTCGTTAAACTAGGTGTGGTCGTGGTGTGACGCATCTGGCCCGCGAGTTAGGAATTTGACAGCCCTGCTCTATAAGCATGAAAGCCACAGAGTGATTTTAAGCCAGTCACTCTCACTAGACCAACCTGAGAGATGATAGATAGATGATAGACAGATAGATAGATGATAAAATAAAAATAATGAGAATAAACACTAAGAAAAACAGACAGAATTCAACTGAGCAACTACCCATAGATATATGGTAGGGGTCCTCAAACTTTTTAAACAGGGGGCCAATTCACAGTCCCTAAGATTGTTAGGGGCCCAGACCTGCTGGGTGAGCGTCGCTAGGTGGTCATGTGACTGGGTGGACGTGGCCAATTTAGCAGTCCATTAAACAATACTCACAAATTAAACTTTGTTATGCTCTTGGGGGTGGAAAGTAGGTTAGTGAAGGGATGTGGCTGCCTGGGGGAGGGGGGGTGAGGGACTTCTGTTTCTCTCTCTCTCTGTGTGTGTGTGTCTGTGTCTGTGTGTGTGTGTGTGTGTGTGTGTGTGTGTGTCTCCCTCTCTCTGGAGGCTGGGGAGGCCAAAACCGGGCCCGTTTTTTGCCTCTTCGGACTCCAGAAGGCAGGTGGGAGCCGGCAGGTAGGTGGGGGGATGTGGGTGGGGCTGCCTCATGGTCCTGTGCAGGCTGGATTAATGGCTTCAGCGGGCCATAGTTTGAGGACCCCTGATATATGGGGATAAAGGGCTGAGAAAGTGTTCTGGATGCAGTTCATAGGCACGATATATAGTTTATGTGCAATAATATCTCTATGTTTATGTTTTTATGTCCTCTTGATTCATCTGCATTATTGCCTTGGAAAGTTCATGCCACATTAAAACGAGCAAATATTTCAGGATAAAGCATTTTTAAATTAAAAAAATAAATAGGGTTAAGCATATTATCTTTAAAACTGTCCTAAATTTTTAGTCACTAGCAATGTTAGTCACATCAGTATTCATGAATGACCATGCTGTAGTTTCCATTGTCAGCTTTATCAGCAGCCCATGAATTAATTAATTTCTTTATTAATCCAAATGATTTTCTTCAATTTTGATATGCCCTCAAGCTGTCTCATCAAGATCAACTCCCCCTGTGTTCTATAAAATTGTAATCAATCTCTATTATGGTCATGAAAATGGTATTTGTCACTTTGCTGAGGAAAAAAAAATCAATATGTCTTCTAGGGCAGAACCGGCATTTAATACATTGAATTGATGCCTGTTAGAGAAATTTAGCTTGCCTGCAGTTTGAGACAAGCTAATAGAAATCCCCAAAAATGGTTGATGTTTGGCAAATGAATATACATGCATGCCTGACAAATTAATATTGGGACATCAAGAATGCACTGTCATTTCATATACTGAAAAGAAAATGGATTTGGACCAGCAAATCCCAACAGAAATCTTTTCTTTTTTTAAATATTAATCCACCAAAACTGCACAAATGGAATTGGCCCAGGTTTTTTTAAAAAAACTGATTCTTCTCTAACTCATATCTAATGCTTTATTTCTGGAATTATTAAAATAAAAAATGAATAGATACAAAAATAGCATAGAAAAATAGTGGCTATATGTCAATATGATCACAATACATGAAACATTATATCATTTATTAAATAATTATTCATCAGAACATTGATTCTTTTATGCATTCAATTTCTTTGGGCTGGTTGTACCTCATATTATTGTTTACATTTTAAATGTTCATTTAAAAATATACTGTAGGTGGGGATTTAGAAATCTAAATAAAAATATAGCAATATGAAATAATATGATTATCATTTTCCAGGAACTCATTAAAAATACTATGGAAATTAACATAAACATTATTTTATCATTTGTTTCTATGAGAACAGATATTTCTAATATATTGCTAAAATGGTGAAACTAACCATTTTTGTAAAATACATTGTAAAATGTAAAATAAAATATTTGTAAAAATGGCTTATAAAGTCTCCTTTTCTAAGGAACTGCTAATTTATTCTGTATAAATAAAACTTACTTGTTTTTACATTAAATGTCAAACTGTTTACCAGAGTTACATATTATAAAGCTTTACATTGTCAACATTCATGCAATTCCGAGCTTCAGATGAAATATAGATAATTAAAACAAGCCATCGTGTTATTAAAGGATTCCTCCAGATACTTAGAAAATATCATCTCTTTCCATCAATATTGTTATTGATGACAATATTGGTGACAATATAGATGGCCACATCTATGATATGCCTCACAAGTTCTGCCAAGAAATCAACATTGAAAAAACTTACTTTCTCTAAAAACTATATTCCCCAACCAGTCCCCAGGGCAAATATTCAGGAGATAAGAGACCTAATGGAGACATTAAATATGAATCATTCTACTGTAACATACTAATATACTGAACCCTAAGAGAAGCATTCCCATTGACTTTCCTTTAGTTTTCATGAGTATAATTTGTAAATTTCTCATAAGTACATTTCACATTAAAAACCCCCGATGAATTCCACAGAGAAAGGAAAATCAGGCTATTCTTTCAGACAAGCAACTGTGCAAGAATTTGTTAACATTTATTTGAGATAAATGCAAATGTTTCAGCTAAATAAGACATGGTTTTATTAAATTCTTGTTAAATGCCTTTTTATTTTTTAAAATGTTATGAGATTATCATCTATAATTTTAAATGCCAATGTGGGATTATAAATATAACAAGAGGACTATTGAATTGTTTCAATATACGTGGAAGAAATTTGAACTGATATTTTATTATTTCATTATACTATTTTTTTTCTAGTGGCTACATCTAAGAATCTATATTATTTCAATGTTTGTCAACAATTAAACATTAAATCACCTAGGGATGCAATGATTTGGAATGAGGGCCATTTGCATGAAAAAGTTTATAACCCTAGAGTTCCTCTGTATATACTAAGGGTATTTGATGTCCGGTAAATTCAGAGTTATATATTTTGTTTGCATTTTTCTGTATTATTAGTGTAAGATGGTCGGTAAAAACAGGACATGGCAACAAACAAATACACATTTATAAAATATATATATACATGAAAAATTCAATTTATATGCACATTTGAATATCTATATAAGAAAAGTGATAATTTGCCTGTGAAAAGATCAATTTGTGTTGTAATATACACGTCATTCTCATATATAGAATTCAATAGACAACATAAAATAAATCACAATTGAAAACATAATCTTGATTTAATTCCACGTTTGTTAACTGACCCGAATGATCAGTTGACATCATAGATTTCATCATAGAGCAAAGAACTTGAATTTAAATGGTTACATAAACTAATGAAGAACTCCAAATCTCAGAGCTTCCTTTGTATCATATTTTTTGTTGTAAACTTATGAAATATTTTTCTCCCATATGCAGACAAAACATTTGGCAAATTTCACTTACAGCATTAAACACTAAAGTCAAACCGTTAATCTTTAGGATTTGCAAGTTTTAGATGTGTTATATTTACATCTGGTGTGTGAGTTGACCAGGCCAAGTCAGCATAAATCTAATTTAAATTAATTAATTTTGACCTGATTCTAATTAGGTTTAAATTTCATACCTAAATTAATGTTTCACTAAAATTGTTATTTTCCACCCAGCATTTTGGAGGCTGCTTAGCTTAACTTTTGGAAGAACTTATGGTTTTCAAACTTATATATAGGCATGTAAATACAAACATGTATTTACATGCCTATATATATATATATATATATATATATATATAATTTATTTTGATTTATATGCCACCCTTCTCCGGAGACTCAGGGCGGCTTACAATGGGTTAAGCAATAGCCTTCATACTTTTGTATATTTTATACAAAGTCAGCTTATTGCCCCCACAAACTGGGTCCTCATTTTACCTACCTTAGAACGGATGGAAGGCTGAGTCAACCTTGAGCCTGGTGAGAATTGAACTCGCAGTAATTGCAGGCAGCTGGAAGCTAAATACTACTTTTAACAGTAGCATTAACTACTATTATCATCATTACTACTTAGCAAAAATTAAGTTTGCAAAAATCACCTCCCTGAGTCCTTCGGGAATAGGGCAGTATAAAAATAAAATAATAAAATAAAATAAAATAAAATAAAATAAAATAAAATAAAATAAAA
>WNWU01013802.1:12882888-12909163 GCA_012654045.1 Ptyas mucosa
ATAAAATAAAATAAAATAAAATAAAATAAAATAAAATAAAATAAAATGAAATGAAATGAAATGAAATGAAATGAAATGAAATGAAATGAAATAAAAGTTTAGTTTCTTTGACGCTGAATACCACTGTACAATTTTACCATAATTCACTGATACTCCTGAGATCTCCCATGATTTGTCAGATTGTTGTATTTTTACATCACATAACAATAGCTCTTAGACTGATATACCATTTCATAGTGCTTTATAGCCCTCTCTAAGCAGTTTAGAGTCAGTATATTGTCCCCAAAAATCTGGGTCCTCATTTTACTGACCTTGGGAGGATGGAAGGCTCAGTCAACCTTTAGCTTTGTGATATTCAAACTGCCAAACTGCTGGCAATCGGTAGTCAGCAGAATTAGCCTGCAATGTTGCATTCTAACCACTGTGCCACTCACCACACTAGAGATAGATGATGATATAGATGAGATATAGATATGTAGATATAGATAGATATTCTGTTCGTACTGCTATTTAGAATCATGTGGTCTGTCCTATACCTAATTGCTATGTTAAATAAAAACACAACATTTAACCAACTTTTTAAGATTAAGAATCGCAGCCATTTTGGCAACATATCTCTTGCACGTTATATTGGAATGATTGGAATGTCATAGACCTTGTTGGTAGAGTTCCAAGCATAGCTTCAACCACGGCACATCGGCTTTGTTTTCTCTGCAAAAGGATTGACATTTATAATGCAATCAATATGCCAATCAGTGTGGCAAAGTGACTAGATCATGACAGAAGCTAGCCAATCAGCCAAACTTAAAATAGCTGTGGCGTGGAAAATTAAGCTGAAATCCAAGGACTGAAAAGTTGGCCACATTAAATGCCATAGTAACATATCCACTAGATTAAACATAGATACACCTCAAACATATAGATCAGGTGGAAGAGATTTTCCAAGGATTCAAAGGTGAAAGAATAACATACATTACTTCCAGATAGATGCTTTTTAACACAAACTATGCCATTATCTATTTTTTTAAAAATTAAGAAATAGTTTCAGAAAATAATCTATGAGGCAATGGCCAAATCTTTAAGCAATACGCTTTTTTGTAAATAAAAAAACAAATAGCCTATTTTTGTGAGTGTCAAAGGTTTATTTCTTTGAAGCTACTGAATGTAGTTCACATAACTAAACAAGAAAAAATAAAAGACAAAAATAAACTAAGAAAAATAATTATTTTCAAAATTCAGAGGCCAATCAGCAAGTATATTATGGTGAATTTTTAGTTAGCAGAGGCAAATGTGGACTGACAAGAATAAATGACAAGAAAATACTGGACTTAGCCCAAAGAGAGTTTGCAAATAAATTAGTTTGATACCTAATGAACTGACTGATTATCATATTTGGGGCTGAAAGATATTATCTATTGAATCAAGGTAATCATGAACTCTTCACTGAAACAAAGAGGTGGAAGATACTTCATGTTTCATTCTGTCTGGTTTCAAATTCCCATCTAAAAGTGTTCCAAGAATATGTTTAATTCTGTGTGATTTCATATTGCTATCTCAAATTATTATAAGACATTTTCTTCAATTCACCTTATTTATTCTCCATTACTCATTGCTTAATAAGAAAACATGTCACATCTTTAAGGCACCAAAATGCTGCACCTCTGACCCATCCCTAATAACATGCAGCTCCTCACCTCTCTGTCCATGGGTTAATATGGAAAATCTGAGGTATAGAAGCCTAAATGCATAGGGCTACATTTTTAAATATCTAGAACCTTGTTTATTTACATATAACATCTTGGTTGAAATGGAAGTAGAGCTTTATAGCTCATTTAGTCAAACAATGTTCTTTCATGAATTATATAATTACATGTGACTATACATAACACAAAGGAATAATTCTTTTTATAACATTCCTAAATGTTACTAAATGATCAGATAAATGATTTGACAACTTGTAGCCTATATCACAAAACCATGTAAAATTTTAGTTGAAAATTATTCAGAATAGAATATCATAACAAATGCTATAATTTTGTTCATCATGGGGAACTTCACTAGATGCTGAACAGCAGTATATCTAATCTGCATATCATACATAAAGAGCTGAGAAAAACAAATCAAAGGTGATTCTATCTTATTATAATATGGTCATCTTACGGTGTTCTCATCTGACCACTGTAATTACCTAAATTGATTCTAATTCCTATGCCATGTGCATTCCAAACCAGAAAGTACTTTTAGATCTCTCTATTAGAGTATCACTGAATCAAGATATTCAAGCATCCTTTTTGACAGCAAATTCAGTATTATAATATATGATATTGTTATATTCATTCATATATGGCATCAAGCCTAGCAATTATGGGGTAAGAAACGATACCTTTTTATAGTTAATGAAAGGTTTGTATTAGAAATATTGTAAATAGATTGAATCATAAGAAGAGGTATACAAATAAGGATAAATAAAACATGTAAGCTCAAGTTAGGGACAACTTTGTTCAAGGTTCCAAATTATCTACCACAATTAGATATAAAGGGTACATGTTACAGTTCCAGAGTAACATTTTAAAAGTGAAGGAACATACTTAAAAATTGGAAGTGGTATTCAATATAAGCAAGCATAAAATTATGTGTTATTAAAAATATTAAGTTAAATGACAAAGAGTCTTATAATGACCATGGTAAATAGGTCACTTAGAATAGCATTTCAATGTTTCATTGCTGTAAAAACAATAATTTCCATACTGGCGATCTTGAATAAAGGAATAGAAAAACCAAACTTAATTTTGTAATGCCTTTTCTAATGTGCTCTGACCATTAATAATTGTATGAAACCCTGATCGCTATTAAACTCATGCAAAGAAAGTTACCATAAAAGATATTTGTGCCATGAATGGAACTGGATTTTCTTTACTGAAAGAAAATACATGGTGTGATTTACCTCCATAAAGCATTTTTGTATCACAATAAAGCATTTCAGACAAGTGTTACAGGACAAAGCTCCTTTCAGCCTTTTTCTCAAGGTACACTTTCCATTTAACAAAACTGTATTTTCTTTTAAAATTGTATTTTCTAGCAATATTGGAGCACAGCTAAACTGAGGACTCTACATTAAAATAAATGTTAATTTTATTTTAAAATAAAAAGTGAAAACACCCTACTATATCAACAATATGAAAAGGAATTAATGCAGGGTAGGAAAAAAAATAGAGGTGGAAAGTGTACTTATTATAAACTGTAGAGGTGGAAACGGTATCAAACAATCTTTCAACTTCCTGAAGTCTTGCTTTTACTGCAGAAAATTAAAGAGGATTAGCCTTTAGAAACATTCTACAGATCGTATCTTGGCAAGTGACAAATTTGATAGAAAAAGATGGGTGCTCTGGAATTCTGTCACTTACCTTCTTTAGGAAGTCACTGCAGAATATATGTGAGTGTCCTAACTTTTCTCCTCAACTGACTGAAGCCTCTCTTTCATGGAGCCTCAAATTCCAAGTGAAGTGAGCAAACATATTCCTTTTGAAAACAGGCAGGCTGCAGAGTCATGGAGAGCCCTGTAACAAATGCAAAAGCATCCTTTCCTATCAGTACTACATCTCAAAGACATTCTAAAAATACATTCTGAAAATGAGAAAGGGAAATACTTTTTTCATAATAAAATTAAAGTTTGGAATATTGAAGGGCAACTTTTGGCACA
The DNA here is from genome assembly GCA_012654045.1 of Ptyas mucosa. Classification (NCBI taxonomy): domain Eukaryota; kingdom Metazoa; phylum Chordata; class Lepidosauria; order Squamata; family Colubridae; genus Ptyas; species Ptyas mucosa. Next base: position 12,886,589 of record WNWU01013802.1, read on the forward strand.
AAGTTGGTTCAATTGTTGAGCCTGTTCATATATTAAACACTGAACAGACCATTAAACATGGTATTTGTTTTTGTTTCCATGTGATGTGGCCCTCATTCAGAAAAGCCGAAGGACAATCTGTAGCCCCTCAAACCTGCACTACAAAATAAAACCTGGTTAAGAGTTGATAAGAAGGAGTAGTCACACTGATTTAATGCACGACAGAAGCAGATATTCTCTCATTTTACTTTTACCATCAGAGTACAGCAACTGAATTTGGAATGTCAGCTCTAATATGATGGGATATTTGCTTTCCTATTAACTTGCCAAGAATTTATTCCAAATTAATTCAACACCCATGAACTCTATAACTTTGTCCACTGATACTTTCTTCATGCACTGCATGTTTCTTCAAAAAACACTGAATGAAAAGAGCAAAAGCGCTGATTGATTGATTTCTACACTAGTCTATCCCTTTAGCAATAAAAGAATCTTTCAACAATACAAATATAAAAGTTTATTTGAAATAATATAATTAAAATCTGGAAAAAGCAAGCATTAAAATAGAATAAATTAGCAGTTAAAAGTCTGACAAATGAAATGTTTTCACCAACCTCTTTGTGGTGGGGACAGGGTAATCCTTAGAGAATGTATGCTACTGATGGAGGGCATCAGTAAGAGCCATTTCCCACGTACTGGATAGACAAACTTCCAGATCCTCATCTTCAAAAGAATTTCTCCAGTTGATCTGAGGAGACAGGCAGGTTTATTGTGGGAAAGATACACTAGCAGTTAGGCTCTATCTTGACTAGGATTTTAGAGATCAGTATCAAGCCTTCCTACTTTTTTGATTAGATCTTGATTCCTGTAGTTTGCAGCTGTTAGTTAGCTGTCCACAAATTTCTATATATATTTGCATCTGCCAGCAACCTATCCACAATTTTTATAGAAGTGCAATTTTTGGATTCTTTTTGAACACATCCTTAACGTGAACCCAGAAATATCCTAAAACCAAAAGTCCAGGGAAATCCAATGCTATACCAGAGACCACCTCAGGTAGCTCAGGAAAAGACACTGTTATACAGTGAGCAGATGGTGTATCCTCTTTACTATCCCAGTCACCAAAATGTAGCACCCACAAGCATTTACAATTTTTCAAAAGATCAGATGGAACTTCAAACTAGAGAGATGGAATCTATATCACCTTCCCATCCTCCAACTTTAGCCTAGCTGCAATATGGAATATTCTAAAAGAGTTGGGAAAGACTAGCCATCTCTTCTCCTTAGTCAGGTTTTTGTAATGCATGCCAGTTCAGCAGAAGAGGCATGTTGTAGCCAGTCAGATTATACTGGCTGCTGGGGTCTAGGAGAGGGGCCTTCTCTGCCATTGCACTTGCCCACTGGAAAATCTTGCTTCCTGGAGTGAAGTCGGCTCCAACCCTCCTGATCTCCCATAAGGACCTAAGGACCTGGCTCTACCTGGCTTCGGGTTCTAATGAAGGCGCATCGCAGTGGAAACAGTTGACCAATTAACAACAGATCCCACGTCCCCTCTATCCTGCACTTGGCCTTCTTTTAATTGCGCTGCAGTGTTTGACTTTTTGTACTAATTTATTTATGTTTTAATGTAATTTTTATCTTTTATGATTGTTAGCCGCTCAGAATTACCTTGAGATAAATTTTACAAATAAATAAAATGAATAATGAATAATCATCCAGATTATCATCATATACATATATGTTTTCTAAATAACTGATGTAGCATTAAAAAGCAGTCCTTTAAACTGAAGTCTAAATGACTGTGATCACTTGTATTCTTGATTAGTTTGCAACCTGAAATTAGAGAATGTCAAGCAAAAAAGCAGTCTCTCATTCATTGTTTTCAATGTTTCTTGGGAAGATGAGACTTCCCAACTAGGGCAATCTCCTTTTGGTTACCCCACCAATGGGATGTCCTCCACCAGTAGCAGAGCTGCTTTCTTTTACTTAGAGTAAGGAAGGTGATCCTGATAGAAATATGCAACAACTGTTACTAGGACAAAGGGAGCTGAAATATTTTTAAGTCCTGAGAAACAATATAATATTCAGAAACAGATCAGGCAGACACCTCCTTGAATCACTGGAGTATAAGAAGGAAGAGGAAGTACAGTGCAATAGGAAGTTTCTATTATTATAGACAATCTGAATAAAAATAGTTTTAATCTTCCTGCAGGGTTGTTTCTGGTTTACTGTAATCTATCTAGTGAGGCTGCACTTAGGAAGTAGAAGCCTGATCCTATAAACAGAGAAGCTGGAACAATTCTGCATTTTTTATCTGATTTCTTGTACTTCTTAAACTATAGCAATATTTTTCAACTGGTATTTCTAAAAGTAGAGGGCTGGGCACTTAACTGGGGAAAACAGAGACTGCTAAAGGTCTTTTGAAGGCATTAGCTTTTTTATTGTTAGCCATTACATAGTATATTTCTGGTTTAAACAGACATTATTTGCCCACTAAGTCATTATGGCTTATTCATGGTTTTTAAAAAATCTGAATTTCTGCAACTTGTGTGCACTACAAATCTTTTTTTAATATTAGTTCAAATGGCACTTTTTATCTTCTTGCAAAACTAGAAAATCAGAGCTAGAGAACATGCACTTATTGGAATACTGTATTTGCTTTAAATTAAACAGCATGCTCTTCTCCAAAGAGCAATTTTTCCTTGAAGATAAATTGTTAAAGAACACATCTTTTGGGATTTCTAATAATTTATTCAGGAGAAAAATATACAAATATAGCCAATTATCCTTAAAATGCAGCGCTTTAAAAGAAATATCTTATTTTTGTAACTAAATCAAATTAAATATTTCATATTGTAATAAAATTTAATTAAGATTGAAAGTGGATATGGGTATGCGTGTGTGTTTACATGTCTGCTTATCAATCTAGATCAGAGGTGTCCAACCTTGGCAACTTTAAGACTTGTGGTGTTCATTTCCCAGAATTCCCAGCTAGCATGAGAAATTCTTTTATTTTAAATGATTTTGTAGTTGTGTTTGTTGGTCTGAGATCATAAATAATAATATGCAGGTGTGGTAATAAAACAAATAGAAGGAGAGATTGTAATAGAGGTTGATAAGAAACAGCCCAGGACAATATTAAAAAAGAATAATTATTCTAAAGAATTTGGATGATTGTGAGGAATCCCAACACTACAAACTGTAAGATACTAGTTAGCTGTAAATTCAGTTATTGGGCCATCTTAACCCTGTTTCCACATATGCCTTGTTATTTTTTATAGACTCAGATTTTTTAAAAGTTTATTTTAATCATGTTATGCTTTACAACTGCATTGCTTGGTGATAGAAATTCCATTCCCAATTGTCATAACTTCAGGATTACCTATATACAAGTCTATGATCCTTGGAAGGATATTAATTTCTGCAAATGATTTCCAACTAAGGGGAAACTTGCAGTCTGTTTCTCAATAGTTATGACCCTACTTGGCCACATGTTGTCTTTCCTATTTTTCATTATTATTATTAGCTTTAAGATCACAGGGAAAGCAGACAGGACAGCTAAAACAGAGTGTTGTAAACAAATGTGAACACCCTAAGAATTCTCATTTTGCCAAACACAATTAAACTCATACTGAAAAGTTTAGTATTTCCTGGATGGTTTTAACATATGGTTGATGACTTTTAATCAAATACTTTTAATCTTCCAAGTTTATTTTAAGCTACTGTATTTTAATTATCTTCACCCTTATCACTGTCAAATTAGATTCTAAATGTTTATCCAAAGAAAAGCTGAGCAAATCTTCTGAAAATCTAAAACGAAGGTTTTAACTATTAAAACTAATAGTTGAATTCTATAAGATTTTCTTCTAAGGTTTTCTAATACTAACCCAAAGACCATAAAATTAAATAGGTCTTTGCATTTAAAACTATAACCCTTATTAATTTTGGGTGTTGTTTTAGCATAATGTAGAAGTAGATGCACTGTTTTAAAATTCTTTTATAAAAATATTTTTAATTAATATTTTTAAAAGAATTGAAATCTAAATTTAAAGATCATGATGTCTACATGGCAAAGTAACCCCTAAGAGTACAAAATACTGGGTAAAAACAAAAGCACTTACTCACCACTGCTTTTAATCTGCACTATAGATTAAATTTATTTGTTGCATTTCTCTGCCGCCCAACTCCCTGGGGACTCTGGGCAGCTTACATCAAAAAATAATGCGAACAATATACCATAAAAGTTGTTTTTTTAAAAAAACATTAAAAACCCATACACTCCATTCATGGCCGGGTCCCGTAAGATTGCAGCAGCGAGATCAACGGCCCCAGGCCTGCCGGAAAAGCCAGGTCTTCACCGCTTTCTGGAAGGCCAATAGGGTGGGGGCGGTCTGGACCTCAGGAGGTAATTGGTTCCAGAGAGCCGGGGCAGCCACAGAGAAGGCCCTCCCCCACGGGCCCGCCAGCCGACATTGTTTAGCTGACGGGACCCAGAGGAAATCAACTCTGTGGGATCTTACTGGTCGCTGGGAGCTATGAGGTAGAAGGCGGTCTCAAAGATAGCCTGGCCCTAAGCTATGTAGGGCTTTAAAGGTAATAACCAACACCTTGAATTGTGTCTGGAGACCGATAGGGAGCCAGTGCATCTCACAGAGAATTGGTGTAATGTGGGTGTATCTAGGTACACCCACAATAGCTCGCGTGGCTGCATTCTGGACCAACTGTAGTCTCCGAACACTTTTCAAGGGTAGCCCCATGAAGAGTGTGTTGCAATAATCCAACCATGAGGTGACAAGGGCATGAGTGACTGTGAGGAGAGCCTCCTGATCTAAGTAGGGTTGCAGTTGGTGCACCAGGCGAACCTGTGCAAAAGTTCCCCCTAGCCAAAGCTGTCAGGGACAGACAACAACAACCTATCTTGGGTTGCCTCCAAACCCACTTTTTGTACCTTCAAGAACTTGGACTGACAACCAAAATACTGAATATCAACATTATAATTCCCTGTTTCTTTTTAAAAGAAATGTGTGCATTAAGACTGCCTAAATGTTTACCACAGCTTTCTTTTAAAAAGATTTCTGAAAAACTTTATCTCACCTAAAATGAACTGAACTCTCCTCAGACCCTTCCTGAATAACAAAAACAAAATCTGGAAAATAAAAACAATGAAAGTAAAAAACTGTGCAGCACGGAATTCAAAAGTGGTTGCATTGTACCCAGTGCAATATAATTGCAAGTCTTCCTGACCAAAAGATATTTCTAAGAAATCTTGTCTGATTTGATTTACACAGGAAAAACAAATAGCAGAGGAGGGGATCAATCAAATAAAAATAACTATCGAATAAACAGCTTCATCTGGAAGAAAGGAAAGAATCTTATAATGTATAAGATCTAGATTCTGCTTTGGATTTCTCTTGGGTTATGTAAATATATCTTATTTCAGGTTGTTGTTTGTTAACTAGACTACTGGGAAGTGTAACTGCTCGTGCAACCAGGATTGTGAAACAGCAGTAAGTAACGTTTAGGTATCATGTTCATAGTTTCTAAATAGTCAAACATAGTCCTCCTTGGGACAAATTTGCTCAGGACATATACAGACAAAAGAAAAAGAAAAAAAATAAGAAGAATTCGAGACATTTTGTGACATTTGACAACAACCCAGAATATAAACAACATAAATAGTTCAGTAAAAATACAGCTAATATTAGCTGCTGTTTGTCTATACAGAGAGCTTCTGTCGATACCAAAAAGAGTACAAATACAGTTAACAGCAAGCTCCATTGAAATCAATAGGATTAGGATTTTCTCACCTCTGAGAGAGGAAGCATAGAAAATGAGTAAGTAAGTAAATGATCAGTAACAGATTAGTACAAAACTCTTCTATCCCTTTACTTGGAAATCATGAATCATTGGTCCTTTCTGTGGCATAGTAGCAATCGGGTCTGATACATTTGGCTTTTATGACAAAAATGCTTTATTATATAAATATATAGAAAATATACTTAACATTTACTGACTAGAAGAATGTGATTTTTTATTTGTATCACTTTTAAACCTTATTACGCTTATATTTCTAAGACTTTGTTCTCTATTCTATTCAAATCTTAATTTCTATTATTACATTTCAACTTTTAATTTAAATATATTTTTCTTGGTGTTATTATCAACATCTTTCTCCGTCTGAATTTAGAGTTTCTCATCACCTTTTCTGTTTTCATTCATCTATAATCTATCTTTTTATATATTTTTTATTCCAGTTTCCGGGTTTCCTACAAGCTCTGGCTCATATGATCCCTGGTAAAGTTGGCAATCATCATTCAACATCTTAGCAGAACAGAAAATTTTGGAATTGGTAAATCAATATGCTTTAATTCTACATATCTGGAGTTTAGTAAATTCTAATAACCAAAAATCAACCAGTGGTTTAAGGACAAATGCATTTAGAAGTTGTGTTTTATTGCAAGAATTGAAAAAAATTATTTAAGAGGAAATCCATCAATTGCCAAAACTGAAATACAAGCTATATTAATGAAAGAATAGTTCAGTTCTTGAATTTTTTTCCTACCTGAGATACCTAAGAAGCTGAGACTTCTTACTTTTGGATGGGAATGGCAGGTGATGCCTGTCCTTTGTTACTGTAGTGAACCATTCTGGTCTGAGGCTGCTTGTTTCTGATCATACTAAATCTAGTTTTCACCCCACATTCATTCACTAGATCTTGTCCCTGTAAATTCAGTCTACAAATTCATGAAATCATTCATACAATATTTACTTGTATTTTGCCATATTTTTAGAAACATGGAATCTAAAAGAAAATTGTTAAAACATGGGCAATGGTACTAAACCAGTCACTGTCAGAGTAGACAAAAATTTAACTCTGCAAGCAAAAACCCTCTAATCTTCATGGATGGTGTGTGTGTGAAGTGAGATGTATAAAGGAATTCAAAGAGGGAAGGGATCTTCTACTGAAATGTTCACAGTAATTACAATATTCATTTTTAACTCTCTCACTCCAAATATTCTTGGTAGTGTATAAATTAAGCCAAGATACAAAATAACTATACAAAACCCCCACCTTTTTTATTTTAATATATTTGTTTCAGTTTTTAAGGCCCTACAGTTTCCAAGCAATTCTGAGCAACTTATAAAAAAATTAAAAATATCATTGTAAAAAAAAAAGATTCCCAATAATTGTGATAAATAATATTTAGGACTGATATAGCTACTTTTATTTTTTCACCATATTCTGAAACAGAAGCTCCTATCTATTTACTGCATACCAACAAGCAGCTTACATTTATGATGCTCTTTTATCATACCAGCAGTGCAACCTATAGGAGAATGCAAGCTGGTATTTATTATTTATTTATTTATTACATGTATTTATATGTTTATATATTTATAAATATATAAATATATTTATATTTCCACTGCAATTTGTCAGGATGCAAAAGTGCACATCAAAATTCAGTTTTTACCAAATGCTTATCAGCCAATTGATCTATGATGGACAGAATCGGAAACACAGAATTAGATAAACCAACAATCAATCTAAACAATTAGGCTATGGCTAGGTAGATATTCATGAACAGAACCTAGATGGAGATAAGGACAAGCTATTGTGGCTTATTTACATTACTGTATTTGAGAACAAGATGTTCAGATTTCTGTTTGCATCTTCTTTTCTATTGATTATAGATCTGACACTGTTCAACTACAAGCAACAAGGACACTATAGTATCTCTAATGTGAGGTTACAGTACCTCTTACCAGTTAGCAGCCTGGGATCTTGTCAGGAGGGCATTCTACACTGCAGCCACCTGCTCTATCAATTGTTTGGCTGAAGTTCATTTTAATCAGCATAAACAGGATGTGATCATTTCTAGCATCCCCGTGGCACAACTGAAGGTCATCTATTTTGTGGGAAGCTGATTGAGCTGGCTTTCTCTTCTACAGAGTAATCAAACTATACTTAAGGATGCTATGGAGAGTCATTAAATGGGAAAGGGGTTAAAATAGAATACTATGCTATAATATGTGTGCCAAAAAATGCATTTACTTTATATTTGTTTCACAATAATACACAAACTGGTATTTTGTAATTATGATTACCATTCCTTGAATTTCAGAGTTTAGTTTGCAAGCAATAACAAAATATATATTAGGTAAATATATCCAAACTGTATATATAGGAAAATATTACAGGAAATACATTTTGTTATGGAAATTATTTGCAAAATTAGATGAAATTGCAAACTAAAATGCACACATGAGTACATACATACGTTAGCTGGGGTTTTTAAAATAACACAGCAAATCTTAAGACAGCAAACCTGACATATTTATAAAACATAAGAACTAAAAAAATGAAATATCACTAATGTTTATTTATTTCATTTCAAATATTTACAATTTTTTGTATTTAACAGGCCAAAAGTTAGATCCTGGCTAGCAAAATCTCTCCAGAGAAAGAGCATATGTGATATTGCCCACGTGCACTTCAGATAGCTGCAGGAACAAGGTTTTGGTGGTCAGCTGGTTAGTTGAGCAGTTGGGAGAATGGATTCCATCTAATCTCACAGTTGTAATGTATCCCATATGGACCAGTGGTGAAATCCAATTTTTTTTACTACTGGTTCTCTGGGTGTGGCTTGGTGGGCGTGGCATGGCATGGCATGGCTTGATAGCGTGGCATGGCTTGGTGGGTGTGGCAGGGGAAGGATATTGCAAAATCTCCATTCCCGCCCCACTCCAGGGAAGGATACTGCAAAATCCCCATTCCCTCCAGGCATGGGCCTGGGGGAAGGATATTGCAAAATCTCCATTCCCACCCCACTCTGGGGCCAGCCAGAAGTGGTATTTGCCGATTCTCTGAAGTACTCAAAATTTCCGCTACCAGTTCTCTGAACTGCTCAAAATTTCCGCTAGTGGTTCTCCAGAACCTGTCAGAACCTGCTGGATTTCACCCTGATATGGACATAAAGTTTTGATAGAGGAGAATATTTGTAGCTCCGGGATGAAAGGCCTCTGAGCTTAGCTATTTTCTTGTACAATTTCATTAGGTAAATTAGGTAACATCATCAGTGTTAGTAAGGAATGGGGTTTGCTGTCATTTCATATTCTAATGGCTTGCCCTATCAGTATTGGTGGGAATGGTCTTGATGGTTCTTTGGTTGGACTGTTTTCTATTAGCTTGTTTGGCAGTTCCTTGATTGGTATATTGTTTGCTGCTTGATTCTTGGTCTAATGTTAATCTTGATATTAATCTCTGGGTGTTGATTGCTGGTGAGGAGGAGTTCTGGTCTCTTTGTTCTCTTTTTGGCTTGCTGTTCAGCTAAGTAGAACTCAATGGATAATGAACTAAAAAGTTAATTTCAAAAATGTCTGCCATCATAGAGAGATTGTGTGTAAATGATGTTATGTTAGAAGAACAGGTTGTTCTGACAAGACTGAAATTGATTTCAATGTGGAATTTAAAATAATAAGTTACAAAATGATCTGGAAAAAGACAATATATTGGACATACAAATGAACCTGGCTGACATCTTAATAATTAAAAGGGACATACAAATAACAAACCAAAAAAGTAAGTTGAATAACTTTTATATATTAGATTTACAAAAGAGACCTGGAAAAATTTTAAAAGATTTGATGAGATAGGAAAAAGAAGTAAGGAAAACAAATCAAGTTCTCGGATATTATTTGAAGAAATTAAAGACCAAGATTGCTAAAAGGAATATAGAATTAGTTTATTTGTTCAAAGTTAAAATAGATTGTTGTTATTTCTGGTAATACTTAATGAACTTTACTAAATGACAAGGTTTTGGAGATTTGTTTATAGATGGAAGATATAGGATGGAGAGAGATCATATATTATAGTTTAAGAGAATGTACTAACTTGAAGGAGGAACTTATATATACATATTCATACACACAGACACGTGTTGTATATGTCTGTGTGAGTATGTGTGTGTGTGCATACAGGTAGTCTCAATTTATGACAATTGAGCCCAAATGTTCCATTGCTAAGCAAGACACTTATTTAATGAGTTTTGCCCCATTTTAAGGCCTTTCTTGCCATAGTTGTTAAGTTAATCACTGCAGTTGTTAACTTAGTAACACAACTGTTAAGCTTCCGCATTGATTTTGCTTTTTGGAAGGTCGACATGATCCCCGCCCCTGGACACTGCAATTGTCATAACTATCATAAATCATAATTTTCAGTTCTGCAGTAACTTCGAATTGCTCATTAAACGAATTGTTATAAGTTGAGGACTACTTGTATATTTGCTATTTTCCTTTTTTTCTTTCTTTCCTAATTCTTTTCAATTATTTTTTTCTACACTATTTTTTAATTTCTTCATTTTTATATTCGTATTAGTTTTTTTCATATGTGTAATGGCTTAATATTTTTTTTTAAAAGAGTGAGGTGGCATAAGTCATTAAAATATTACTGAGGTTTTTATTATTTTGTTTTTGTTTTAAATTTATTTTTTAAACCATACATGGGTATTGGAAGCAGAAATAGATGAAATGTCTGTATATTTCAAGTCATTATTTCAAAATTCAATCAAAATTCAATCTATCATTATCAGTATCAACAGTAGAGTTTCTAGGTTCTATAATAGCTCAAGATTTAAAATGGACACCTAACATCAAAAAAGCACAACAAAGAATGTTCTTCCTGCACCAATTCTGGGAGTCGAAGTCCACAAGTCTTAAAGCTGCCAAGTTTGGGAACCCCTGATTTAACTGAAACATGTAAAGTTAGAGAGATTGCAGCCCACTGGAAAAACATATAACGAAAGGAAGCACACCGTGTTTCTCCAAAAAGAAGACCCAACCGTCACGTGATTTTGCAGGATGCTCTTAATATAAACCCTACCCCCAAAATAAGCCCTAGTTAAGATTGTCAGCCAGACGCATGCATTTAGCATTGTATTTCTCTGAAAATAAGCCCTAACATGTCTTTCAGAGCAAAAATTAATATAAGACCCAGTCTTATTTTCAGGGAAATGCAGTATTTATACATAACAATTTGTCATCTGCAAGAATACTAATCTGCATCCATGAATATTTTGTCTAAATGTTCTTCTCTTTCAAAGGCAAAGCTAGTGAATGAGATATAAAATGCAGGGTAGATTCTCTGCCTACCGTTAGTTTTTAAGATGGAAATAAATCCATGAGAGAAAATGTAGACTTCCAATAACCAGGAAATGTAGTTGGAGAAAGAAACATGACTAACTTGTGCTATGCTGATGATACTATTTTGATAGCTGAAAATGTAAATAATTTGGAAGCTCCAATAATGCAAAATTAATGAACATAGTTAAAATATATCCCTAGGATTAAATGTAAATAAAACCATACTAATGACAACAGGTACAACAATGAGCCCTAGAATTGATAATGAAGTGGAAAGTTTCTGCCTTTTAGGATTGTCTATCAATCCGAACAAGCAAAGAAAAATATGCCACAGATTAGCACTTGATAAACAAAGGGGAGGGGAGAAGAGAAGAGAAGAGAAGAGAAGAGAAGAGAAGAGAAGAGAAGAGAAGAGAAGGACCGGGACAACCTGTAGTGGTATAGATAGACTTAATTATAGCAGCATTGGTGTACTATTGGAAGATCTGAAGGATCAAGTTGAACGTACATCTGAAGAATATTTAACTAAGAGTGGATACATCTAAGAATCTAAGGGTAAACCCCAATTTGATGACACACAGCTATCATCAATCAAACACTCCAGTAAAATATCATTTCAAATAAAGCTAAAATTCAGAAAGGAGAAAGTTAAGGTCTAAAATGAAATCTAAAATGAAATCTATTCACAGATACTGAAATATTTTTCTTTTACATTTTATTTTCCTTTCATTAAACTGTGTTACCCTTACAAATTAAGTATCTTCACATCAATTATAGTAATCTCTGCTTTTAACTTTCTCTTATGAGAGAGTTGTATATATGACATTTCTTGCAGTAATGGCTGTCTCTCCCAACACATGGTGTACATGGTGGACTACACAAGGCATTTTATCCAAATAGTTATAGCAAGCAATCTCTTCCCAAGATACAATCATCTGTCAGAAGAGCTATTTAATGTTGAATCCATTGCCAGGTTATATATATATATATTGAAGATAAAATAGTTTGTGTTAAATAATTTGTGATATTCCATGCTGCAAAAGTCATTAACAGAAACTCAATTTTCAACATACCATATATACTCGAATATAAGCTGAGTTTTTCAGCACGTTTTTCAGGCTGAAAAAGCCCCCCTCGGCTTATATTCGAGTCACGAAAAAAAATGCCTTTTTAAAAGAAAACAAATGAGTAGACTCGTGTCTGCAAAAATAGGAAAAACAGCCCCTTTCAGCTTCAGTATAGGTTAATTACCATAAGCTGATTTGAACAGCCTCCCGATTCTCAGCTGATTTGCTCTCAGCTGTTTTGGGCAGGAGTCTTTTTCTAGCTGCAAAGAGTCCTGCTGGAGCACTTTTTTTTTTCTCCTTGTGCAATTCAAGCTGAAAACGAAACTGAAACTAAAGCAGGTTGTTGCCTTTGCTGTTTGATTGCCACGTTGGAAAGGCAGATTTCTTTTCTTTTTCCTCATCAAAAAAGGTACGTGCAAACAATGGGAAATTTATGGCAAATGGCAAAAGAGGAGAGTTCAAGATTTTAAAACACAAAAGAAAAAAAAGCTGTATTTAACTAGGGAACTGTAATAATTGAGATACTATTAATTGTATATTGTGTTGAAAGCAGAAATGGTTAAGTTGTGGTTTGGAAGAATATATGGGGGAAATTATTTGGTTTATTATTATTGGTAAATATAATTAGCAGTAATTGATTTGTAAGAAATTGGATTGCATGGAAATAATTGAAATATTCATGTTCATATTGATTAATATACAAAAATATATATGCCAAATATATGGCATTAAAAGATAGTTATATAACTAATTGATTTATATTAAAATGTTGAATTTGTATTGAACAACTGTAATATTACATAATTAACCAATGTGAGGATGGATATAAAAATAGATGACAATGGGAAGGGGTATAATATAGAATAGAAGTGAAAATTTGAATTTGATTAAAATTAGAGATGAGGATGAAGGGTAATATTGGTTTTTTAAAAATATAGATGAGGAATAAATATGGCAAAAAGGAAATATAGAAATTGTAAATTTAAGTGAAATGACTAAACACTGTTTAAATTTGTGAATCGGCCAAATACTCTGCTCAAAGAAAATACATTGTATGTTTGTATGTGTGTTTCTAATTATTGCTATTTATTCATATTTGTTCTCTTTTATTCTTTAAAGTTTAACAATTCATTCTTTATCTTGATATCTTTATATTTGTTTGGGGTTGGTTTTCTTCCCTTTCATCTTTTTTATTGTACAGCAATCTTTCTCCTCAAACCTACCACCTCTCTCTTTGAGAAAGGGGGAAGAAAGAGAATGAGAGAGTGGGGGAGAGAGAGAGAGAAAGAGGGGGAGAGAGAAAGAATGAGAAAGAGAGGGGAAGAGAGAAATGGTGATAAGATAGGGCAAAAATGTAAAATGTGAGGACAGTCGTTAGTTCGAGGACTGGTCATAAGTGTGAGGACCAGTCAAAAATTACTTTTTCAGCCCTCTTGAGTAGTCCATATGCACAAAAGGACTACCCAGAGGGCTGAAAAAAGTGATTTCTGACAGGTCCTCGCACTTTTGACTGGTCTTTGCACTTATGACTGGTCATCATGTATGCCCATTGTAGCATTCTTAACAACCGTGTCACTCATTTCACAGCTGCTTCTCTTCATCATGGTGATAAGATAGGGCAAAAACGCAAAATGTGAGGACAGTCGTAAGTTCGAGGACTGGTCACAAGTGCGAGGACCAGTCAAAAATTACTTTTTCAGCCCTCTGAGTAGTCCATATGCACAAAAGGACTACCCAGAGGACTGAAAAAAGTGATTTCTGACAGGTCCTCGCACTTTTGACCAGTCTTTTTTTATTTTGAAATTTACCAGTAGCCGCTGCATTTCCCACCCCCGGCTTATACTCGAGTCAATAAGTTTTCCCAGTTTTTTGTGGTAAAATTGGGGTCCTCGGCTTATATTCGGGTCGGCTTATACTCGAGTATATACGGTACATAATCAATATGATGAAACCCTACAGCCCAATTCTATAACTTGTCGTAATATCAAAAGCTCACTCTATAGTTCTGATAGAATGATATACTGTACTTCAGTGCAATAGCAGTGATATGGCATTAAATATGGGGCACAAATCCGATTTGGCTTTCCCAATTAGCCCAAGTAGTTAATATGATTATCGAAAATTATCAGCATTTAGGAGTAAAAATTGCAATAACATTGGAAAGACAATGGAAGACATTAAACCTTCCCATACAAAATTCACTACTTACATATTTGAGTAAAATTTAATTGTTTGAAACAATTATTAATTGTCCTGCTGGAGTGATTTGCATGCATTATAATTTATTCATTAAAACGATTCATAAATTAGCTACAACATCAAAGATATAATAGTGGAGTTATAGTCTACAACATAAACAAAGCAAAGTGGTAAAATTAAATGAAATAACTAATAATTAAAAAATCACTATAACAACAGAAAAATATAATCCATTTAAGGAACAAAGTCATCATCTGCCTACAAACGTGTTTTAAATGTGCACAGAAAAAGTCAAGTATTTCCTCAAAGGCAGCCAATGTCAGTTCCAATCTAGCCTCTGAAAAAGGATAATTCCAAGCCAGGGTGCCACAATGGAGAAAGATCTTTTAGTTGTGAGACGCCGATGAGTGTAGCCCTAAAGATCTGAACAGGTATATGCTGTGAATGAATATATTATTTCAGGTTGTATTTCTGTGTTTCAGGCTGCATCATATTTCAGAGAGCAATATGCAACAAAGCTTTGCTTTGTCCCAAGAATCCATATTAAACTTGAACCTTTGTTTTGTTTAAGAATAATTTCTAGAGATCAAAAGAACTGTTTTTCCATCCTTCTGCTCCCACCTTCAACCCGCCCTTTTCTTTTCAATTTTTACAGGATGTTGAAACAGCACTAACTAGAAAGATGATAGTTGACTGCAAACTCTTAGCAGAAAAAGGAGGAAGTCAGTAGAAACATATGCTCATAGAAACTGAAGAATTCAGCAAGGCATTAGAGCTTCCAAACTTCCCATTTGGAGAAATATGATGAAGAACCAGTCACAAGCATGAGGCAAGATATAAGGGGTGGTATTGCATTCTGGGTTTTTTTTAAAAGGGAGATTTTTATAGGAGAGAGAAATGAAATGAGCATTAGCCTCTTGGGGTCCTCAACCACTCCTGCCTCTGACAATCTGATAGATCACCAGTGTTTTGGAATAAATCCTGAAAAATTAACAATTTGCAACTTCAATAGATCAGGAAGAACTTAAAGTTCTTTTCACTTGCCTACTCCTTCTTTCTCATCCTTTTCCCTTTTGTCCACTCTCACATTAGGATATATTTTGTAGCCACTTCCCTAAGTTTCAAATAAAAGGAACACTGTCTGATCACTCTGTACCATCAAATGATCTTTAGAAAACAAACTAAGGTTCTTAAGCCCCATGCAAATAATTCAAGCACCAAAACACATGAAGTATAATTTAATGAATATGTGGCATGATCAAGTGTTTTTTCCCAGTGTGACCGGTCTATTAGGGCAACCTGGTCTACCCAAATATGGGACGGAGCATACTACTTCCGCTTTCACCTTTCAGCCCCAATCCAAGACCCTTTGCAGGCGGTCACTTTCGCGACAAACTGGCATGATCATAAAAATGATGAAATGAACTGGCATGTCTATGAATAAAAGGCAGTAACAAAGGGACAGGAGACACAGGCAATGGGCAAAAGACTACCATTCCTTCTGTGGCAATGATAAATCCAGAGGGGCATAAACCAATGGTTCCAGTTAATGGACAAAAGATCTTCAGCCCCTCTGTAATCAGGTTTCCTAGAGAGAGAAAACTGATAGTCCCTAGTAAGGCAGAAGACTGATTATTTATGGAGAGGCATCAATGGAGACAGAAGAAAATGAAACTCCCAAACCCATGTTGGGCATAACAACTTCGTCTAATCCATGTTGCGGTATGAAAGCAAAAGTATCTTGGTTAGTATCAGGATTAGAGATTCTAGAAATAAGCTTGCTTGGAGTAAAACTGAACTGTGAGTTCTCACTCACAGGATTACTGTTTATATGATTAAGATAGTTTATCTAGCATACATCTTCTGTTTTACTAAAAAAAACATTATGTGACAATTCTGATTGTCCAAAGCCATAATGGGCAGTCTAGACTAATAGCATAGGCCTGTATGATAATTAGCAAGATATACAGAAAATTATGACCTGACATATTAGGAGACTAAAAAAAAGTGTATGAATTAACGAATGAAATTAATAAAAATACAGACATATTATCTGTCTGTGAAACCATACAAAATAATATACCTGAATAAAAAATTATATGGCATCTGTTAGGATGTTGTAAGTCAAGGACTACCTACATAGTGAATTATGTTGGTATAAACTTGATGTCAACATCCGAGACAGCGCGCTGTTCAAAGTGGCCACAGTGAACCATTTCAGAATTGCCACACATGCGTAGGGGAAGGGGAATGTATGGGGCCACAGATGGAGAGGAGCCAGGAAGGCAAACCAGCTGCAGTTGGTTCAAAAGCCATCCAGGTCTGCAGAGTACTTGTTGGAGCCAGCCAGAGAGCAACCGGGCTCGAAGAGTGCTTGCTGGAGCTGGGCCAAAAAAGTACTTGCTGGAGCCGGCCGGGAGCAACCAGGAACAGAGGGCGGAGTTTGCTGAGTCAGTATAGCCAGCTGGCTAGCAGGAGACAGTAATGCTGGCTAAAAAAACCCTTTGACTCTATTGTTCACCACGTGCCAAGCTGAGATTCCAGTAAAGAGACCTGTTCTACTCACATTGGTGTGGCGTCTTCTTTTGCTGGCTTGGTTTGGAACCATGACACTTGATTTATATTTCCTCTTTTTCTAATCTAATGTCTCAATCTCATATTTTTAATTTATACCCTTTCTATGGTTTACAAAAATAGCTTTACCCCATGGTAACAACGGAATGGAAATGTATAGAGTTGTTCCAAAAGATTGGAAATGCATGCTGTAAGAAATAAATCTTTGGTATGATTAATCTCTTGGTCACACAAAGTACTTAGCTCTAGTTTTCTATATGCCATTTGTAAAATAAATCATTATTATCTGAGTTGAGACACATTAAGATACATTAGTTGTTTTCAAATCAAACTGCTAGTTTCACATGGCTTGCTATGCCAAAACCAAACTATGGTTTAATTTATTGTGTGAATTTAGCCACCGAAAGATCGACAGATATGTATTGATAATTGCCTTAAGAGCTATCAATAAGATAACATGTTTCCAATAGATTAATATTACTTTAATAAAAATTTTGAGTCAGTAAAACATTTGGTTAGAGGAGCCAAATTCAAATTTATAAAGCTGGAAAACTGACCTTGAAGTAAGCTCAATTTCTCAGTCTAATTTCTGAAACAGGCAGAAGAAGAAAAAATTAAAACCACATACACGTTACTATGGGCTTTTATTTATACAATAAGGAAACAAAAATTAAATGAACGTAATATATTTCTCTCTCTCTCTCTCTCTTTCTCTCTGTATCCTATGTATTTGCTTCAGATTTGTACTGCAATGATCTATTTGA
The DNA here is from genome assembly GCA_012654045.1 of Ptyas mucosa. NCBI lineage: Eukaryota > Metazoa > Chordata > Lepidosauria > Squamata > Colubridae > Ptyas > Ptyas mucosa. The sequence continues at coordinate 12,904,314 of WNWU01013802.1, forward strand.
TCAATTTTACACTTCTAGTAGACAGTAGGTACAATGAGAAACAATTTTCTGTGTAGAAAATACTATATGCCTGAAAGTGCTGCAGCTTTATAACTTCAGAGATTTCCCATTTCCTCAAGGGACGACCGCTAAGCCAAAGATTTTGCATTTTGATCTTAGATTCTCCTAGCAGATGTTTAAAAATGCATGTAACTAGACAGCTCCCTTTTGGCTACACATCAGAGAAGGCTTGAAAAACCTAATTTATTCTTTCAAAGGTCAGCTGTAACAGACACCCAAAACTGGTTTCATGTCCTTTGGGAAATACTGTATTGTAGAATAAAAAGTCCGTCTGCATTTCAGTAATTTTACCCATTTTCTTTTATCCAGCAGGCAGATAATCATCTTGACAAGCAAATATTGTATATATACTTCTGAACCCATTTATGTTACAATAATACCACAAATAACATACAAAATACAGAATGACCAATTATATTTTATCTTATTGAAAGTCATAAATCCCAAACAAATGCTAAACAAGATTACTCAGTGCTCCCAATATCTAATGTAAAATAAGATGTTAGATATGAGAGGAATGGCAAATAAATTAAATAAATAAATAAATAAATATTGAAATATACTATAATATGATACAAGTTTCAAGTTTATCTTGTGCTATCTTCAGAAATATTTTATTATTAAGAATTGTAACTATTAATTACTGTGACTCATTAATTTTTAAGGTTTTCTGAATAACTGTGACTGAATAATGAAAATACTTTAAATAATTAGCAATAATTAATGCATTCTTTCATAGGGAAAAATAAAAAAATAATCATTTTTAAAAATAAATTATTAAAATTATTGTATTCTATTTTTTAAATTTAGCATGTGGATATGCAAATTCAGAATGTGAAAACCTGGGCATGATCTTTTGCTTCTATTCCACATAATATATGAATAGCAGTAAAACTGTACACTAATCCTATCTATTAATTATTCTACTAAAGCAACAGCACTAAATAACAATACATTATGAATATAACTTAATACGTTACTGTAGAATTACTTTTTTCTCGGTTCTTTCCTTAGCATATTGGAATATTTGCTTGGGGAACTGGAAGCCTATTGTATCACGAACACCTCCAAATCCTAAATAGGACTTTGATTTCTTTCTTGCACAGTTAGTACCAGCTATGATATTCAGTGATCTCAGTTTGAAAATCCTTACATCCTTCTCACAATTCTTTTTAAATACATGTATGAATGCATTCTCTAATTCATACGTACTTTTTTTAGAATTCAATCTTGTAAAATGAGTGGCCTATACATTTGATAAACAAATAAATAAAAATATTTTTTACATCATGACATAGATTTTACCACTTTCCCCCTTTGCCTAACATTCACAATGGTATCTCAGACTTGTGAGTACCTGATAGTTTTGCTAAATAAGGCATCATGGAAGCTACTTTTTATTCAGTTAAACTAGACACCTGTCTAATCCAATACTATCCATGCTGATTGGCTCTGGCAGTTTCAAGGCTTCTAAAAAGAAATCTTTCTCTAGTCCTACCCAGAGAGAGTTTGATTCTAGTGCCTTCTGTAGGCAAATGTGCAATATTACTAAATACTGATTGAACCTTGAGCATCCGGATGTTGGTAAGCTAGACAGGTGGACATTAATAGTAATGCCATTCCAGAGTAGCAAAAAAAAAAACATGATGCCACAATTTACCATTGTATTAGCAACTGAATATTATTTCAGCATTTGTGACAGGAAAACATTTTCTCTACATCTTCGGCTGGTTTAGAGAAATCAGCGTAAGTTATAAGGGATAAACTGTTCATTTCCCCAATAAACGAGAGTATTAAAAATGTCCAGAAGGTACAATAGAGAGACCCAGCATAATTACAAGACACCTTGAAAATAGACAATTCAGTTGCATTTATTGTTATAAGTATATATTTAATAAACTAATATTAAGATTGCTATTATACCTTTTCATTAAAAAACACTTGTGTTTTTTTTTAATCTAGCCAAAATATCACCAGTATTTCCATGTAAAATCTTCATGTGTAATTGGATTATAGTAAAATAATGACAGGGTGAAAAATAATTACATTTCTGTGTAGCATTGTCCACAACAAGTGACACCTTGCTTTTTCACTATTTCACACGTAAATATATTTCAAACAAAAGTTTTCTTTTGTATCATTTTCACATACTTCTTACAAATATTGGCCACTATGCATTTTGCTCATATTTCTTAAAAACTTTTTCATTGATTATTTGTATTTTTTTCCAAAACTAGCACATCCTGTAATGATTTTCCATAATTACTATGTATATAAATTAATTTAAGTAAAGTCATAAAATCCATTTTCAAAGCCAGAACCAGAACACTTCCCATGTGCTAATAGAGATAATTTTCACGGTATGAATTCTTAATGTGACCAAAGTAAGCAACATCCATACATATAAATGTATCAGTATATATAGTTTCTGAACTTGTGCCAATGTTATTTATTTCCAGTTATTCTTCTCAAGCCTGGAGTGGATAAGCAAGTGTAGAAGCATGCTGGATTATTAGACTGTATAAGTATACCACTAATACCATCTTGTCACCGATACTATATTCATACATACAATTACCTTCCACAACTGTACAAGAGAAAGAGCCATCTTGGTAATTTTTTAAAAAAAAACCTTGGAATACCAGGCCACTGATCAGCTGTTTGGCAGCTAGCAGAGCAGTGGCAACACTGATGCTGGCAGCCATGGTGAGGCTTGGCAAAGCTTCTTTCTGGGCAGCAGCAGCAAATTGATTATTTTTTAAGAAACAGTGGCAAACCACACAAGACTCTTTGGTGGGATGTATGCTGCCTGCAGGCATATTTGTGCAGATCTGGTCTAACCATATTAGGATATAAAAGAAAATTAAAAGTCAGCTCCTGCTATCAAAATAATAAACTGCTTTTACTGCTTTTTAAACTTTCATATCTCTTTTTAAAACCATAAATAAGTCTGAACACACTAACATTGGGAAGGAGATATGGCTCATTGAAAAAAGGCATGTCTTGTTCAATGAAAATCGTAAATTCAATTCTTGGTATTTCTGCTAGTCAATGTTGCCAATAATGACTTAGATGAGCCCGATTATAAATTAACTGTCTGTATTCCTAAAAGCCTTGCTAAATCAAAAATTTTATTTAGGCCAGTATCCTACATCATATAATGCCCAGGATGAAATGCTGATCATATTCCTTTGCTTACTACTAAATACTCCAAAGAACTGGAGTGGCCCGCTTAAGTTCAGTAACTCCTTTAAAATCCTTTAAAATTAAAAAAAACTCCTTTAAAATTAAAGTATTTTGTCTCTTCAAATTCTTCTGAACGGCAAAAAAGTAATGACGTGGCTCAGTGGTGGGTTTCAAAATTTTTTACTATCGGTTCTGTGGGCGTGGCAGGGGAGGGATACTGCAAAATCCCCATTTCCTCCCAATCAGCTGGGACCTGGGAGGCAGAGAATAGATAGGGGCGAGGCCAGTCAGAATTTTTACTACCAGTTCTCTGAACTACTCAAAATTTCCGCTACCAGTTCTCCAGAACTGGTCAGAACCTGCTGAAACCCACCTCTGACATGGCTATATTTTCAATGTGCTAGATATTTCAAGAATTTAGTGGTGGGTGAAGGAACTGGGCTAGACAATGCTAGTATTAGATGAAATCAGAACTGACTGTATCCAAAACCGATGAACTGGTAGCAGCAGAAGTGGGAGTCTCCGCCCACCTGGCCGGACATCATCAAAGCATGTGTGATCTGTGCACATGCGAGTGAACTGGTAGCAAAGATAAGTGAAACCCATCCCTGAATTACTTCCCTAATAAATTCTGTTTTGGGTTTGGTTTGGTGTTATAGTTCAGGATGGGCATAATATTCTAAACTGCCAATTCCCAGGCACCATTGAGAAACTTGATTAGGTCAGGCAGTGGCAGAGCTATCACTAGGAAAACGAACCTGGGTAACCACTATGAATACATACATGGGGGAATCTGCCTGGATGTTTAGAAGGGATAGGAAATGTCATAGCTACTGGTAACACAAGATTTCTCATCAGGACGTGTACCAAACCAGAAGGAAATAGCGATCCTTCCCAATTAGAGAAGGTTAGTGAGAAGATGGTGACTAAGCTCATCAATTTCAATCTACCAGGACTCTTTGAACAAAGGAAACACAATTTTTGTTACTTTTGTGAGCTGTTTGTCGGAGATATAACAACATTTCATTCAAATATTTATTCAAATACATGTTACTGCAATATCTTAAAATCATTATATTCAGGGGAGAGCAAATCCCAGAATATTTTTACTGTAATTTATATTTCATTTATTAATTTGAATTTGAATATTTTAATACTTTAATATGTTGTGTTCTTTTTAATTATGTTAAATTGTTACATGTTACATGGAAATTAAGCAAGTTATTTACAGATATAGACTATATATCAACAGGTATAATCAAATATGCCATGCTTTATTGAAACACTGTAAAACTATACATGCATTCACTATCTTATACAGACATGGATATACAGAAAATCTTTTCTTTCCTTTTTTCTGTTTCTTCATTTTAATTAAATGATTAAAGACAAAATCAAAATGAAGAGAAAAACCTAAGAGAATAGAGGATATTTCCACTACTTACACAATTCAAAAGTCTGAATAATTTGAATACTTTGTACATACAGTAGAAAAATATTTCCTATTTGTCACAATTGGGAGGGAAAGATAAGGTAGAGAGAGGAACCCCTTTTCCTAAAGAGAGAGGGAGGGAGGGAGGGAGGGAGGGAGGGAGGGAGGGAGG
>WNWU01013802.1:12909263-13030646 GCA_012654045.1 Ptyas mucosa
TAAGGGAGGGAGGGAGGGAGGGAGGGAGGGAGGGAGGAAGGAAGGAAGGAAAAGGAAGGAAGGAAGGAAGGAAGGAAGGAAGGAAGGAAGGAAGGAAGGAAGGAAGGAAGGAAGGAAGGCCTTATCTTCTGCATCAACAAGAAATAGAAGCTCTTATGAGCAATGTTAACAGTACCAGGATGTTTGATTATTTCCATATCTTGTTGCTGCAAGGGCAACCTACTACTTTTCTCATAACTTTTCAAAAAAGGAAACTGAATGGATAAAAAATAAGACCAAAATATTTTCAAGATAAATTTAGCATCCAGTAGTTAAGTATGTGAGTTTCTCAGTTATTCTTTCTGACATCTTCAGTTTCTGTTGCTATAGAAACCACAGCACCCAGCATTAAGGACAGTTTTGGGGTTTGTCATTGATTCCTATTTCAAAGTCTCTGACCAGGGATTCTAGGAATTATGCTGGATTATCAAAACAGCCGCTTTCCAAACGTAATGCTGTGGGAAATGGATTTTTTTCACATCTAACTTTTAGCTCTTGTTGTGTCCTTACCTCTCATCTCAGGCAGGGCAGCAGTTGCTTCATCTCATTTGGTGGCCCATATTCAGCTCATATGTAAATTGTCATGTAACTATCAGAAATTGCACAGTATAAATACCAAGTCATTCAAGAGCTCAGTTGTTAATAATGTGATGGTGCACTCCCCATAGGGATCAGCTGAGTAAAGACCATTGAGACTGATTTCACAGGCCATATTTCCATTCAGTACCAGCCTGACCAATCAAATCAAGGAAGGAGAACCTGCTATTGATCTCATAGTTTTGAGCAGTTCAGGAGTCTGATGCAAGATGGGTAAAAATGATCAGAAAGAAATACAAAAAACCAAGAATTTTGAAGGCGGCGAGGACTGGGAAGAAACAAAAAGTTAAGAAAGTTAATCATATTAGAATATTTTATTCCTGTAAGTCTGCTGCTTATAACATGTTTGTGTATACTGGATACTTTAATTTATTATTTTCACTTATCACAATCCTAAAAAAGTCTTTGAAGTTGCTGTCTCTGGAACAAGAACTTTCTTAACAGTCAGAATATGTATTAGAAGGAAAACGATTTGCTATGAAATACAACAATGTTTTGTAGAAATTAGAAAGTAATTCTTAATGAAAATGGAAATAATGTAAATTCTTTCAGAAGATGAGGAAAGCTCTGATATTAAGTAGTGCTCTTACAAAATCAAACACAGATTTCTATTTAAAAAACTAAATATCTGGCAATATAATATACCTTTTTAGGAACTTAAAAATAATTTTAATAAAAATAGAAAATAAAGAAAAGGTTCACGTAAAATATGCAACAATAACAATGATATCAAATATCTGGTGCAGTCAAAGCATGAAATGACATAAAATAGCTGGGTATGTTTATTTACGCATCACCAATATATACTATTTATTCTAGTGTAACTTTCCAAATTAAATTTTAAAATAATGAAGTTGTAAAACATACTTCCTTGATAAAAAGATTAATAAAAGCTGACACTCCACCTAAATCTAATGATGACCCACACCGTACATTCTTATGCTGGTTTACACCTTCCTGAAAGCCCACAGAGTGGCCATTACCCAAGCCACTAACCAAGTGGGACACAAGCATGTTGATCATTATAACAGAGATTGCCAAACTTTCCCAGTTTCCCTTAGCATCTCAGTGACTTTTTCATGGTACCCCAGCACCCAAGTGGAATGCCAGGGAATCCTGGGGCATCACAGTCAACTCTAACATTTCCCTTTATTAAATACTAAAGTATTCTGCGGCACTCCTGAGAGTTTAGTGTGGGATGCCAGAATACCATAGCACAGTTTGGGAGTCATGGTTTTGTAACTTAAAACCAACTCTTGGAACTGCATTCAGAAACCTATCCAAAATCTAAATGCCGCAACTTCATTCAGAGTCAGAATAGGAGCTGACTGACAACAAGGCATTTTCGGATAGCATTCCAGCCTTGCAAGAGTTCAATTTCAGTTTCTTTCATTCCATTCAGCGCCCCTTTTCAAATCTTTAAACATGAAGTCAAATTCTCCAATGCATGTCAGGTTTATCTGGATGTGTAATTATATCAACAGCATATTGTTAATATTTCATCCTAAATTAATGGATGATTTCTCCTAATAGTTTCATGTAAATATTGAACAGCCAAGGACAGCCAAAATGCCACTCTCTCCCATCACTGACTAAATCTCCCACTTAGGAAAAAATTGAAGCACTGCAAAATAGTGCCTCTTATCTGTAACTCTAAAGATGATCCATAATAAAAAATGTAATTTGAACATATGCCACAATTCTGACTTTTTCATGTGCTAACATAATTTTTAATTCATTTGAATGACAAATCTTTCTCTGTTTTTCCAGACATCAATATGACCAACTTGTACAAAGATTGGTAATGTTTGCAGTGATAGGAAATATTTCCCACTTCTTCCAGCTATCCTTTTAATGTTGTCCTTAAGGTCTATTAATGGTTGATTTTGTTATTTTTTACGGCACTATCTTACAGTTACCAAATTTGAGACTCAGCTTTATACCTCTTCTAGAAAACCATTACATTAAGAACTGAGTTAAGAACAGAACAACAGGTTAAGATTGTGACATGGGAGACAGATATGGCATAAGCTACAGTAATGCAATTTAGTTTCTTATTAATACTTTATGCTGCTAGCAAAATACTAATGGTAGTTATGGAGCAGACTATTGAGCAACAAGGACTTGAGTTAGTTCCCTATAACTTTTCATATTTTGCTAAAGTACATGTTTAAGGAATATGATCTGCATAACTAGTTTTCCTAAAGCTAATATGTAACTGATGTTTGGGTCAAATGGAACCATCACCACCATTATCATCTTCCTTCCACACAAGTATTCAATCCTAATCAGCTGTCAAAATGCCTATAATTGAATTTTCAACATTCATGTAAGTACTAATTGTATGAATACTATTACATCAAGTTTGCCACTAAACAATCAAATAATATAAGGTTTAGAGGTTACCTGAAAGATCATCTATACCATGTGTCAAACTCATGGCCCATGGGCCAGATGCGTCACACATTGGTGACACCCAGCCCCATTTTAGCAACGGGAAAAAAAACTTGTGATACATCAGAGGCTGTGTCGCAAGTTTGACACTCCTGATCTATACCAATCCCTGTGGTGTCAATGCAAACATCCACTATTGCAGCATCCTTAAAAGTTGGCCATGCATACTCTGTTTAAATACTTCCAGTAAATGAGAATCCACAAATTCAGAGAGCAATCTGTTCCATTGTTAAGTTAGCATTGTTCTTAGGAATTTGTCCAATCAAAATTTCTTCATCATTTAAACCCAGTGTTACTTATCCTATCTGGAGCAACTTTGAATTTCTCCATGACAACTTTGCAGAGCTAGCATATATACTGCAGACTTCTTTTTTCCTGCTAAGCCTACCCGACATCTTCAATAACCTTATCATCTTGGCTATTTTTCTCTGCATATGTTGTCAGTATTTTTCCTAAAACATGGCCCAGAACTGGTCACAGTATTATAGGTGTGCTACAATAGCACAGAACAGAGAGGAATTGATTTGCCTTGAACTTGACACTGCCTTTTTATATATTTTGACGTGATTCTTGCTCAAAAAAGTATCAAATTCTTTATTTTCAAACAAAATAAAATACATTGTTTTCTGAGAAAACAACATTTTAGTATTCCTGGTCTTATAGGCAATAAATGCAGACATAAGAAACAAACTAAGTAATTCATCCCTATTTACCCTGTGATGTTCATTTACATATTAATATTTCAGACTACATCTTTGAGTGCATGATAGGAAACTCTGGGTTACAGAATGGAACAGGTATGTGTTCTTCCCTTCTCTTCTCTGGAACAGCCACTACAGTTACTATGAGGATGCCCTTAAAACTACGGATCTATGACAACTTTCCACGGCGAACTCACTGTGGCCAACTCAATATGGCCAACTTGCCGCAGCCAATTTGCCACATGGTGAGTTGGCTGCAGCGAGTTGACTATGGCGAGTTGGTTACGATGAGTTGTCCCACTCCGCAAAACTACTGGGAAACAAGAGTCTGATATCATATTAGTAATCTTCATGCCAAAGAAGCACTAATCCTGAGGAGAAATTTACGTTTGATTTGACCCAAATATATTATTAGAACAGATCTGAACTTACTTGTTCATACAATTAACGTTTTATTAGAAGAATTACAGAAGTAATCAAATGAGATAAGGGGATATGGGAGACAAGATAGAATAAGAGCTAATCTGGAATAGTGGTTAAGATACTGGCTTAGAAACCAGGAGATTGTGAGTTCTAATCCTGCTTTAGGCATGAAAGTCAGCTGGTTGATCTTGGGCCTGTTACTCTCTCAGCCTACCCACCTCCCAGGGTTGTTGTGGGGAAAATAGGAGGAGGGAAAATAGGTATGTAGACTGCCTTGAGTAATTTATAAAAATAAAAATAAACATTGACAAAACTAAATAAAAACTTACATGAAAGTTTCACAAGTCTGAAAAAGATTATAGAGAAAACATACCAGAATATTCAATCTTGTTCTTTATAGTCTCATCTCAGTCCAGGATTCCCATTCATATCATATTTTTACTATACATTGAGTTGGAAGAAGTCCTGTTATACCCTTCGAACTGAAAAAAAAAGATTCTGAACTGATTAAAATAAGGATAGGTTTTCATAGCATATGATAGTTTATGGGATCAAGGCCTAATAATCTGAAAGAAGGACTTTGTCTATTCTGTTCGTGACTTTCTCGTATTAATAAGTATCTTCTAAAGACAAAATGGGATTGTATTCTGTTGAACATACTTGTGTAACCAAGGACCTGATTATAATATATAGTTTCTTATTGTGTAGATTGAATACTCAACTATAAGTATATTCAATCAGTATAGTTATAGTTCCTCTTCATAATGTTATTTTATTTAAAAGATTTTTACAGCTGCCACCTTGTGACATACAAGTCTGGGAGGCTACAATACAAATAGCCCTCAACTTACAACAATTGAGTCCAAAAGTTCTGTGATAAGGAAGACATTTTTTAAGTGAGTTTTGCCCATTCTTGACACAATTGTTAAGTGAATCACTGCAGTTATTAAGTTAGTTAAGTGAATCTGGCTTCCCCACTGACTTTGCTTGTCAGGAGGGTAAGAAAAGTAATCACATGACTCAGCAACCATCATAAATATAAGTCAGTTGTCAAGTGTGTAAATTTGTTCTTGGTAATGCTGCAATGGTCATAAGTGTGAAAAATGGTCATATGTCACTTTACCCCTTAAAAGAAAACCAGATGCCCAATCCATAACTATACCAACTGATCTTTATAATTCAACCTGGCTCCAACCTTATTCTTCTAGTGAATGGAAAGAAACCCATCCTTTCAATACAGATGGACAGGGTAAAAGAGTGGAGACAACACATGGATTGCTTGGTTGGCTCTTCAATTATGCTCAATACCAAAACATCAGCTTGCTAACAAAAGGTTGCTATCTCTTCCTGAATTGATCACTATGTTTATACAACATATTTAATCTTGGTTATTATCATTTTCTGAATTTACACTTGACTGAAACATAAATTAACAAATGGCTTAGGTTCATGGAAGGCTAGGCAGCAAAAACCAAAAATAACAAATGTCTAAAAAGAATCTTAATCAAATTTTAAATTAAATCAAATCTTCATTATGCTCAAAGCCCAGCATAATCTAATTTAAATATATTTCTATAAAATATAGAAAGAGCCTGGTGGCGCAGCAGACTAAAGCAGTGTTATTAACATTCAGCTGCCTGCAATTACTGCAAATTCTAATCTCACCAGGCTCAAGGTTGACTCAGCCTTCCATCCTTTCTAAGGTAGGTAAGATGAGGACCCAGATTGTGGGGGCAATAAGCTGACTTTGTATAAATATACAAAAGTATGAAGGCTATTGCTTAATGCATTGTAAGCCGCCCCGAGTCTTCCGAGAAGGGCGGCATATAAATCAATTTAAAAAAAAAAATCAGAGAAGAAAAAAAATATAAATTACTAGAAGAAAGTTGTCATAAAAGAAATCATCTTACTAAAACCTTAATTGTACAATGTATAAAAAGGTAATATAACATGGTAGAATTCAAAATTGTAACTACTAACAGTGGATGATGAATATTAAATGGAATAAAAATGTACATTGTGTATAAAGAAAAAATATTATTAGTAATATTTGATTTGGAACAAATAATTAATTTTGGGGACTAGGGAGAAAAATATAAATTCATAAAAACTTCAAAAAGCAGAACTTAAGTTCGAATCGTTCTTCAAAATAAGGAAACATTATCTACTGTCAGCTAACAGTAGTCTGTACTTCAATTTAATAGGCTTCAAAGGATATGTGCAGAAGTTCAGTGCTTTGATCTTCATGAAGAATTGATAATATTTCCCAGGATTCCCCTTCTAGATCTTGTTTTAATGAAACTCATTGGGTATCTGGTAGTCAGAGGAATAGTCTAAATTGAAACATTAATAACAATATGCCAAAGGCAATTACGAGAAGACCGCTACATTCTACGAGTTTGCTCAACATTGCCAATATTTCTGTACAGTGCAATTTAGATATACAATAAAGTATGCAAAAGGAAATCATAGGCTGGGGATTTTTGTGGCCAGGAGGAAGAAAGTAAGAATTTCAAACTAAAAACAATTTGCAGGAATGATTATATAGAAAAGGATTTTTCTAACCTCTAGCACAAAATGGGACATTCAGTTAAGGCCTAGGCTTTTGTGTATGGATGGGGGCGGAGGGGGAAGAAATCAACGGAAGGATTTGGAGGAAAACTGTCTTTGGTAGTTGTGGAGCAATAATTCTCTTTATTCTCTAAATAACTTCCAATAGCACTGCATTAACATAACACAACGCTCATTTGCATTAATGGACGATAATTCCAAACCACTAAGATCTCTAATGCGATGGTATAGCAAGATAATTACTTTTATATAAAAACTATTCTGGTTTTTCTTCATCATTTTTATATAATACAAATTATCTTACTTTTACTTAAACTATTTGCTTACTTAAACTATTCTGTCTTTTCTTGCCGGTATTCTAGCCTATATCTTTTTTTTTTATGGAGCCTTATTCATTCCAGAAGAAATGGGCAAAAGTGCAGTAAAACTAGGAACAGGAACAGGCAGAAATGTCGTACTTCCCAGGCTTCTCGAGTTATAATAGTTAAATATTTAATATTTAATGGGCATTACCATGCTCTATTTTTAAATTTGGCAGCCAATTGCAAAGAATTGTTCTTTGCACACTCAGAATACAAAGTCAGACCACATAAGCAGGAAAAAAGATCAAAAGAAATACAGAACTGGAAAGTTAAAAAAAAATAAAAAATTGAACTCCTCAATAAAATCATATAATTTGGGCCAATACAAAAGGAGCCAGAATGGCTTCACTGAGGATAAAGAGAGATTAGTATCAACATGCTGGGGAGAACCTGAAATTTAAAAATGTTCTTTGAAAACAAATCGAAAGTAATAGTTGGAGAAGAAAAGGAGGATGGGAAAAAACAGAACAATCAAAATCATGGGAAAGAGGACTGCCCTGCTTAAAATAAATGTCTGATTGGAAGTGTGTTCAAAAACATTTCTGTTAAGAAAGTGAATAAATACAGCATTTCTGTTCTATCTTATTTGGCTATATATGAGAGAGAGAATGAGGGAGATAGCATTTTGAACATCATTGAGTTACAAAGATGTTTACATATAAATCTGACTTTAGAAATTTGAGATGTAGTATTTATAACATTTCTAAAGCACAGACGTGGGATGCTGGTAGTGTTGTATTAAACAAATTAACAAGATATAATGTTTAATATGGCTTTCATTTAATGAAGGAGCTTTAACACACTCCTACTCAATTGACTCTCCACATGTTTCACAAATACACATATGCCTAACAATATTATACTTCAGAAGCAGAAGGCAGTACAAGCTTACAAAGATGAAAAGATAATGGAAAATGTAGGACTTAGTTCACAAATTACAGGAAGTCAAAACAGAAGAATAATTAGTGGTAAAGACATTTGTATTGCAATTGATGAAGCCCAATAGAAAGGTGACAGCTGAAATGCTTAAACAGTACCTTCTGTTAGTTAATCAATAGTGCTGTATCTGGCACCAGTTAATAGAGACAGTGTAATTCTATCACTTAATAATTTTAAGTAAACATACAAAAGATGAAAATGTACATACATCATCAAGAAGAGTGACAATATTTAAAAACAGCATTATGTGTTTCAATTAATTATGAATCCTTTTGGTTTCTGATATCAGGAAATAACTGCCTAATCAAGCCACTGATTTACGCAAGTAGGAATAAATGATCCAGTTTGAATTTGTTTAATTATCTTTTTTTCAAGTTGTTTCTCTTTCATCATCATCCCGTTCTGATTTTTTGATAATATTATGGAAATCTATATACCGTTTTACACATTTTTCTTCTAAAATACATAAATTTGTCAATGCAGCTTTGTAAGCAATTTCCCTAATGCAGGCTGTGTGTGCATGTGCTTTTTTAGGCATACCTGTCGTTAGTACATACATTTTGTACATATATTTTCATTTGCAAGTTCACATGTTTATACATTTATAATGTTTCACCTCATGCATTGGTTTCACAAGGGCAAATCAAATTTGTGCTACTTTACATATTGAGAAATGCTTGCGATGTGGAATTTCTTGGATATCCCGCATTTCTTCATGATGACAATCTTTCAACCAAAAATACTATTAAACTCTTAATGTATATCTATTTCACTGTAAATATATTTGAAGGTAACCATTTGCCAAATAAGTATCATTAATACATAGAAAAACAGTGCGCTTTCTTCAGTAAGTTTATAGTTTAGTTGTAATCAGACTTTGAACAAAGTGCAATTTATATTCTCTTGAGCCTTTCTTTCGCTGGAGGGACTTTTTCTTTGTTTTGATTAGGCTAAATTCCTTGACTTCAAGCTTCATATATCATAATTCTATCTATATAATCCTTAACAATACCTTTACATACTCCAATTCATCTAAAACTGAATAATATTCCAAAAGACCCAACTTCCAAAGTCTGTTAATCTGAAGACTAATACATGCCATTTATTAACTACCGGTAAATTTGTGTCCTTCTATATTGAACATTTTGAAGACTTCATCTACTGACCTTCTTAAAGAGGAAGCATCATCTTTATAATCTCAAATCTCAGACACCTTCAATTATATTTTCAATATTACATGATATACAACAGAATTAAGGATCACATAACAGTTATAAATGCTTTAAACAAAACTTTCCTTAAATTATAAAACATTATTCAATAGGACAACACTTATTACAATATTAAAAGACTACTTTAGGTCTCCCAATTGATGCCTAATTGGGAGACAGCAATCAGTTCTGAAAACCATTAGCTGATGCCTTCTATCTAGACGTAGAGTGGACCCCTAAAATCAATGGGACTAATCATGCACTTCTTCCTGCATGTTAAAGAAATACATTCTTTAAAAATATTAGTTTGTGTACTTGCTAATTAAATCAAAAATTTTACTGGTATCATGCTGCATCTACAGTTGCAATTTTAGCTAATTGTTTTAAGGAAAAAAAGTTAAGCATTAATGTGTTTTTCAGGCATCTGAAACTCCCAAATCATTTTCTCTGCTAGCCTGAGATCATTATTACATTAGCCTGGCATACAAAACCCAAACAACAAGTCAAACCAGTAATTTGCATCTAATAGAGGGGGGAAAGAAGCCCTGCTGTATTTCCTCAATAAGCAGTTTGTACTGGGGGAGGGGGGGGGGGGGACATCTTAAAAAACCTGAAAGAGATTTTCTACTATGCAAGGGACATTAAATAAAGGTGAACATATTTTGTAACAACAAAATCTGATGCTAATTCAATGAACTAGTATAAAACAGTGAGCCTCTATCAGAAGAATATTTCTATATGCATATCTTTTGTACAGTCAGCGATAATAAAATAACAGACAAACACTATGTGGGGGATATTATGGAATACATATACAAAATTGACCCAATATACATCTGGCTGGAGAATGGAACGCTAGGCATTCGTTTCAGTTTACATGCTGTCTCATCATCAGATATCAGAAATGAAACACTGATGAAAGAGAAAGTGAATGCCAATTTCCTCCTTCTGGAGCCAAGTTTTCAGTGGCTCTTTAAAATAATAGATAGTTGTTTGCTGAGAGTGGCTTGTTCCATACCATTAACTCAGAACAAAACGTATTTTGAGTAGGACAGCAGTGTTTACTTCTAATAAATGATTAATACATGCCACATTTATCACTTGGAAACAAAGACATTTAGTCACAATTTTAGACATAAATCAAGGTAGATGGAATTAATGTAAAAAAAGGATTGCCTTAGTCCCTAAAATGGCAAAGAGAAAGGTCAGACTGGCCATGGCAACCAAGAATAGTCTTTTAAACATTTAGAAAGACTTAAGCAATCATAGAAAGAGCTGAAATTTCTCCTCTGGGGTGTGAAAATCAAAATTAAAAAGATTAGATCATCACAATAGGTCCAAAAGGAAAAACTATTTTCTTGTCCTTGCATCACATTGAATAAATAATATGTGTTCCAGCTGAAATGAATATGTTTCAAAGCAAACCAAATCTCAACATTATTTTTCCATGAAGCATAATTGCATAATTATAAAATGAAACTTAGAAATGGGTGATTGAATATAATGCATCTCTCTCTCACAGATCATAATACACACTGCTTTCAAATTGTCCCCTTTGCTCTATTTTACAACCAATAAAAGATAATAACTAGTTCTATATCAGAGATAGTCTTTTGCTGAACCCGTTAAGACTTTTAAAAGGATTGTTTGCTGTAGCTAGTCCTAGCTGTTTTTTAAACTAACAAACAATAATTCGTGGCTTTCATTTCATCATCATAACTAACAAAAGGTACATATTAGACTTTTTAAGCTCTTTTGTGTTTCATTGTATAATTCAATTTATTTTGCTAACATTCTTGGCCATCTTTTTAAGGTATAACTTAAAATTTATGGTTCAAACTATATTTTCCTCAATTGTTATGAATGTCTCTGAATTACATATTTAGGAAATTGGTAAACAATAATCTACTACCCACCTATGTTGTAGGCAGAATCACCGTATTATTTATTTATGCCGTTCAAAAAAAACCCTGCCCACTTCTATTATACTGTGCAATGTGTTTTCTTAACGTTGCATTGTGCTAATATTTTAGATAGTTGACATTTTTCTAACGCAAAAACATACTTCCAATTAATATAAAGTATTCAGAAAACAACATATTAAAGTTTAAACTTTACACCTGCACGAAAAATATCCCTGAGATCATGAGGTCTTCTGCTTCAGCCCTTCATGTATATTATGTTATTTGAACTCGGCAGGGAAGTTCATTAATTTTTAAGACGTCTTTGACCTCAAGGCAGGCAAGGGTGTAAAAAAAGTAAAAAATGGGACGGATAGCCAGAGCGAAGGGCCATTTTTCACTCTAAACTCTAATGAACAAGTAAGCGCTCTACTCCAAGGACCATAGACTCTCCCTTCTGCAAAAAGAAAGGAAAAAAAGAAAAGAATCCATTCTGGCTGCCGAATGTTAAAAGCCACTCGAATTCGAAGAGTTCTCATCTCCGAAAAAGCGGGGCAAGTCAGTTTCTGCATAGGCAATGTATGCCTACCATCCGGACTTTGCAAAGAGCTTCACCCTGAAAATAAGGTAAACCTAGGATAAAACCCTACTCTTCAAGGACCCGAAAAGTCTGGAGGAAATAAAAGACTCTCCCTTACCCCAACTTCAAAGCCGAACGAAGCTCCTTCGTTGTTGTCATCTCCTGGGCCCCCCTCTTCACACCATGGCGACGGGTGCTGCACTGGGCTCGGTTGTAGCGGTGACACTTAAGCTGCTTGCTCAGACCAGCGGGGGGGGGGGAGAGGGGGCGCGGAGGCGTGAGCGCGCGCGCGCCCGCCTGGAAGAGACGAGGAGCGGCATGTGCTTCTTCTGCAGCGAGAGTGCCTGACTGAAGTAGTAAAGGGGAAAGGCAGCCCGCTGAGTTCTAGACCGAGAACCTCACGTTCAGGCCAAGCCGAGGCTGGCTAGAAATGATTAAAGCTCAGTCGGCCCCTCCTCGTGCAAGAGCCGGGATTCCTTCTCGCCTTCCTCGCTTCCCCTCCGCGGGAAAGTGGGGCTCTCATTATGCATTCTCCCGGAGGAAGCCTCAGCGTAGTAGGCAAAGCTTTTCCCAGATTGCTTGGTCCCTGCCCAGCGGTCCATGCAGAATACAGGTACCTATTGTTCCCCGGACTGAGCTGCAACCAGCCGCCCAATCTCTGGCAGATCTCAACAACCACTGAGCCTGAATTTATTTTATTTTTTTTTTAACCCTCCATAATCCTCTGCAGCTCCCTATGGGTTAAATGCAATGTTTGGTACATGGGTATTTTTTTCCCCTTCACAAGAAACCAAGAAATCGTATTTGTCTGTGTACGCACATGCACGTGTACTCTTAAAAACCACACACAATTGCATAATGAAAAATATGTTTAGGAAACTAAGCGGTACTTTGAGGAACTGAGTTATATCTCCCGTGAAAAATGTCTGAATAATTTATGCTACTTGTAGCCCGGTGTATGTTGGCTGACCCTGCAAACTATTTCCGATTGCTGATTTCAGCCTTGTTATATTCCGAATGATATATGTATGCAAGAATTTTTCACCAGTAATAACTGTCTAACTTTCAGTATTCATTACAGTATGAGCTATATCCACTGTATTTCTAAATGGATATTTCATCGAGAAAATAATATTTATTCCTCAACAGATTGAACCCACTGTGATTTATTTATAAATGATGCCCCTCAACTTTGGATTTCATAAGCTACAAGTAATGCTCCTTCCAAATAAAAGTAAAAGAATGAATAGCAAAGCAAAATGAGAGGAAACTAAGATGATTTACACTTTTTAAAACTCACAGGACTTAAAGTCCTAGCACCGCACATTCAAAATCCGCAAAGAAAGTTTCAGGTCAAATTGGTATTCTGTTGTATATATTCATTTTTGTTTTAACTTATCCTTTAAAAAAGCATGTGTATGATTTTGAGAGTATGACTTGAGCAGTGCTTTTTTCTTACATGGAAGGGATCACAATGGATTGTTGTTATTAAAAGGAAGTCATATGTGCTCCTTCTTAAGTGAACTGCTATTACATGAGATGTTCTATAATATATCTTCAGTTTTAAAAGATAAAATGTTCCACAGTAAGGATGAACAATATAATTCAAAACAGTGAATCTTGGCCAAGCCATTTTAATACAGATTTTTACAGAAAGAAACAATAAATATTTTAAGAAACTGATGCCAAAGTCTATAAATTTCCTATGCATATGTAATATTTTATGATAAAATTAAAAAGTATAAAAGATTCTCTAAAATAAACATATTCAAACGTATTATAGTTTCCTATATTTCAACGTTATAGTTGAAAAAATCAATTACATAGATATCCTGTTGCTTCTTCAAGCAGCTCAAACTAGCAAGGTCAGCCTGTTTAAAAAAAATATTATATAATTTCTCAAATCAGTTTTTCTCAAATGTATTCATTTGTCACACATTAACCCAAACTTGTTTTAATAGTGTTATCCAATAGCACTATGCAAATGCTGTTTTGCAAACATTAAAATAGCACTGAAAAACTTGAATAAAGATATAGCTTTATAGCACCACAATGCTTCAAGTCTATCTGTTCCAGATAGGGACATTTCTTAGTATTCCTAAGATATTCCCATCCAGAAGAGAATAGAATATTTCTCAACTTTCTTGCCTAGACAAGTTATCACTTTTCCTTAATATGTAGTCTACTTGTTCTACAGCTTAAACATATTTTACCTTCTCCTAAAGCTTTCATATAGTGCATCCAGTGATGTAAACAAAATTACCTACTCTTTATTTGCCATACCATAAATCAGATGGATACTTATCTCTCTCCCTCCCTCCCTCTCTCTCTCTCTCTCTCTCTCTCTCTCTCTCTATATATATATATATATATATTAAGACTGGACAAAACTTGATGCTTTGGCTATAGTACCCCAAAATCCTTACCTGATAGCTTAAATGTCACTTACATAAGTGGACTATACCAAGATTAGAATCACGGCACAAGCAATATAGCTGCTTAACTTCTCTAATTGTGGGCGGGTGGAATTGCTTCTCAAAGCTTCAGAGAAATTATACCATCCTAATATATTATTTGAGAATCATATGAAACCACTCTTTACGTCAAAACAAAACTAGTTTTGCTTCCTGCAAAATTCTCCCTTTTGGTAAAAATAGAATAAAAAAGTTTACAACAATAGTTAGTGTTTTGAAAAATAGGATTAAAATTGTTTAAAAGCTAAGAGCATTTAATTCAACTGCACGCATGTTGGAATGTCCTATCCTTAAAGTGCCTGTGATAGATGACTGTGTCCATTCTTTATCTTTTTGACAATCCCTGCTGGCCCCTCATGATGGCCTAATCAAGACATCCCTAGACTCTCTGAATTAGTGCATCACTACAGTATCATAAAGAATATTACTCAGACGGTTTTCACCAGTTTCACCCTATCTAGATCTGTTAACATTTCTCCAAAAAATCCATGCATTTCAACTTATTAGAATGTTCTCATATGTCATTAAACAAAAATTATAACTACACTTTTGGTATGAAATGCTTTAACTTTGAGTGTTTTTCAGAAAAAAATATTCTCAGTTTAAGTTAGAAGAAGGAGAAAAAAGCATAAATTCCCATAGCAAGGGTTCTTACAGTTCTCGAGGATTCATTATGTTTTCTGGCTTGCTTGAAATGATTTGGTTTACACAAAAACTAGGAACATGGTTTCTTTCATGCATAATCAGCTGGTATATGCAGATGATATTTAAGGTTGCAGTTATAGCGTTCCCTTCAACTAACTCATTAGTGTTATCTATGATGATTTGTTTATAGTTATACAGTTTTAATGTATTAGCCAGAAATTACTTAGATCTAGAAATATGTGTATCTCTCTCGCTCTTTCTATGTGTGGAAGTGTCAAGTATACCCAGAAAATACTCAGCTTATATCAGCTTCATTTAATAATTGCTATATAAATCTTGGAGCATATTTATTACCACACATTTCATTTCTGTGTATTTAAAATAGTAGCTTTCCTACTATAACATTTAAAGAAATTTAACATTGAATGGAGAGTTGCTAGACAAGAACTATGATAATTCAGTTAGTTCTTAGTTATAAATTATTTTAAATACCAACTTACATTCTATGTTATTGATACAGTTCTGAAATCAGTATATATTTCATTAGGACCTAAGCAAGTTTACTGTTCATTGGTTTGCCTCCTATATTGGTTAGATGGAGGCAAAACTACTGACCAAAATCTCCATTGTAAAGAAATATGAAAAAAGATCAAAATTTAGTTATAAAGGTAGTTGTAACAGTAGATGACAATTGCTAATCTGGAATCCCCCAACCACTGGGTGTTATAATCCTACAGATGATGTGTGGTTGCTCTAATATTACAGATTCCGGAAAATAGATAGCAAAAGCCAGTTTGGCCAAAGTCTGATGTTATATAATTTATTAAACTTATAAGCCTCAAATTTCTGCAACAAATTACTTTTTAAGTGTTGTTTTCATAAAAATAGAGTTAGGCAGGAGGCAGTGCACAAATCACAGCAGTGCACAAATCACAGCAGTAATAGTTATAAACATTATTTATTAGTGTCATTTGCACAATAATTTGGGAAAAAATTACTGACAGCTTTTGTTTATCAAATATTCCTGCAATATTGACCTTATAACATGATAAAGATATGTTGAAAAAACCTTCCAGTTGGTAGTTCATTAGCTCCAGAATTTTGTCTACCTGAAAACTCATTAGAAATCTCACAGGTGGAGATAGAGTTTTCAGCCGCCCACCTTAGGTGGGTAGAATTTTCAGTCACCACCATGAGTGGATAGAGTTTTCAGCCACCTACTTTGCTCTAGGCACAAATCTACATCTCAATGCTCTTTAGATATAATACATAATGCTGAAGAGAAATATGTTTTATAACATTGTTTTGTCTGCAATTTTAATACTGACAATTGTTTGTTTCCCCAGTTTCTGTTCTTCCTCTATTCTTCTAACCTAGAAGCAAAAGCTGAAAACCTTTCTCAGAAAAATAACAAAATAAAATGTAACATACTTAAACAAAATCAAATAAAAAGATATTATTTCACAAAAAATGTGTGGTTTATACTCTTTGACTTCCTCAAAGCTATCAAGTTGTCTGTTAGTTCATTCACACCTACCTTGTAATTTTGTTCCGTTGAAGTTACTGATTGGAAAGGCCATGTGTAGATTATCTTCACTAGAGAAATTCAGACATCCAAGATCTTGCTCTTGTACCATCAGCCTGCCCTTTATAGTTAGTGCTGTCATCATCTTCTGATACAGTCTGAACACAACATGAATTATAAATGTAGCAAGATCTTTACCATTTAAAACACAAGTTTTATTGGCTTTTTTCCAACATACTACACTCCTTTAGGAAGCTCTTAAAAGCCATTTAATTTCCCTTCAAAAAGTCAATTTTCTTCATAGATAATAGATTACCATGGTGTTCATGAAAGAGCAAAACCAATATAACAAAGCAATTCATTTTTAGATTTGTATTTATGGCTCAGAGATTTGCTTCTACATTTTCAAAAGGGTGCATTGCCAATTTCGTATCACTAGGCTTGAAAAACATCCCCATTTTTAGTAATACTGGTCCAGTTAAAAATCATAGCCAACTTTAGTAATTAGACGATTTTAGCAAGCCACTCTTTCATCTAACTTTATTATCCAATTTCAAGTTGTAATCTTCAAAAAATGTAGTTCAAAAACCAGTAATCTTCACTGTTTTAGTTAGACTTATACAATGAAACATCTAAAGTTAAGGTGCATAATAATACTTTATCTAAAATAATAAGCATATGCCTATCATATGCTTAGACTTGACACAATCCCTTCATGTGGACATAAAATCTATTTCAACAACCAGTAAGTCCACCTTTACACATATCCCTCCAATTTCCTATATTTCTAATCATCATTAACAAATCAGTTGTTAATGTAAATAAACCTGATTTTTCCATTGCACAATATTTAAAAATGCATATCTGTATTTTTAAAAGCTCAGAGTTATCCTATTGGATTGAAAACACAAAATAAAAGGTGTATTTAAATGTCAGTGATAGCAGCCAGCTTACCATAGTTTTCTTTCAGCCCGAGTTTGTAGTTGTAGAGAACAAAAAACTGATGCCTCCTGGCTTTACTAAGTGCTTCAGCAGCAAGGACTGAAAAAAACAAAAACTAAATGCCAGCACTGCTTAGCCTCTCCCGGGCCAGGGATGCTGCATTACCTCAAAGCACAACAATCTTCTGAAACTCATCCAGGGAATCTAGCTGACTGACGTCTAAGCAAGTCCAGGAGAGCTGTTGCAGCAGCAGTTACTTTTATTTGTTGGTCCCTAACACTCTCTTTGTGCCATGAAGGTTTTATCCCTTCCGCATTTATCTCTTTTGGATTGAAGTCAGAAGGTTACAGGTTTTCAATATGAGATCAAAGGCAGACATGTAATAGAGAAAACGTTTTCTCACTTGTATTCAATCTCTCTTGAGTTAGTACTTTTCTGGAAATCATACTGGTGTTCCAGATGTATAAACCCCAAACACACACAAACACACACAAACATACATTATGCTGTGTATATATGATGTATAGTGTAAGCAAATAAGACAGTACTGTCATCTCCTACATGCTTTTTCGCTTATTCTGCCTTCTCACTCTGGAGGACCAGTAATTCTCTTTGCAAAAGAAAGCGCTTAATAAAACTATGGCCAGACTGCTAACACTTGGCATTTGCTATGATAACAAATCAGAAATGATAGCATCATACAGATTTATGAATATTTTGCTTCCACAGTCACAAATATCAGACATTGACTTTATAAAAAAGCCTTTTAGAATCTCCCTGCTGTTTCCATAGTGATCTCTTTTTTTCTCTTTTATCACAGATTGGCTGAAGTACTGCTACACTTTGTGCATTAAAAAGCTTATGCTCATAACTACCAATGGGATAGCCCTAGAACTACCATCAAAAACAGAACAATACCTTTGCAAAAAGCGTCCATAATATTTTCTCATTTTTGACAGAATTGCAAATCTGATCATGTCAAATAAAAACATACACTCAAGTGTACCCTCCACTCAAAGCTAGGCCTTAGTGCTCATAATTCCAAACATAGCTATCACCAATGCATATCATGTTAAGTTTAGGTGTCTTTTCCCTACACACACAAAGTCTCCCCCGCCCCCCCGAAAAAAAACTTTTAATCTTAGCCACATTTACAATGTTTATTTTAGTTTGGTTTTTGTTTGCTTTTAATAAGTGTTTTTAAAAAACTCTATTTAAGAAATGAATAATAGAACAATTTGGGGATATGACCACTGCGTCTTGGAATGCAAACCTTTATAAAAGTAAAATATAAACAAGAGTTCTTTTAAAAACTTTGAATAACTATCTGTTATAAAGACCTTCCTCCATATTTCCACCCCAAAATATAATATATAAAGGTTTAAAAGAGCTTTATGTTAGTATAATATATATTCTGAATGTATTGTAAATATATTAGACTTCCTGAGTAATATGATATAGTAGTATATGAATTCCAGGCATACTTTGTAATTGTCCCAAAGGGCATTGTGTTTTAGATTATCTTATTAGAAATAATTTAAAACATGATCAATTGATTGCAAATAACGTTCCTATAGCTGACCATTGATTTATCACAATATTTAAAAATAAAATTGCTAATTTACTGTAAAATTACTTAATATATCTTAATATATTACTTAATTGTTTTCAGATGACTAAGTGAGCAATTGAATTCTCCTTAGGTTTTCAAAAGAAGGAAATATGTAGGTTTATATCAGATGGCCAGAAATCAAATTAAATGTATGGTAAGTTTAGATTTACAATAAACGCTTCAACTTCTAATAAGTATAAATAATATATTTTTCATTTTTCTTCTGAAATACCTTTTAGACCTCAAAAATTGAATTAAGATGATTCAACCATCAGAGTAAAAAAGATTAAACATAGTTTTGCACAAAATAAAACTGATGAGACATAATAGCTGTTTAAAGTTTTTATGAGAACCACTTTGGAGTAATGACTAAAGGCACTAAGTTCGAAACAGGAAGATTATGTGTTGGGAAGTTACATATTAGCTTATTATTCATAGACAGGTTACTAATATAGAATATTTCATATGGAAACCTGAATACACAGTTCAAATTTTCAACCAAAAAGTTCCAAAAAGATATTATTCTCTCCTTTTATCTTCAGATTTATTGTGAAGTAAATATTTGCATCAAAAGTAAAACTGTTGAACAATAGAAGATACTACTGTCTATATATTCATGGATCCCTTGGTTTTTAAGCGATAATGTCCCCACGGTATGAAGAATTATTGATGTATAGAGCAGAACATAATACAGGAGTCCTACTTCACTACTTTCATATTTATGGTTGGAGGAGTGGATGTGTAAGTAAACCTAGCAGATCTGTGTTGCAAATATTCAGTTTATTCAAGATGATGATAAGTTAATAATAATAATGGCAGCAGCCATCTAGATCTAGATTTTTGAAGGACAGATCTTATCTCCAATATAAAGACTGCATAACCAACAAATATGACTGTGTAAATATCAGCATTTTGCAACAATGGTATTCTACTGTGACCAGGGGTGGGTTCTAAATTTTTTTACTACCGGTTCTGTGGGCGTGGCTTATTTTGTGGGCATGGCTTGATGGTCATGTGACAATTCTTTAGGATTTAGCAGAGGTACTGGTCTACCAGGCTTTTAACTGCTTGCAGAGCTGTACCGATCTACCCATTTATTTTTTGCAGGCACTGATCTACTCATGTATTTTTGCAGGCACTGATCTACTCATGTATTTTTGCAGGCACTGATCTACTCGTGTATTTTTGCAGGCACTGATCTACCCATGTATTTTTGCAGCACTGGTCTACTCATTTGTTTTCTTTTAACGCTGATCAGCTGTAGGGCGGCCCTTTGAAGCCCCAGGGCAAGAGTTTAAACAGTTTTTTTCCCTCTAGCCATCAGCTGGAACTCAGGAGGCAGCAATAGATTGGGGGTGGGGCCAAATAAAAAGTAAGAATAACGCGGTGGGGGTGGAGGGGCAGAACCGGTTCGGTGACATCATATCATCACCACTACTGGCTCAGCGGAACTGGGCCGAACTGGGAGGAACCCACCACTGACTGTGACGCTCTATGGAAGCAAAAATTTGAAGTAGGATGTGAAGAATATTGAGGCTTTTGAACTTTGATGTTGGAGAAGATTTCTGACAATTCTATGGATGCCCAAGCAAAGAAACAAATGGATTATCAAGCAAATCAACCCATAATTCTTATTCAAGGCATAAATGATCAGCCTCAAATAATCCTATTCTGGACCTATTATGCAGAGACCTAGCTCTCTGAAGAAGGCTCAAATGCTGAGAAATGCTGAGAAAGGTGGATATAAAGTGAAGAGGACAACCAGCAGCAAGGTAGATTGGCTAAGTTATACAGACAATGAGTGCTTTATTGAAAGAACTGAAAGACCAAGTTAGGGAGAAACTTACCGTATGTAGTTGCTACCATCAACACTCTTATTTTTCTCCCAATGGAGAGCTTTAGTTTTGTTAGTAATTGTGGAGGTGAGTCCTTTCTCTTGGGCTGACTGAATTATCTCAGAAAACCATTGCCTTTTATATCCAGAGCTTTAAATTAGCTCCAGTGGCATAGCCATTGATTTAGTTTGCCTTCTCTTGTTAGCATGTATTCAGTATTCCTTTGGGAAGGAGTGCCTTCTTCCACCTTGGGTTCTCTTCCTGCCTTCTTTGCCTTCTTTGTTCCTGTGCAACTTGTTCTACTGTCTTCTTTTTTCCACAAACGTCTCCTTTTGCTGCCTTCATGAAGTCCTCTATTTGGATATATCTATATGTTCTTCACTAGTCATCATTATTCTCCTTCAAAAATAGGAAAGTTTCATGCTGACTTAGTCAAGCACAGTCAAAAACCTAATTCTGCAAGTAAGTTATTTTCCACAGGAGGAAAGCCTAATGTACAGCACATTTTTTACTATCTCACCATCCACCTGGAATATGTACTGATTTTGTTTTCAATCTCTACTTTGTTGTCCTTTCTTGAGATTTAATCTCTGCAAGCAACATATTTTCATAAACACATAAAATAAAGATGCTTGAATCACAATACCAAGACATGATGTAGTAGATTATATACAACATAGGGACTTTTTATGATAGTCGTATTCTGGCTCCTTCATAACCTTCTATTGCAAAATCTTTCACAAGTCGTGTATAAGCCAATGTATTTCATGTTTGCAAAATGGGAAGCTTCCCAATAGCTCATATTATGCCAGACAAAAATAGTAACAATGATTCCTCTTTCTCCTCTGGCTCCGTTTTTGTTGTTATTCAGTCTTATCAAAATACAAAACTTGTTAAAAAAACACATTGCTTTATTTGTCAGGCATGTTCAATCATGATTGGCATTCAATGATTAACTATAGTTTACTGTTTCCACTGCCATCTGTATGTTTGGCTTTTACATAGCATACATATTTATTTGTGGAAAAAAAACAATAAATGTTGAAATGTATGCCAGATTATCATTGCCAAAGCATGCCTAGTCTGGAAGTTGTATAATAGATCCATTCCTGGCTCTACATATAAATGAAATAAGAAGCAGCTCTATTTATATTCAAATTAAGGGGAAAGGCACATAGAAAATTGCAAAACATGAATTCCAGCCCTCAATAGGAAGATAGCCACGATAGCACTATAGCACTTGGTACAAAATGCAGCTGCACAGGTAATAAATGGTGTCAGCTAAATGGCATATGTAACATCACTACTCCATGAGCTGCACTCCATGGTTGCCTGTGCATTTCTAGGTACAATTCAAGGTGCTGGTTATCACTTTTATAGCTCTATATGAGTATGCCTTACACCACAGAGAACTTTACCTCTACTTGTCTGACTAGTAGAAAAGATATTTATAGTTGACCTTGGGGAAGATATGAAAGCATTGTTAAGGGGGAAATGAAAGCATATACCATTAAGAAGGGATGAAAGATTATATAGTCCAGTGTGAGGCAGAAATACAAAGTAGTCAACCATCTTGATTTTGTTTAGTATATGATAGAAGAAAGAAAAACCTGGACAGGTTTGATATTATACCTTACAATAATAATTCCAGGAGTGTTCCTAGAATTCCATCGGTGTCTGTTTTGTTAACTTTGCTTGTCGTCCAGGGTAATCACTAGCATGACAAGCATGAAAATGTAAAAACTATATATGTCTTCAATTCAGTGCAATGACTTTCTGCATATCAAGAAATTCCTTTAGGTACAGAACAGCCCTATGATGCCTCAGCATATCCAGGAGGAGGAGAGGCACTGGATTGTTAAACAGAGGCTACACTTCTACAATGCAAGTTGCTTTTGAAAATCCCAAGTTTCAGATGTAGCTTGCTACACAGTGTGTATGGCTACTGCTTGACAAAAAGCTTCTTTGAAGCTTTCAGGGTTTGCTATAACAGGGAAGCTGTAGACAGTGGAGTATGGTTTCACTAACATCCACAATAGGAACATCAGCTAGAAACATCTATCTCAATCCAAAGTGAAGGACTATGGCTTCATGGGGCCAAACAAAATTCCAGGGAGTTTGCTATAAAATAAGTAAATAAGTAAAATCTTATTGGCGGCAATAAAGTCCTAAGCAGAATTTAAGTTCTTCCCTCTATCTCAATATCAATAAATGAACCAACCGTGGAATTGCAAAGGTACACCAATCCACTTGCAAAAGGCTTACTTCAGCCTGCTAGTTTAATATGCTATGATAATACTTCATAATAAAATTTGAACTCTTTTCCTGCATCGTCATCATCATCATCTTCACCATCACCTCAACCTCATCATCTTCCCTCCTCCTCTTTCTCTTCCTCCTCTTCTGTCATATCTGAAGTACTCTGAACACTGAAACTTTGGATCCTAGTCACTGTTCATATGATGTACACTGGTTCCAGATATATTACCAGAAACAGTCATTGATTGTTAATCCTTCTTGCTATATGTCAAAATATTTGCATCAAACCATTGACATATTTCAGTCTTTTCATGGCTTACCTTTTCCTTTATTATCATGCAATAACTTTATAAGAAATATCTAAGAAAATGGGCTGCAACCTTTTAAAATTTTGACACCATTTTAATAATATTGATAGAATATTGTCAAGGAAAACCTATCATACATTTCACATATTGATCTTGTATTTCACATGCCATTGTAGGATAGTAAAAATATTTTCTACACTTTTTAGCAGTAGTTATATAAACATTCACCTACCCGTTATTGAATGTTAGTGATACCTTCTGTCAATAAGAATTTTCCTTTTCATTCCCTTTTGTTATACAAATTACCAACAAGAAAGTAGTTCATTTTTCTACTTGTCTGATAAAATGCCAAAGATGTGGCCTCTGATAAATGTAAGGCTTGTTCTTGGCAAAAAAGGCCAGGCAATGCCACCAAAATGATGTATATAATAAGTGATTCCATTGCCCCTCAATAGCTATTCTTTTGTTATATATGATTGGACAAAAGCTTTCATTTCTGCAACCTCTCCTAGAGTCCACAAGCAAAAAATGGGGCATGGGATAAGAAGTTGAATACTTCTCCATGCCTTGAAGGCATCTGTAACTTGCAGATTGAAAAATTCTACTCACACACATACACACATACACAATTTACTGTATACACTTACTGTAATCATAAAATAGCAATTCCGTTCAATTTGTTATATAAATTATCTACTTATGTCATTTTAAGATAAAAATAGATCAATGTACTTACTGCAATTCTGTTGTTATTCTAAATGAGATAGCTACTTTAGCTGTAAATTATATTTGCATTTTACATGCATCTTCCATTCAAATAATAGACTAAATGGTTAGCATATAATATGGGTGCAAATCAGTAAAATGTTTATCATATTACAAACATTGGCTTCCCTATATTAACAATGCTGTAAATAGTTTGAAAATATTAACTACACAAGCAAAATATACTCATTAGCTCCAATATGATCACAAACAGACAAATGCTCTGGCTTTAAATTGCTTTTCAAAGCTGATTTTCTATTTTTATAATCAATTTTCTAAGTAAAGTGCATCCATCATTATGAAAAGGCATTATGAAAGTCATGCACATATTTCTGTCTCCTTATGACAGTGATGGAGAAAGGAACAACTCGTTTCAGCCGACAGTAAGCAGCTGGTATTCTTAGATAAGAAAATCATTGCACATGGACAAGCTTCCAATATTATGCAAAAATAAAGCAGGCAGAGAAGATGTCTCAGCAGTTGGTCCTTTTGTTCAGGCAGCATAATTTATAATCCATATCCATAATATAACTTAATTATCAACTTACACTTACAATGGCTGGCAGTATAACATCACATGCTGTCAACATATATTGCTGCCACTGTGTTCAACTTTAAGATTACTAGTTGAATTGTAAATATGTGGAGTAATTCAAGCACACGTATGGCCGTTTGGAGGTGTTAGAAATGTTTCACTTGTATCCTGTAGATCTGGATGTATGTCTTATATGCATCCATCCATGTATAAAGTGAGATGAAATTTAAGGCAACCAGTATACACAACTTACCTAGGAAGGAAAGATATACAAGCTGCCCATGTATTTAGTTTTTCTTTTTTCTCACCATAGAAATAGAATCTAGGTAGATGATCAATAAGAAGAATAAGAATGAGTCCAAACAGAATATAGACAGAGTTTGGGCTATAGTTTGGGCTATACTTCTAACAAGGGCACACAAAACCTTTGCCAGACCTATCCTTGAATACTGTTCCCCTGCCTGGAACCCACACTGTATTACATTAGAGAACGTCCAGAGGTATTTTACAAGAAGAGTACTCAACTCCTCTACTCGCAATAAAATTCACTACCAGGCTTGACATTTTAGGCCTAGATAACCTTGAACTACACCTAAGCTTAGTACACAAGATTATCTACCATAACGTACTACCAGTTAAAGATTACTTTAACTTCAACTAAATGTAATCTGCTCTAATCTTGATTGCAGAAAATACAACTTCAGCAATAGAGTAGTAAATGTCTGGAACACTCTACCTGATCCTGTTGTTAGTTTCTCCAACCCCTATACCTTTTACCTTAAACTGTCTACTGTGGACCTTACACGTTTTTTAAGAGGTCCCTAAGGGGGCATGCATAAGTGCACCAGCATGCCTACCGTCCCTGTCATACTGTCCCCATTTACATGTACTCATTTTATGTGTTTATGGCTATATTTTGCTTATTTATATCCATTTATTTATGCCAATTTTCATGTGTCCATCTCTGTCTAGACTGATACTTGTTTCCTTGTACTTGTTGACAAATAATTAAATAATAAATAAATTAATTAATTAAATTTAAAAAAAATAATTAATCTGTGAATCTAGGTCCTTAGCATCTCACACTGAAAAATCCTAAATCTATAAAAACATTTATGCATATGAATTTAAACAATTAGAAAAGAAATAAGGTACATTAAGATTTTAGGTAATCTTCAACATAGCTTCTTGATAAAGCAAAGGAAAAATGGCTCTATCATTTCACGACATTATCACAGCCTCTCTGTGACCCTCCCTCAGCCACTAAAAATTATTTTTAAAAGTATGATGCCCTTATCTTCCAAATGATAGCTCTATTGTATGATTTTCAGATTATCTCAATTAAATATTGTCATCAAAAATTCATAGCCTTTCAATTCCCAATCCCATACTATTGGTTATAAAAGCCAATGGTTCAGTAACATCGGTAAGACACAGGATTCCTACTCTAAAATCATCACTTTTTTTTTACATAATTTTATTACAGTTTACAGATTCAAAGATAAAACTAATGCAAACTGAGAAAAATATAAAAATTAAAAGGAAAAAGAAAAATAAATGATTTCATTTTCTCTTTGTTTCTTGTCAAAAACCATACCATATGTTTAACATGTTTTCAAATCCAAGATAAGAAAGTTATCCAAGTTACTGTTCTGATTTGTTATTTGTATATTCCTTTTAATTATAAAGACATCATCCAGTTTCATTTGTAAACCCAATGTTACATCTTTCTCCATATCATTCTTGTAATCTGTCCTTTAATTCCACATTCAAAACAGCCTCAGACTTGTCCTCTTCTATTATCACTTTTAAGTACACTTTTATGATAGCAGACAGTCTTAAAGTTAACTATCAAGAACCATTACATTTGGACAATCCTAAATCCAGTTGGGCTATTTCTGCCAAGTTCTCTGGCTACATGAAACAAAACAGAAAACCTAGAACTAACTCAACCATAGATCTTAGAGAGATTACAAAATTCAAATCTGCCTCCAAACAAAAATTTTGTTTGCTTTTGTATTATTTATCTTTTTGTTTATGCAATGTTTATCTTTTATAATTGTAAGCCACCAGAGTTGTCCTGATGTAAGATGGGTAGCCAATGAATTTTATAAATAAATAAATTTTTCTTTCTTAAAAAGTAAACCAGGATTTAATAGGTTTTCACTCTTACCTGCAATTCCTTTGCTTTTTCTTTATACATCCAGAAGCTTCTATTGTGCATACCCATTTCCTGGGTGTGGTTTTTTCCACTATTAGACACTGAATTGAAACAGGTAAATTCTGATTTATTCTGGGCCAAAGAAATTTTTTTCTGAAGTGCCAAATTGATCCCAAACCAAATTTTGTGGTCAGTGAACATTCCTAGTTTTTTTTTTCCAAAGTGAATTAATTTTGCAAATACATACATGCACACACTCTCTCACACACACATGCATAAACATGCACATATTAGACAACCCGTGCCCCATTGGGTCATCATTTCAGACATATTTCCTACCTAAACGAACAGAATGACCAAAAACAAGTAAAGCAACAGGAACAGGAACAATTTTTGACTTTCTGCTGCCTTCCCCATTGAGTTTCCTTGTGGGAATCTGGCAGGGACCAACAGAAATCTCCCTTCCCTTCCCTTCCCTTCCCTTCCCTTCCCTTCCCTTCCCTTCCCTTCCCTTCCCAATAGGCAAGTAAATGGCTGCTGCTTAGTGTGGGAGGGAGCAAGTGATTGCAAAACTGGCTGGAAAACTGTCATAGAATGTTGAAAATGAAGTTCACATGACCACAATAGCAGGCCAGCAGACAACAGCAGTCAGTAGCTATGAAGAGCCACAACTTCCCCAAATTTCATTCCCTTGGGAATCATGAGTTTTGAACACATTCTGTAAGTTAAATCATTTGTGGTTCAAAAACTATTGTCTTATGATGCACCATTTTGCCCAGTTAAAGGTCATGACAATGGGAGTTTAAGAGCATATAGATACCAGTATGTAGAATTAGGAATCATCGTAGTATTATCTTAGTTTAACCATGTAAGATAGGCAGCAGTGGTATGTTGGAAAAATTTGTCATAATGTTTGGATCCATATAGAATAAAGCAATCACCGATTTAAATTTAAGATTGAATAATTCAAATGCAATAGGTTGATCTTCTTTCTGCTCAGTATGCAGCTCCATGTTTAAATGAAGATCCTTGAAGTTAGTTTTCTATACATTTTACTATTTCTAAATAAGGCAGCAATTTTTATGTAGAAAATTAGAGAACAAAAGTCTGTGCGTTTATAGCTTGTAATTAACGACTGTGTTAACATAGCTCAGGAGGATGCTAAGGATACGTGGGCTGTGGGAAGCAAAAGAGAGGGCAGAGAAAGAGATCAGAAAGCAAAACTGATTAGTGAAGCATAGATATAATGTTGTGATTTAACTGCTTATTTCCATTTTTTCATTGTGTGCGTTGGAGGAATAGGCAGCCTAGCTCATTGAACTCATTTCCATTTCCATTTCAAAAATCTCACACTAATTTAACTTCAGCTTTACTACTGTGTCTAGAACATTCACATATAAGGTGAATGCAGATAATGTTCACACTTTTAAATTATCCATCATGATACCATATTAATTGGCATTTTGTTTTAAAATGTTATTTCTAAACATACTTTGCAAAAAAAAAAAGAACCCAATAAAACATAGCCATCCTTTGGATTTATAAACCTCCAAATCTATGCTGGTTAACAATTATTTTCTTTTTTAAAAAATACAGGGAAGGGAGGGAAATATCTTGAAAAACAGCTAAAATAGATAACCAAACACTTAGAGCATGGATGTCAAGAAGTAGCAGTATCAGAAAACTGTGTAAGAAGACTTCATTGCCCCATCCATGGGCAGAGCCCTTTTTGATGTACAGGTTACAAAAAAACCTTGATAAAATGAATGCAGGAGAAATTGTTGCTGGAAGCAATAATAATAATACAAAGAGAAATAGGAAAAATGACTACAATGCTCATAGTCAGATTAGAAAACTTTTGCAACCAGTGGGCCCACTTGGAATTTTGAAGAACTTTTTATCAGGCTTTTAGAAAATGACTAGGCTTATCTAAGCATTAAACAGTTTATATGATAAATAGACAACCTTAAAACATCTTTGTACCAAAAAGCAAACGACTGCGGTTCATTACTGCCGTTCTATCTAAACTTCATTGTCTGCTTTCTACCAGACCAGCTTTTCACTATCATTTTTATAAGCAATTTTTATATATTATCCAATTAAATATAAGTAGATTTCTTTTCTAAAAACACCTAGGGAGCCTAAAATTATTTTTATACGTGTTTATGCTAAATTTGTTTTACTTTAATTAAAAGAGTCTTCTACAAATTTGAAGCCAAAAATAGGACAACAGCCCAATGGTATTCACAAATGTTACACTACTTTCTTCTTATGCACTCCTTTTAAGCATAGGTTGAACAAATAATCATGTACTCTGAGGTCCATAAGAAGCTAGAGTAAAAGTCAAATGATTCTATCACAAAGGGTATCAAAGTCTGTCTCAAGAGAGACAGATACCTACCTCCTCACTATAAATCTTATATTGTAGTTCAAAAACATACCACAATGGAGAATTTATGTCATTGCATAGATCCCTATATAATCCTTCACAGATATGTGAAAATGTAAATAGACTACTGGTTCCAACTTGTGGTCTATGAGTATACCACAGATATTGCATAGAATGTCAGTGCCTTTTTTTAAAAAAGCCCAAATATTTATAAAATCACCCAATCCCACAAGACTGAAACTTTGGCAGTTTTATTAGACTATTTTTAAGGGTTTTGTGAGTGTTATCTAGGAGTGTTATCTAGGAGTGATGGACTGCAAATGCTTTGAATCGTGGTGTAAAGAAAAAGGTTGGGAACCACATTATTTCAAGGTAAATATTCAAAATGTATTTCAATTAGAAAATGAGCAGCACAACAATTCTGTTTGGAAAACAAAATGGATGCAAAAAATACAGCGCTATACCCAGATTCAAGAAGAGGGTGTTTGGATAAGATGCACTCAGTATTTTTTCCCAAGTGTTGCTACTGTTACTACTATCCATTTACTTGAGCTCTTGAACACTCAGAATAAAAAAAAAAAAGTAAAGACTGTTGTCCATGCTCTTCATCCCTATTTTTGTCTCAAACAGGATAATGAAGAAAGGCAAGGCACGTTCCAGAAGTTTGGCATGGAGCTGTTATTTATAAAGTCCCAAGAATAGCATCAAATATCAGTCGTAAAAGCAACTTCATGATTGTCTCAGAAATCACCTGGTGATTGCATTATCACTTATGATCCAATGAGGAGAAATCAATGAGAATGTTCTTCACAAGATTTATTATTAGTTAAACAAATCTATATGGGTAAGAAATGATTATCCTCTCTCGGTCTCTCATTTCCCTGTCCGAAGATGTAGTTTAGGTAGACGCTTTTCTATCTTTATCTAATTCATAATAAATCTAGTTTTTTCTTCCAATATTCTGATTAGTGTTCTTCTGAATTCTGATTAGTTGTTAGCATTTACGGATAGTTAGTGCTAAGCCATACTCTGACTTCAGGACAACTAAATTATGAACATAAAAAAAAGTGGGGAGGGGACTGATTTTAACTAGCTAGTTTGCTAGCCAGCTACTTAGCAATTCAGTATTCTTTCTGCGTATGTTCAGGAAGATATCCTGTAATGCTGAATTCAAATCTCCAACAATGTTTTTGTGATGTTCTAAGTAAAAAAAATTAAATAAGACTCATAATAATCAATGATAAAACTGAAAAATTATACATGTTAAGAAGCAAAAAATAGCACTTAAAAACATTTAAACAACTGGGTTGAGGTTACAGAAGAGAAAGTTGTCTCAGGAGGTCATAACACCAAGCTAATCATAACAGAGCTTGAAAAACTAAACTGGGTAAAGATCTGATTACATTGAGTAAATCCCAGAACTGCAGGGAAGTCCAAAGAATATCCTGGAAGAAGGCAATGAACGTTGGCTTCCATATTTTGGCTAAGCAAACAATGGAATGTGACCATATAATTACTAAGATTTGGGTTCAATGTAAGTGAAAACATTACTAAGTGCAATTAAGTGGAATTTACTTAAGTAATTATATTTAATCTCCAAGTTACAATTCCCCCCTTTCATATAACAGGATAATTTAAGGCACAGCTAAGTAAAAGCACCAAATTTTAAATAACAATCTGTTGTATTGTATATAACGAATGTTTTTGTGTTTAAAGATAACAAAAGATGTGAGAAAGAACAACTGTCATGGGATATTCTAACAATTGTGACTCATTTCAAATGGAATCCCTTATCAAAGGCTTAAATTGAGTAAATTG
Source organism: Ptyas mucosa (assembly GCA_012654045.1). Lineage (NCBI taxonomy): Eukaryota > Metazoa > Chordata > Lepidosauria > Squamata > Colubridae > Ptyas > Ptyas mucosa. The sequence continues at coordinate 12,940,310 of WNWU01013802.1, forward strand.
AGTAATAATGGGATAAGACCTGTCCTTTTATGGATTGCTAACTGATTAGAAAACAGAATTCAAAGACTAGGAGTAAATGAGCAATTTTTCTCAATGGAGAGAAGAAAGGACTGGAGTTCTTAAAGAAACTGTGTTTTTAAGACTAGTGGTTTTTAAGTTATTCATACATTATTTTTTCTGAAGAGTAGGCAGCAAGCTGGTCAAGTGAAAATGATATCAAACTACTCACAGTGGATGAAATAAATTATAAAGAGCCAGATGGCAAATGCAATTCAATTTAAGTTAGTGAAAAATGATATACAGTAAAACTACAAAATTCTAACTTTACATATTCATTGATGGAGTCTGAGCTATGTGTAAGTACATGGGGGAAAAGAATTCAAAACCATAGCAGATAGCTCAGTGAACATGTCATCTCATTGTGTGGCAGCTTGTGAAAAAGGCAAATTCCATACTAAGGTTCATAAATAAAGGGACTGAAAGTAAAATTGGCATCATTATAAATTCCTTTAAACAAATCTGGGTCTACATCTGATTACTGTGTTTAGTTCTGGTTTGCCATATTTGAAAACGAATATAGAAAAAGCTCAGAGCTGGAAAAAGGACAACTGAAATGATCAGGAGATTGAATACCTTTCTGAATACAAAAAAACACAAGATGTAGGACTCTAGCTTAAAAAAGAAGCAACTGAAGGTGGAAAGGAATCAGGTTATAAAATTATACATGAAGAAATGGACAGTGAAAGATGTGAAGTCTCCCTTTAAATCTGCAAAATTAAAGCATAACAACTATATCCTTTGGGGTGATGAACTTAATTTAGTTTTCAAACTGACAGAATTCAACTTCCTTAGATTTCTAATACAATTGTTGCTTTTGAAATAGCTTTTTCTGATGCTGTTCCCACTGTACCTTCAGGGTGAAGTATGCTTATTCTTATAAATTTGGGATGTGTTTTATGTTTTATATTCCATTCATACATGCTTTTTATCTAATAATGACACCAGTGGAAGCAATTAGTACTGTTCTGACTAATAGTATAGTTTAGTTTTCCATGGATGTGTGTGTGTGTGTGAGTAAACCTATGCATAAACCTTTACATTTGTTTCTGTGCAGAAAAAGATGCATCAGTTTCAATTCTTAACAAGCATGCAAGCAGACCCACTCTTAGAAAATTCAGGATTAAAGTGCTTTATTTTCTTAATAGAAAACTTTGTTTGCAATCTTACCTGTTTATTTCAGTGAGGTCCCATTGAAGTGGGACTAGCTTTTGAGAAGATGGCCTTAGGGTCTTGTCTTTGATGGAGTCAGAATTTCATCCATCATTGAGTTCAGTATTGAAAATTATATTTTTCTCTGTTTCCATTTGATTGCCCTTTCACTTCATTTGCATTTAGACAAGCATGGATGGAAGCACCCATACTGTGAATATGAATAACATCTCCAGCAACAGACAGGAATTAAAATATGTCATTAGCTTTGATAGTTGTCCTAGTTGTAAAGATGTACACTGTATCTATTCATTAATGAGCTTATGTACCTTTTAGAGAAGAGTCTAATTAAAATCCTTAGGTTATGTTCATCAAAACAGTCTTACTGTGTTTTTCAGACTAAGAAAACCTACACCATTTAATGAATAGAGCACTTAATTTCAATGGAATGAGCTGATTCAAATGTAATTTCAATATCCTATACATTTAAATATCCTGGATTACATAGTAATGGAATGAATGTAAGATTATCAAGGAGAAAAAAGAAATATTGTTTTTGAATGTTATAATTCTTAGATTTGCAGCTTCAACTTCTTATGATTTGTCACTACCGGTTCATAAACATTATGAATAAACATCTCAGAAATAAGGTTTTATTCTCCTCTAGCCAGTCACTATATAGCACTATATTAAATTCCATGTAAGCAGCTAGTTCTTAAAATCCAAGTTCATCCTGTTATTTCTTTCAGTCTAGAAACAAGTGTTCAAGCAGGTATTTTTTATTTGATTTGATTTATATGCTGCCCTTCTCCGGAGACTCAGGGCGGCTTACAATGCATTAAGCAATAGCCTTCATACTTTTGTATATTTATACAAAGTCATCTTATTGCCCCCACAATCTGGGTCCTCATTTTACCTACCTTAGAAAGGATGGAAGGCTGAGTCAACCTTGAGCCTGGTGAGATTTGAACTTGCAGTAATTGCAGGCAGCTTGATGTTAATAACAGTGCTTTAGTCTGCTGCGCCACCAGGCTCAGGTATGTTTCAGAACCATTTCAGAGATTTAATTTTTAAATGTGTTTCACTTGCTCTTCCCAGTCTTGTAAAACAGTCGTTGCACTGATTTAAGGCTAACAAAAATTTATTGTAGCATATATGGGCTCGTTGTGAATGTCATAAATGATATCATAAAATCCAACAGTGCTCTCATTCCTTGCTTGAGCATGGATTTTTCTTCCATTTTAGATTAACCAAAACTGGGTTTATGCCCATATTTTCCTGAATGAACCCAAATTTTTTTGTTCTAAAATCTAAGCAGGTTTGAGACTTGTTAGTCCTTTAATAAAAGGTCTTTTAAAAATAATATAAAGTAATCACAATTTCTCACTAAGCATCAGAATGATCCTTTGGCAACTAGCCTTTGGCTTATGACCATTTGTTTAACAACCCTAAAAAGTTATTGGTCTTTTCAGTTGTAACCATCGCAACATCTTCATGGTCACTTAAGGTTCTTGGCACCCAGCCTCTATTTGCAACATTGCAGTATCCTGGGGTCATGTGATCACCATCTGTGACTATCCCAGAGTCCTTCCAATAAGCAAAATCAATGAGGGATGATTGAGTGATTTGCTTGACTGCAGCAGAAAAGGTAGTAAAATATGGTGTGATCACTTAACAGTCACATCACTTAGCGACAAAAATTTTGGTTCCAATTGTGGCTGTAAATCAAGGATCATCTATCATTCTTAATTCTTAATCCCCTCTAACTTGCATCAGCTTTTCAACTTTTTCAATATTTATTTATTTATTAGTTATTTATTATTGCGATTTATATGCCGCCTTTCTCCCTAGGGACTCAAGGCAGCTTACAAAATGACTACTTCAATACAAATCACAATAGAGAAAAAAAATTAAAATCGACAACCCAATTAAAACAGATTAAAATTATCACAGTGTACCCCCAAACAGATCAGCTTAGTTGATAGAAGAGCCACGTCTTCAGCTCGCGACGGAAGGAAAGAAGGTCCGGGGCTGTCCTGAACTCAGTGGGCAATCCATTCCAGAGGGTCGGGGCTCCCACAGAGAACTCCCTCCTCCTAGGGGCCATCAGCCGACATTGTTTGGCCGACGGCACCCTGAGGAAGCTGACTCTGTGAGAGGCACAGGACGATGGGAGAGCGGCTGGAGATGGTCCTGCAAGTACCCCAGGGCCTATATTTGATACCTTTTAGCTACACTAGTGAAATTGTAAATGAATTTAGGATGTATAACAGTATAGATCAGTGGTGGCTAACCTTTTACTCACTGAGTGCCGAACAGGTACGTGTTTTGCGTGCTTTGCGCACGTGCCATCCATGCTAATGTGGGGCTCCTCCCCCATGCACTGCACGCACAACTGCACATCTGCACATGCACACAGCTTTCACACGCACCCCCACTGTATGCTGTGTGCGCAACCACACCATCTGTGCACTCCCCACTGTGCACTGTGTGCGCAATCGCACAATCTGCTCATTCACATGGTTTTCACGCACACAATGCATGCATGCGCACACTATCTGCGCATGCGCATGCTGCACACAAGTACTTTTGCACGCATGCGCAGGAGAGCTCCAAAGAGCAGCTGGGTCCCCAAAGTTGCGCCCATGCGCACCAGAGTCCCAAACACCAGCTGGGGTGCGTGCGCATGTGCAGCTGCAGTTGAGTTGAGTGACAGCTCGCGTGCCCAGAAAAATGGCTCTGTGTGCCACTTCGGCACGCATGCCATATGTTCGCCATCACGGGTATAGATCATTTACTCATTACAAATACAAATAGCAGACTTTGTAGGTAGACTATTCAGCACACAAAACTATTCAACTGAACTTCATTGTATTTCTTTTTTTAAAAAAAAAATAAAATTCCAATGGAAAAAGTTACACCAGTTCCAGGCTGATGTGATTTTGGTTCTTGGTAGCAAAAAATACTATCGATCAGGTAGATCCAATCTTTAATTTGCTGTGACTTTTGTAGAGAAACCCCCATTTGGTGGAGGAAGAGAAAATCTACCATATACATTCCTTGTATCACAAACCCAGACACTATCTGCTAACTGCATAGGTTTAGTGTCCTTATTGTCTTTATCATTTGGGACAGGCAGTTCAAGCTAAACCTTTTCTGAATCATTTGAAAGCCAATCATACTTGATGTGGGGACTGAAGAAAGACTGTTGTGAAAGATATATACAGTTGGCCTAGATTAATCCAATCCCTTCTTTTCATTTTCTATCTATGGTCCTGACAATTCTTCACAAGGAAGGGCCTCAATGCAATTTACAATTCTGCTAAATAATCTTTATTCCCTACCAAACAAGTGTCCATTATATAAACAAATTGGCATTTGCTAGCAAATTGCTATGTGTGGCTGTTGAAATCTTATACTTATTTCTTCTTTGAAGTTATAACACAGCTTGATGTACAATTACTTTTGAAAAGAAAGCAAAATATTAATTTGATGTTGCTTTCATTCCAGATTTTGTTTTATTGCTTCAAGTAACAGGAAAATTCTATCACTATTTAGCTTGCATCATAAACAGAAATCCAATGCCCTCCTATTGTTCACCATGGGAATTGAAAATCAATCCATAATAAGGTATATTTGAAAGGCGCTATCTCATTATAATAAAATTAATAACTTTATTTATTTATTCTATATACAAGGCAATCTAAAACGTGGCATCCAACAATACTGCAAAAAGATGTGAGTGAGGAATTATGCAGCTAACTTAATCTATGATTGATCCCACATTCACGGATACTTACAAAAGAAGGACAGACAGAAAAGCAAATCCATAAAATATATAAATATTTCCATAACAGAATAGAATATAATTTTCTTTGGCCAAGTGTGATTAGACACACAAGGAATTTGTCTTGGTGCATATGCTCTCAGTATACATAAAAGAAAAGATACATTCATCAAGAATCATAAGGTACAACATTTAAATGATAGTCATAGGGTACAAATAAGCAATTAGGAAACAATATCAATATAAATCGTAAGGATACAAGCAACAAAATTATAGTCATACAGTCATAAGTGGAAGGAGATGGGTGGTGGGAACGATGAGAAGATTAATAGTAGTGTAGACTTAGTAAATAGTTTGACAGGGTTGAGGGAATTATTTGTTTAGTAAAGCGATGGCATTCGGGAAAAAACTGTTCTTGCATCTAGTTGTTCTGGTGTGCAGTGCTCTATAATGTCATTTTAAGGGTAGGAGTTGAAACATTTATGTCCAGGATGTGAGGGGTCTTTAAATATTTTCACAACCCTCTTTTTGACTCATGCAGTATACAGGTCCTCAATGGAAGACAGGTTGGTAGCAATTATTTTTTCTGCAGTTCTAATTATCCTCTGAAGTCTGTGCCTGTCTTGCTGGGTTGCAAAGCCAAACCAGACAGTTATAGAGGTGCAGATGACAGACTCAATAATTCCTCCATAGAACTGTATCAGCAGCTCCTTGGGCAGTTAAATCCACATATATATTTCTCTTTAATTCCTCTTTATCCCATCATATAAATTTCTTCAAGGCTATAACAAGACCCCCTTTTTTTTGTAGATCCAGTAAGAAAACATTTTCCAGATCATCCTCTTGATCAGTAATATGTCCCTTTTAATTTTTAAAACATCAGCCAGTTTCTTTTTTATATCCAGGAAAAGAGCCTTTTCAGAGGGTCTGTCACAATTGTGAGCAACATGGCTGATCCCATTATCTCCCAGTGTTCAGATCCATAGAAAACCCCTGTCTTGTGATGTCCTCATAAGGCGGACCTTTCCAGAGAACATGTTGATGATGTCTTCAAATCCTTTAGTGAAGCTGTCTTCATTTCACCATACCTCCACCAGAAGTTGTAAAATATACAGGAATCTTTTCCATGTTCTTTTCTATTTCTACGTACAGGTAGTGTTAGCTTAATGACTGTTCAAAGTCACAACAGACACCCCCCCCCCCCAGGTACCTACAACCTGATTCTGGAGTTCTAAGGCTGGCACTCCCCTTGCAGTCACATGATTGCATTTTGGTTGCTTGCCATCCAGTTCACTTTTATGGGTAGTTGCAGGATTCACAGTCAACTTAAAACATTTTTTGTTGGTTTCTGGCCCTCTCAGCCAGTTTCCAGCAGAATGGTCCATAGGAATAAATTGATTTATTTTATGACTGCCATATTTGCTTTACCATCACAGCATTCCCTTAAAAATTGCTGCAAAAAAGTCATGAGAGCCCACTACAGTTCTGTTTGGGCCTCCTCAGATCTCACCCAACAGGTTGCAAGCCAAAATGAAGCTTCTGAGGAACGAATCCGGCCCTCTGGCGCTCCGTTCAGCCCTCGGTGGGCTTCCCCCAGCCCATTGCAGGCTGAAATGGAGCTTCCAGAAGACAGATCCATCCCTCCAAGGCTCCATTCAGCCCTCCGCGGGCCTCTTCTGGCCCTTTGCAGTTCAAAATGGGGCCAGATCCGGAAGCTCCATTTCAGCTGAAACAGGTCAGTGGGAGGCCTCTGGATGCCCAAACAGAGCTTCTAAGGCATGAATTCCACCCCTCAGAAGCTACATTTCAGCCGGCAACATGCAAGACGAATATTGCAGGGCCTCTGCAGTTGTTTGTAAAGGCGAACAACTGCTCTGGTGATGCAAAATTCGTAGTTTCGGGACTTGTTTGCAAACACTAGGGGGTGCTTATCACATAACTTCGATGGTTAGCTACGGGAATGCTCGTAACCCGGGGATTACCTGTATACCAACACATATTTTGTTTCCACACCATGGTATATATTGTTATGTATAATTGAATAGGAAAGATTACTAATTTTGACTAAGCAATATGAATAAACAATGGAAAAACTATTACAAGTTACACATGAATACTTATTTCTTTTCTCTTATCCAGTGGTAATCTTCAACCACAGCATGGATACCTTTTAAAGTAATTTTCCAACTTGATCTGTTTGTATTTTTTGATCACATTCCTTCTAACCAAAAAGAAAGTAAAATCAATGGACCAAAAACAACAATAGAAAAAAATAAGAGATCCTGAAAGAACCAGCAGCAATTAAACTAACTTAGTTACCCATTTATCATAACAAATTTAGCTCTACTAATCCAATATGGAGGAGCATTTTCAACCTTTGTGGTCAATCAAGCATGAAATAGGTTGTCAAAAATACAGTCTGAAATATGAATCACACTCAAAAAGTAACTACAACATGCTTGAAAATATTGATGATAAATTCGTAAGACTTAAAATTAACTGGATCCCATCATACAAAAATTTCTACCCCATTTTCAGAAGTTGCTGCAATAATACAAAAGAACTTCCCCTCCATCTGCAGCTTTAAAAGCAAGATTTGCATATATACTGCTTCTCTGAAAGAATATATTTGTATAGTAATCCAATGTTAGTTGAAAAGTGAAATATAGAACCAATTACGAATTGGCAGGTTTGGGGGAAAAGTATAGAGAAAAAAAGCACTCAGAGCCATCCATTTCTCATCTGTAAGAAAAATTCTAAACGCAGTTACAAAAGACAGAACCTTCCATGTGGTAGCACCTGATTTTTAAATGCGCTCCCAGGGAAATGAAATTGGTAACTATTTCTGTCTTTTTACATGAAATCAAATAATTCCTTTCAGTTTTAATGCTGGGTGAATATTGTTTATGTCTCTTATTTTGTAGTTTATTATTGTTACATGTGTATTTTTATAATGTGGTTCATATTATAAAAAGAGAATGAACTATAGTTTATCAATTTTTAAAAAGATATAATCAATGAAAATGCTAGTTGTAGGATATAGGCCAATAATGCATTATAGCTAAAATAATAATCTGCTCATGCTCATTCGTGCTTGAAAGCTTTTCTTATCTTTGTCCTGCTTTTCATTATAGAGAGGCCTAAAATGATGTAGAGGCTGAATGTTGATTGGTTAAATCTTGTTTATCTATAATAACAGGTGATTAAAGGTATTCCTCGACTTATAATCATTTGGTTAGTGATTGTTGAAAGTTACAATAGCACTGAAAAAAAGTAACTTATGATGGTTTTCACACTTATGACCATTAAACTATTGAGTCTGTCATCTGCACCTCTATAACTGTCTGGTTTCATTCTGCAAACCCAACAAGACAGAAACAGACTTCAGAGGATAATTAGAACTGTAGAAAAAACAATTGCTACCAATCTGCCTTCCATTGAGAACCTGTATACTGCACGAGTCAAAAAGAGGGTTGTGAAAATATTTACAGACCCCTCACATCCTGGACATAAATTGTTTCAACTCCTACCGTCAAAATGACGCTGTAGAGCACTGCACACCAAGACAACCAGATACAAGAACAGTTTTTTCCTGAACACAATCACCCTGCAAAACAAATAATTCCCTCAACACTGTCAAACTTTTCATATTAGGCTGCATTACTATTGCTATTGGTCTTCTCATCGTTCCTGTCACCCATCTCCTCCCACTTGTGACTGCATGAGTGTAACTTTGTTGCTTGTATCCTTGCAATTTATATTGCTATTGTTTCCTAGTATGATTTGATTGCTTATTGTACAGTATGACTGTCACTGGGTGTTGTGCCCTGTGATTCATGACGAGTGTATCTTGTCTTTTTATGTACACTGAGAGCATGTGCACCAAACACAAATTCTTTGTGTGCCCAATCACACTTGGCCAATAAAGAATTCTATTCTATTCTTTGCATTGCAGCATCCCAATGGTCATATGATCAAAATTCAGATGCTTGGCCACTGGCTTATATTTATGACTGTTGCAGTGTCCCAGAGTCATGTGATCACCCTTTGTGACTTTCTGAGAAGCAAAGTCAATGAGGATGCCGGATTCATTTAACAACTGTGTTATTAAGTTAACAACTGCAGTGATTCACTTAACTGTGGCAAGAAAAGTCATAAAATGGGGCAAAAAAACTTACTTAACAGTTATCTTGCTTACCAATGGAAATTTTGGACTCAGTTGTGGACATAAGTTGAGGACTACCTAATTTTCCCCTTTTTATTAAGTCACATCTCTCAACCAGACTAGGTCAAATGAACTATAGGGCCGCCTTCAGTGAGCTGTTGGACAGAATTACTTGGTCTGTTGTGTGGATGTTTGGGTGGTTTAGGGGTGGGGAATTGTGGTGGGTGGGAGACTGTTTAGGGATTGTTATGTGTGTTGGACCTGGTCTTTGGGTGTTAAGTGAATTTCGTTGTATAGGTACACTGTGTACACACATACAATGACAATAAAGTTATTATTATTATTAAAAATCTTTTTTTCCCTACCATCTATGAAATATCTGACTCTTGAGATAAAGAAGGTGTGTATACAAGACCTAGACAAGTATTGTTGATTATTGCATAGTGTTCTTAATTTCCAGATCATTTTAACTAGATCTTGTGTAGAGAAGTCATCACATTTCTTATTACTTAAGATTATCATACAAGATGACATACTCATTTTGTATCATCATATTCTTTATTTATTTAAGAAATATTTGTATGGCTGCCCACTCACTCTCAGTGATTCTGGGCAGCTTACAAAAATACACATTATACATATTATATACTTTATAATAGTGTGTGTGTGTGTGTGTGTACACATACATACACTTTATATGCCTCTAGGAATTGTTCTTCAGTGAATCTGCATTTTGATTTTATATTTTGCAATCCAGTACATTCTTTTGTGTTCATGATGTCTATAAATGAGCCAGATAATACAGAATGTGTTAAGTGATTTGAGCTATCAGTGACATCAGAGTTTTGGTGATGTAGTTATTAACAAATATTTTCTCACCCAGCCGCATAGACAAAAATCAATCATCTGATAACTAGGCATGGCATGAGCTGTCCGTACTGTCATTCCAATCTGATTAATCACGCATACACAGACCTTTACCTTAAGGAGCAATTGTTCACATTTAATCACAAAGAAACATTCAAGCATACCGCTGTACGTTACTGCATTTAACTGCAATTTATGTCTTCTGTTTTAGCAAATACATTTATGATAATGTGACTGTAGCACAGAGATACATCATTTCACTCATTTTAAAAACATTAAAATCTAACCTAAGTAAACTAACACATGGCGTTCGGCATCATTTATCATGCTAGATTTGCAGCTTTTGAAGTTTCCATTATCCACATGTTTTTGCTAACAATTTATCCTAATAGTCGTGGCATTGATGAGTTATTCGATATCATGTCTTCTTCAGGAGAATATCAAACATGCCAAATAGTAGATGCTTCCTTAATCAGAGTTTTAAACTATATTTCACCAAGGCTTCTCTTATATATGTTTGACTAATTGAGCCTGTTCTTTTTGGGGGGGAGGGGGACCCATACAACTGATTGATGTCTCAATTTCTCTCAGGTGTCTCAACTGTGGGTAGATGGAGGTTATGTATATAGTATGTAAAAAAAGAACTGAAGCCTGATTTAATTAATTTGGTGAAGCTTCCCAAACTACTTTTATATTTTCTTTTTATATAAAATCTACTTTAAACTGATTGGTTCATTAGCAGGATAACATTTCCACCTGATTTCCAAGGTTTAATTCTTTGTTCTACAGGCAGGCAACAGACATCACAAATTTTGTGCAGTTATCTACCTATTTTTCTGATAAAAATTAGGTGTCAACTCTGCTCTTCTTAGCATTTCCTAAAAGTCAATTTGATGTTAATATTCATTAATCTAGAGTATTTACTGATTATTGGTTTCTACTGTGCACATTTCTTATTACATTTATGATTGAAATTATGGGATTTAAATGGGCTTATAAAATCTTATCAAGGAGGTTTATTGGTTTAGTTCACAACTTATTGAAGCTCATCAAAGCTGGATAGACATTTGTTAGATATTTTTCATTGAAATCCTGCACAGAGCTGAGTATTGGACTCTACAGCCTAAATACTTCCTTTCAGCTCTATGATTTTATTGCTTACTTCTATTTTTATGAGTGTTTGATTATGAATGGATTGAATCAAATAACTAATTGAATCTTACTAAAATTGTAGTTATATATGACACATTTTGATTGATTTTATTTAATTCAAGGGAGACAATTTTATTTTTATGTTTTTAACTTGAGGAAAAAATTAATATTAGAATTCCAGTTTGCTTTGATTGTAGAATAGATATTCCCATAAGATTGTTGATCTATTTCAAACACTAGTGATAAGGAGTCATAAATCTGTAGTTAAGTGTTAATTTAAACAACATTTTTTAAATTTGAAACTCACAAGTCAAAATGTACTGTTAAAGTCATTACAATATTGGGTAAATAAGCTAGTAAATGAGCAAGTGGGCATTTTTTTAAAATCACAATTTTACAGAATACAATAAGGGGCATTATGAAAGTTTAATTTGTGCTTCATTTAATTACTGAAAATGAATTGGGAAACAATCCTATAGCATTCCATAATATATGGACAACAATACATGCAAGCTCTGTTTCACAAGCCGATTTAAAACCTGATTGAAATCTAATGAGTAACATTTCAAATATTCAAGTAAGAACCATTTCGTAGTGGAACCACTTGCCAGAAAACTGCTGAGTTCTCTGTTACTGAATATGGTGGAAGAGATCCTAGACAGTCATATATCAGGGATCCTTAAATCTGAGCTTCCTATAAAATAGGGATTTGGATTCAGTAGCCTAAATGGACTTTTCCAACATTATCAAAATTCTTAGTCTTATGCCTGTGCTAAATAGTTCTTTTCTTGTATACTTTTTCAAAAGGCGGCACGATGGCTTAGCGGTTAAGGGCTTGTCACTTGAAAAGTCAGCAGCCCAAGTTTGAGACCAAAGCACCAAGTGACGGGGTGAGCTCCCATTCTTGCCCCAGCTCCTGCTAACCTGGCAGTTTGAAAGCATGCAAATCAGAGTAGATAAATCGTTAGCACCAGTGGGAAGGTAACAACGCTTTCTGATGTCATGCTAACCACATGTTTGTGGAAATATCTTCGGACAACGCTAGCTCAATGCCCTTGAACAGAGATTAGCACTGCCTCCTGTAGTCCACAACGACCAGTGGAATAAAATCTGCAGAGGACTTTTTTACCTTTATACTTTTTTCAAAGTATTATGCCATTATATTGCTTTTTATCAACTTTTACTTGAATACCATTAACCATTTCTCTTCTTGGCTACTATATACTTTGTTCCTTCTTCATAATTAATGTGACAACCACAATTCAGATCTCTTTATCAGGAACAATGGTGGAATGATATATGAATTCATCCACTTAATACCATAGCTTGCCTGATGCCTTTATGCTTCATATTCCTGTCCCACCAAATTTACAATCTAAAATTTAATGTACCAGAAATAACAAAAGCAATAATAGCAGGTTATTGAGAGAAACAATATATCATTGTTTTTGCTATTAATGTTTGGTTTAATTATAATCTAATTATACTAGGCTGTGAGAATTAGGACATTTTTCAAAAACCTCTTATGATATAGAAATGTTTTAAGGACATATCTGAGATAAAAGATGACTGAACATACAATCAGATCTATCATTAACCACCCAAAATACAGCATTGCCCATTGCTGCAAATTGCTTCTTTGGGAAGAGGAGCTGGGACATGGAAGAAGTTTATGTTTAAAAAATGTTCACAGAGGAATACAAAAGAATATTATATTGAAAAACAAAGTTTCAAAATATTCTAACGCATGTCTCCACATCCTCAGCTTTTCTGATTCTACAGCAAGTAATTAAAAAGTTTCTGTCTTGATAAAGTTTAATTTTTTCTTAGTTCTTTTAGTACAGAGTCAGGTGAGTGAATGCAAACTGCAAAGAAGTGCTTGGAATATGCTTTCTACATCTGAATGGAAAAGAGAATGTTGACAGCTATAATTTATCATATAAGACGTATAGCACAAAATTTCCATCAAACATCTATGTGGCCATTAATAAATATGCAAGAGAGAGCTCTTAACCGCCTTTGTATTAGAAAAGCCAATTCACAAATTAACTCTGCGCAAAACAGTTCTCCTCACCCTCTACTTTGCTCAGGTAGGTAGAGAAAGAGAAGGAAAGTGTCTACATTCTTAAACTGCCTACCAGCTGTTGTCTGCTGTGTAACCCTTGGAAAATTTCTTATAGGATCTAGCCTTTGAGTCGATGCTCTCAGCCAAAGCTTTTTGCCTAGGACTGCCTCACTTTCCTAGGCCTGAGATTCAAAATTATTGCTGTGCTGGACAGGCAAAGTTATGGCTAAATAGATTGCTCAAATAGCACTTTCCCTTTGAAAAAATATCCAGGCTGAAGAGATCCATGTTTAAATTTAACATTTATACTCTTGGGAAGGCAGGATGTTGAATCAACTAGCTAATCATAAGTTCTTGTAAAGAGATGTATAAGGAAAATTGGGGAAGATATATTATAGAGATATCAGAACATGGCTGCAAAGAAACTGGATAGGTACTAGGTGGCAATAAAAAGCTAAACTTTATTTCCCTGCTACCCTAGGGAGGGAAAGTGAAGGGATATATTGACAGCCTGAGGTATGATGAAATGCTGTAGGTTGGCATTTGTGTGTAAGGACAGCAGGCCAGTTGGATGGCTTCCCTTACAGGTTGTATTTTTACCAAGAAAGATACAGAATCAGAAAGTGTTGATAAATAATAAACTGTTGTGAAACGATAGGTTATAGTTTCTCTTAAAATAGCCTTGCAGTCTTATAGTACTCCTGATTCTCAGCTGTTCTTGGATTTGGAGGTATTTGTGCCAAGAAGAATTTCTGTACAATTTCCTTTAATGCACTAGCTGAATCCTTTCTTAAGCCTACTAATTGTATAATGGTTATCCATGCCCTCATTGCATGTCCTCTTGAGTAGTGTACTCTATGTGGAGCTTCTCTTGAAAAGTCTGCAGAAGCTGCTTTTACATAAGGCAGCAGTAAACTGCTAACTGGTTCAAGATACAGTACTGTATTGAAATATTTCCACCATTTGCCTTTCTTATAATAAATTATTATAATAAATATTATAATAATATCATAAGTGGATTTAAGGCTACCTTTCCTACTGCAAATTTATCCATTTAAGATTTACGGAGCAGGTCATTTTAAAGATGCTTTTTCTATAAGTGGCTCCAGCATGCAGGAAAGCTCACCACCCAAGCTATGAAAGGGTGGTGGCTGTATTGCTATTATCATCACCATCAAATAATTTTTGCTTCTACAACAATTCAATTGTTTTGCTAAAAATAAAAACAAGTTTTTATAGGTTTAAGAATCACTTTGCTTCCTGGTGGACAGTTCTTCATTGCAAACTTGCAGGGGATTTGGAGTCACACAAATGATCCAAGATGGCGCCGCTGACAGCTGCCTCAGTGAAATGCTCTCTAATGGTTTCTTTATTATTTTTTTTATTCCCTGTGATTCACTATGGATTTCATACTCACAAAGCCCTTGTTATTGCTATCAGATGTGCTCTTCCTGGAGCTTCATTTACAAGCTATCCAACATAAATTCCAAGGAAGCTACAACATGTAAGATGAAGATGTTGTACTTTACTGTCAAGAATCCATTTCACAAGCCAAGCCCAAAATATATTATGTTTTGGAAGAGTAGCCACAAAGAAGATCTACTACCATTCACCACAGTTACATTATTATAACAAAAAGAGCATTATGTTCAACAGAGAGTGATAGCTCTTTAAATTGGAGAACCTGGACTGAAATGGCTAGGTTTTGAGATCTGGGTTTTATTTTGCTTTTAATTGTTTCATGTTTGGTATCTTACTAAAAAACCAGTCACCTGGACTGTCAATATTTTTCCAAGTCATTGGATCATTCCTTCAAGGAGAACAATAGGACTGCTCTGTAAATGTTCTTTGAACAATTGAATTTCATAGAGTTATCAGTATCAAATAGCTTCCTTTTGCCATTTTAATGCAAACTGTTTTTTAACTTTGTTATTTTATACTAAGCTATTATATCTGTGCAATGCTATGTCAATAAGCCTTTTTTAGCCAAATACCTGAATTTCTAAACTGTATTTTGCTAGTGCCTCCTGGGCCATGCAAACAGAGCAGAATTTCATTGACTGTGCAAATAAATCAAACCTGTAAACAACAGATTAACTTTTATCTTGTCTAATCCATGATTGTCTAAAATCTAATCCTCTCATTTACACTCTTGCCTTATTATCCTATTTACCCTATTGACTTTAAGATTTGTAAATATTAATATGTGTGGTTATTTCTCCCCATTTGCCCCAAGGATAGCCTAAGGCTTCCCATTTATAATATTTTCCTATTTACCCTAAGGTTTAATTTAATAGGTGTGGTTCAGTGCTCAAGATGGTGCAGAGATATGCAACCAATGTTTGTTTGGAACCTAGCAGAAAGATCTAATTCTCAGGAGAGCAGAGGAGAGAGAGAGAGATCTGAGAAAGCAGATACTAGCTTATTTCCATTGTAAATGTGCAGCCAGAACCAGCATTTCAAGGCAGTTTGAGAGCTACATGGGGAAACCACATTCATCCCATAGTGTATACATGGTCTCCTCTTTTAAATTGTTTTAACATTGATTCAATTTCAAAGAGTGTGGACTACACCTCCCAGAAATACACAGACACACACACACACACACACAGAGAGAGAGAGAGAGAGAGGGAGGGAGGGAGGGAGGGAGAGAGAGAGAGAGAGAGAGAGAGAGAGAGAGAGAGAGAGAGAGAGAGAGAGAGAGAGCGAGCATGCTGCCTAGGGAATTCTGGAA
Organism: Ptyas mucosa; assembly: GCA_012654045.1. NCBI lineage: Eukaryota > Metazoa > Chordata > Lepidosauria > Squamata > Colubridae > Ptyas > Ptyas mucosa. The sequence goes on from WNWU01013802.1 coordinate 12,956,289, forward strand.
ATTGAAGTCCAAACACCTTAAAATTGCCAAGGTTGAGAAACACTGTAGATGACTGGAAAATAGGAAAATATTAAATGGAGAGTACAATATATGGAGAGTAAACTCTTGGTAGTTGAAAGATAAATCTACATTTCATTTCTGGAAGACAAAAGTTTTCCAATTGTAAAGAATGCTTGGTCCAATTCAGCTTGTCATCTTCATATTCTCATGTACATACATTTGTTTTGTTGCTGTTTTTAGGAATCATAGGTATATGATATACTCTTGATAAAGTTGAATTATATGAATTCTAGTCAAAAATGGAAAGAAGGCCAACGGTGAGACAGATCCCTGAAGTAAAATATATTCAAGCTAACATTCACATAAACAATAGGAAGGATAAGCATATTCCAACAAAATCAATCCACATCAACCATTTCAGTTTGAATTAATGAACTTATTTTTATTTTCAAAGACCTTTTGGATTCCTCTAGAATAAGCAATTAACCAGTTAAAAAGAAGAGGAGGAACCAATGTAGGATCATTCATATCAATGAGAAGTTTACACAGAAGATATTTCATAAGGAGTGACATTTTTCCAAAGTCAGATGTTTAGATTCAGAAGTGGTGGAAACTTCTGCAGATCCTTTGATCTCCAAAATTGTGCTTGGAGATAAAATTGTGTTTATCAGATAAAATCCCAATGACTCCATTTATACAGCATACTAATTGTGGTTAACAATAAGCTTCATTGGGTTTTGGTTTTGTTTGATAGCTTAGAACATTGTACCACTGTAACCTATTGGGTTGGATCAGGGGTGTCAAATTCACATCATCACGGAGTCATCATGTGACATATCAGTACTCCCCCCCTTTGTTAAACTGGGCACGGGCATGGCCAGCGTGTGACCCCTCCAGCCCACGGGAGTTTGACAGCCCTGGGTTAGATTGTGGTTCAGTGTATACTGTGTGACATAAAAATGAGCTAATTCAGTAACTATTTAGTTGTTTGATGAGATCATGGCTAATGAGTTTCATTCCTCTTGGTTCTCCCAAGCTTCAGCCTTCTCCCCTCCCCTCCCCAACCACCATAACCTGTTTTTCCATTTGAAGGAGCATCCGTACTTGTTTTTATTTTCTAACTGCTAAACTTGTTTGCAAAATGTAAGAGAATAAGTTTTCCTTGGACATTCTCCTTTGATATTTCTACCATGGCTTCCAACTTTTCATCATAGAAAATCAGCTAAATAGACAATATGTTGCTGCTGCATTTTTTGAAGGATAGTGCCAAGAACCATCTATCTTGAAACTTCATTAGTGTGATGCTATCCAGCTTTAGAATTAATACATGTTGGCTGGGCTTACAGAATGGGTTAATCTAGAGCTACGAGATCTACCCTACAAAATTCAATGGCCATTAAGAGGCAGAAAAGAATTGTCACCTTTACTGCCAATTTATGATCATCATATTTTTTGCAACCAAGTCTGAAAATCCTAAGTAAGCCTAATAAAACACAAGATAATATACCTAAAAGAAGAGAAAATTATGGCTTAATACAATACCTCATTTCATACAATATGCAAAAAAAATGGTTGAGTTCCCATAACTTGATGAAATCATTCAAGCCAACTGTAGTTTAGCTTAACATGTATTGTAAATGTAAGCCATTCTGGTCTAAGTTTATCTGGATGCATGATAGAGGTCCTCTTACAATTCAAAAAGGTTGTGATGTGTAATAGCTATAATTTTTTTAAAAAATGAAATTCAAATACTTTGGCCACCTAATGAGAAGGAAGGACTCACTGGAGAAGAGCCTAATGCTGGGAAAGATTGAAGGCAAAAGAAGAAGAGGATGACAAGAGAATGAGGTGGCTGGATGAAGTCACTGAAGCGGTAGGCATGAGCTTAAATGGACTCCAGAGATGGGTCAGACACGATTTCGCAACTAACAACAACAACAATTACACACCACCTTTTTGAATTATGGAGCTATTTATGGCTTTATTTATGGCCCTTTATGAGGTTATTTGATAGCTTTAAGGAAGTCTAGGCATAATTCAGAGCAATTGTTCATTGCTCGTTGTGTCTGGTATCATAGTGTTAGAAGTGTATTCATGAGCTAGTCAATAAGATTCAAGTGAAACATCTCCAGTTTTTATTTTAGCAGCAAGTTTTCTCCAGCATAGACTTCTTTAATAAGATGTTTTCCCCAGGTACTTGTGTCATTTAAATACCATCATGTTGGTTTAGATCAATGTTTCAATAATTTCAAAGTAATAAGTATTAGTTTTAAACTCTATATTATGGCCATATTTATGTTTTCTTAAGATGGGGAGGGATTCATTTTACTTTCTTCCTTCTTTTTCCATAAGCCCTGTCTCCCTGCTCCAAACATCTCTCCCTCCTGCTGTTTGCATCTGCTGTCTGCATCTCTTCCTGGTTCTTCTCCTGCTGGGTAAATTCCCTACTTTTCTTCCCTCACCTCCACAAGCTTTGGGCGCCATCTCTCTCTTTTCACTCCCTGCTGGGTTCATCCCTGGGCTTGCTCTTCCCTTGGATGGATACATCCTCTCAGCTCCTGCTGTGGACATGCCCCCTTCCTCTGTAGCTCCCAGATGCTTTCCAATTTCCTCCTACCTTTGTCCTTTTGCTTTGAGTTCTGTTCACCTTCCATGGCTGGAAGCCTTACTATAACAAACATCCACCATCCTCAGTTACAACGAGTACTATGGATATTATGTTTGGTCATGTTTTTTGCTTTTCCATTCAATTTTCATTTCATTTCATTTCATTTATTAGATTTATATACCACCCTACTCCCGAAGGATTCAGGGCGGTGAACAGGCACAGAATAAAATACATAGACACAAAAGTTAAAAGCATAAATAAAACCAGATTAGATAATTTAGCCCAAGACAATTAAAAATCCCAAAAGTTTAAAAACGGATTAAAATTTTCAATTTAAAAGAATTTAAAAGAAAAGGGGGAAAGGTTAGGCCAGGCCGGCTTGCTGGAATAGGAGAGTCCTAAGAGCATGGCGGAAAGTGCGCAGATCCGGGATCCTACGTATCTCCGGGGGGAGCTCGTTCCAGATAGTGGGTGCCCCCACAGAGAAGGCCCTCCCCCTGGGGGCTACCAGTCAACACTGTTTGGCCAACAGCACCCGGAGGAGCCCCTCTCTATGAGAGCGTACCGGCCAGTGGGAGGCTGTTTGTGGTAGTAGGCAGTCCCATAAATAACCAGGTCCTAAGCCATGGAGCGCTCTAAAGGTGGTAACCAAAACCTTGAAGCGCACCCAGAAGACCACCAGGAGCCAGTGCAGCTCGCGCAGAAGAGGTGTCACATGGGAGCGCCATGTCACTCCCATAACCACCCACGTTGCCACACTCTACGCCAGTTGGAGCCTCTGGGTGCTCTCAGAGGGAGCCCCATGTAGAGAGCATTACAGTAGTCCAGGCAGGAGGTGACGAGGGCATGAGTGACTGTGTGTAGGGAGTCCTGATCCAGAAAGGGATGCAACTGGTGAATCAGGCGAACCTGAGGAATAACCCTTCTGGTCACGGCCGTCAAATGCTCTTCTAAAGACAGCCGTGAATCCAGGAGGACGCCCAAGTTGCGAACCCTCTCTGTGGGGGCCAGAGATTCGCCCCCCAATAGTCAGCGATGGCATCAGCTGACTATATCGGGACATCAGAAACCACAGCCACTCAGTCTTGGATGGGTTGAGCCTGAGCCTGTTCCTCCCCATCCAAATCCGCACGGCCTCCAGACACCGGGACATCACTTCAAGGGCATCGTTGGGGTGGTCTGGGGTGGAGATGTACAGCTGTGTGTCATCAGCGTAGTGGTGGTACTTCATCCCGAAACCACGGATGATCTCGCCCAGCGGCTTTACATAAATGTTGAACAAAAGGAGCAAGAGGACCGACCCTTGTGGCACCCCACATATGAGGGGCCTCGGGGTCGACCTCTGCCCCCCTGCCAACACAGACTGCAACCAGTTGGAGAGAAAGGAGGAGAACCTTCACAGCTCTATGTTCCAATAATGCAGTTTGTTCTTTAAAAAGAGGCCCAATAGCAACTATCACATTTTAGAATGATGGAGATTTTTGTTTAAACTCTTTACCCATTCTGGAGCTTTATGGACTGGTTCAGGGATTGGAAGGACTTTCTTCACTTACTCTTCATTTGAGGACTTAACCATCACATGGCCTATTCCATGTAAAGCACTTGTGGACAGCTATTAGAAATAGGTGGGTGATTTATCCTACAGTGTTTGAAGTAAATGAAATGGCAGCTAAACATGTCTGAGAATCTGTATCTATCTTGGACAATGTTAAAAGCTATTCCCTGTTCTTACAGTATGACTTATGGGAGAAGCAGGGAATGAAGTAAAAGAGAAAGAGAAAAAATATTTTCCTTCAGCTGTGGTGTCAATAACTGTTCATTACCAATCATTACCAACACATTTAAGTTGTAATGATTTGTACACTTACTTAGAAGTAAGTAAAAAGGAAGTGACAAACTATGTTTGTTTATTTATTTATTTATTTATTTATTTATTTATTTATTTATTTATTGGTTCGATTTATATGCTACCCTTCTCCGGAGACTCAGGGCGGCTTACAATGCATTAAGCAATAGCCTTCATACTTTTTATATATACCTGCTTAGTAGGGCTTTCGCCCCCACCCCCAAAGCGGTGTTCTTTATTATACAAAGTCAGCTTGTATGATAATGTTTGAGTGTTTCCAAAATAAAAGGCTTCTTGTATACGCCTATTAACAAAACTCAAGATGGACAAGATTCGATGTACCTTTTTTTCTCTTTTGGATATTGCACTAGATTGATTTCTTACCACTTCTGGTGTGTTAAACTCGTAAACTGAAAAGACAATTTCTACTGTGTTTTCCTATGGCAGCATGCTGCCCTATTAAAATCAGGTGCACTGTATCAACAAAGATTTAAATTTTCAATGATCGATCCATTCTTAAGGTCTTTGCTTGGATAGGTCAGCAGCATAACTTTTAAATATCACTGACACATGTAAATTATGATTACCAATTTTACATAGAAGTAATAGAATGCATTACAAGTGAGATCGAGCAGGACAATTCAGGATTCTGAAGATTGATTTCAGCATTGGATTTCTGTAACTCTGCCAATTTATTTGTGATGATACCTGTCTGTATTATTACAAAAAGTGATAATAATTGAAAAAGATAATAAACAAGCCAGTTATTGTAAAAGAAATGCTGGAGAAGTTTTATACCAAATCCAAAGAAAATACGAGCTAAATAAATTTTCTTCTCTTTCTCCCCCTCTCTCTCATTTAAAGTTTTGGGGGAATTCCATGTTTATATCTGTTCTCTGCAATATCCATGTCTTTTAATCTATTTTAAAGAGTTTTTATATTTATACTGTATTATGTTGAAGGTTTGTGTGCTTAAGGGAAAGATAGAATATGAGCATTTTATTTAAATCAGTAAAATCTCTGTCAAATGAAACTCAGTGTTAGTATAGAACAAATAGAGCAATGACACAGATCTTATATGGTGTAAAACTGGCTTTAATTTATAATACTAGTATTACATAAAAATGGTCTTTCAACATTACCACCAAATCAATGAATGGAACTGAGTGAACAATTTCACTTAATTTCTACAGAGAAAGGAGAAAGTCTTCAACACTTTCTCAAAGACAGACCTTAGTGGTGACAGTAGCAACAGTATTGAGAAAGCCCAATGGGAGGTTCTGTCTCAAAGTGTCTTCCTAGGAAACAGAACATTGCTATAGAAATGATTGTACAATTATTATTATTATTATTATTATTATTATTATTATTATTATTATTTTATTATTTATTAAATTTATATACCGCTCTACTCCCGAAGGACTCAGGGCAGTGTACAGTTGAACGAAATATACATGTAATAAAGGAATTGAAAAAACCAATTTAAAATATAATTAAATAGTTAGGTTCGGATATAGTATTGAATTAGATCATTTCAAGTTTCTGGAGCAGATTCAGAATATAAAATTTAAAGCAGTTTTTAGACGAGGTTAGGTCAGGCCGGCCTGCTTGAAAAGAAATGTTTTGAGGGCACGGCGGAATGTACGAAGATCCGAGATTATCCGAATCTCTGAGGGCAGCTCATTCCAGATGGTAGGTGCTCCCACAGAGAAGGCTCTCCCCCTGGGGGCCGCCAGCCGACACTGTTTGACCGACGGTACCCTGAGAAGTCCCTCTCTATGGGAGCGTACTGGTCTGAAAGACAAGAGAGCAATATATATTACCCAAATAGTAAGGAAACTGTTTATGAAGTCCATAGCTTATGACTTTTTGTTTTTGTTTTTATTTTTCCATTCCAATGCCAATGAGGAAACAGTTTTATAATGTAGGGGTCCCAACCCCACGAGTCACAGACCACTACCGGGCCTTGAGCCTTTTGGAACCAGGCTGTGGAAGTAGCGGACAAGCGCGTATGCAAACGGTGGGTGAGCATGTGCATGCGTGTTCCATTTGTGTACTCCATTTGTGTGAGTGGCGGGCACGCACGTACACTTGTCCGCTACTCACGTGGAACTATCCCTGTTCCCACCCCACCAATTCGCAAACCTGGAAAGATTGGGGAATTCTGTTATAATGGAATGCAATACAGATTGCATATAGATTTATTTCTCTCTGCTCTTTATCCATACTGAAAGTACCAGAAATGTGGAACTTATAGCCAAGAGATGCTCAGTTAGGTCTGCCTGCATTATTGTGAATCAATTTATTACCACTCTTGGCATCTGCATTCATGGTGAAGAGCCAAACCACTCAGCTTTCAAGAAAGGAACTAATGTTCTATGAAACTATAAGTAACATGGTGGATGAAACAATATTGCTAAACCATTCAGGAAATCTTTGTAAATATAAACAAGAATTTCTTATTCAGAATAACATTGTTGAATAAATAAATGTTAAGAATTCTAATTCATATCCTAATGGTATAAATACATTTCCTGCATGATTTTTTCTTTTTTGCTCCCTAAACTCCAAAACATCCTTTTTTTAAAAAAAATAATAAAAAAAAATAAAATAAATTACAACTCTACAAAATCATTTTTTTTTACTATTTTTAATAAATAAGCTAACACGCTTCTTTAAAAAATGCATTATCTTGGTCATCTAGAATTAGGTCAGAGATAGTTTTAAATTTCCTTCCACCTTTGCTAAATAAGACAGACTTCACACAAGAATAAATTTCTATGTCCCAGCTGAATTAGCTGTTCACAGGAGAGCATTCTAATAGAAATGACTAAGGCTCAGGATATGAATGTAAAACTGATTGCTTGACCTGTTCTGTAACATAACTCATATCATGAATATGCACCTGAAAAGCTATTATGATTTTCATATCTTCCGTCTCAACGACCGCTATTCTATCAGTAATAACTTTTACCAGTCAAATCCCCATCTGTGTCTCAGACTCCCTAATGTTTCTAGCTTGTCTCTTAGCCTGGGGAGGGTGGGGGGATGAAATTGTTTTTGCCATTTCCGTTTTGTATATGTGTGTGTGTGTGCGTGCGTGCATGTGTGTGTGTGTGCAGAGAAAGTATCTTTGAAAAAAAACTCTCTAATTATCTATCTTGAACAATTGGACAATGCATTCTGGTATTTGTGAACAAAGTGAAATATGCTATACTTCTTGCCAAATGAAGCACAATGGAAAAACAACCTAAACAGTTCAGACTGCATTGTTTTAAAGGTGAAACCTGATGATGTTGCAAAATATTACCTGCCAAAAGATCAGCAACTGGATCTATGGAAATGTATATAGATTATATAATTTCCTACAAAGGTCTAATTTTACAGAGTTAAATTAGACATGAAATTTATAGATACGGTTAAGGATTTTCTTGTAAAGGGTAAAACGTGGGAAAGTATTACAGGAAGAATAGTTCAAATGAACTCTTCCATGCTTCCATGCTATATCTGGATAAATATTTAGCAATTCTGTCCACTATCCGCGATAATTGATAATTGGACACAACAGTTGAAAAGAGATGGAACAGTTGAACAACTGCAAACATCCCACTCTGGAAACCTGCCTGAAGAAGGTCTCAAAACAGGGAGAAAAACCTGCATATGTAAGAACGTTAAGTATTACAGATGCCCATGAATGAGGAGAAAACAAGAGTAGTTTGAAGACTTGGCCCCACTTCTTCCTACAATAATTGGATATAGATCTGAAGGGATTTATCTGAACTCCATACAATCAATCATTCAAATATATGAGTGTGAGGCATTCCCAGGCCTCACATAATTATTACTCACTTGTGGTTCTTTTCTAAAGTAAAAGTCAAGGCATTCTTAAAAGATTAATCATGAAAATACTACAAGGATTCTACCATTTACTGAGCATCTTTTTGGGGGATTTTATGAGCCACTGCTTGAATCTCTTCATGCAAGAAAGCAAGCCCAGGCTGCAGCTCCTCAGTGAAAACAAGGTAGTCGCCCTACCTGCTACTCAATCTCTATTTCCCCAGATGGTGGTTGGCAAATAGAAGGCAAGTGATAATGTATGCCAGGAGATTGTAACTCCAATGTTATCCCTGATGTACTGGTGTGGGATATTGCAATACAAACACAAAAGGACAGGGCTTAATGCAATGACATTGTTCCAACTCTTCCCAACACCCCAATATATCCCAATTCAATTCTCCTGCTTCCCAGGGAGAACTCTTCCCATGCTCAATATCATCTATTCTGGGGAAGGGAAGAAGGCTCCACTGAGCCTTTCAGCCTTTCAGCCTTAGTCCTTTTCAACATCAGGGGTACTGTATCTATAACTACCTTCCCAATCTCATAACAGCACAGTCAAACTCAGCCCCGGCAACTTCTTTCACTGGACTGGTCAGGGGCCCCTTTTAAATCATACCCATCTGAACCAATCACAAACCCCCCCCCCATCATCTCTCACCAAGAAAAGGGTGGTCAGTACAATCCCCAGCAAAAGTCACTTAGTCCTCAGCCAAGACTACCTATCTGAAAAATGAGGGACTGCATTAAGAATGGATTCAGCCCTGACATGGTCATCACAGTGCCTGTGCCAAAGCCAGCAAAAAGAAAATGCTGGAGGGCCTCTGTAGGGAGAGGGTTCACAGCCATTCAGAATACTGGTCCAATGTTACCACCTCCTCTGTTTTCCATTCCTCCTCTTCTACTTCTTCTATGGTGACCATATCTTCAATTCTAAATTTACTACAGACTAACAAATAGGATTGTGGTAGTTAGGAGTTGCTTTCCCTTTGCAAAAAAAAAAAAGTATATTTGTGCATATTCAGCTGGCAGAATCTATAAGGGAGGAGTCAAAATCTGCAAGATGGTAGATGCAACACTAACTGAAACCTCACCCCCTTGTCTCTGAACCTCAGTGCTGACCCGTGGTGCATAAAAATGGAAAAACTTGAATTGCCACTTTGTATCCATCATCTTGACCTCTCTTATACAGTGCTCCCTGCCTAAGACATCCTATATTCAACACTGCCACTCTGTAGAATGCTTTAGAAATTTCTATAAACATAATCTGTGCCTCCAAGAAATTTACAGCTCAGCCTGATTATGCTTACCTGTTACTCTGTTCATTACTCTGGTCAAGCAAACCAAATATAAACAAGCTGATATCTGGAGAAGACAATGCACAAGAGACAACAAATAATGAAAAACATTCATTACTCGGTAACAGGTTAGCAAATAATTTAGAAGTGTACTTCAATCCATGTTTGTTTGACCAACCAAGTCTATAAAGATTCTAGTGACTAGAATTCATATGATAAATCAGCAATACATTAGTTACATAACATAGACTTTTAATGCCCAAGTGTAAATAAAGCTGTCAGAATGAGTTATAATCTCCACTGTATTAATGAATACCTATATAAAGCTTTCTAGAACTAATGCTTGTCCAATGTCATTAGTTGCAGGTACAAAACTAAAAAAGAAGGGAAAAAAACATTGTACACTTACCAAGAGAGCTGATTAATCCCAAACTACTGGGCCACAACAATTCATGTAATAGTTCACATTAAAAACACCAAAAAGAAGAAGAACAACAACAAAAACAACTCTGGCTTACAAGAAATGGTGGAGCAGGCAAGAATTTGCATTATATGAAAGTTATTTTATGGTATGATAAATCTCAAATGTTGATATGCATCTCTATTAGCAATTAAAATGCCTAGAGAGATCCTTCTCTGTTGGTATTTTGGATCAAATTTTCATACAGTGTCTGCTCTGTCTAATTGCTGTGTACTGTTGGCAGCTTGCCTCAAAGCATCGAACATATGGCATTCTCAGAGGAAAAGATATCATTTTTTCTTTTACAACATACAAGTCAGTTGGTCATTGTTTCCCTCTATGGAGTTATTTAAACAGCTGCTCCCTCCAACTTAGAAGGAAGAGCAGGTTTGTCTCCTTTTAAATATATTAAACAGTATTTTTTTTACATAGATATGGCATGTAATGAACAGTCCCTTTAAGCAGATAAATCTTGTGCTATAGGTTTGATTCATGGTACATAAATATTTTAGTTTAACCCCATTCACTCTAATTTAGATACTACAGAACAAACTGCGGGATAATGGTGTGACTACTATAAGAGAACTGCATTTGAGAAGCAGTGGAAGATATATTTGCTAAGACCAAGAAGTTAGAGAATCATGGTATTAGGTAAGAATGAAGAGCAATTCTAAATTTCATATTACTACTCTGAATTTCTTTTTTTTAAAGCATGCTTTTAAAAAGCACAATTAAAAATAGCAACAAAGCCAGCAGCTGCAAAATGCTATAAAAACATTAAACCAAGCTAGTAAAAATTAGAATGAAAATGATAAAAAAGTCAATAATATGACGTCAATCACTTAAGAGTTCAGACAGATCTGATCTGTATTCCTAATGATTGATATGCTATGGAGAGAATTGCAGTAAGAAGATACATTTCCCTCACAAAGTTTATACTTAAGCATTTTCCTTAACTACTGTTTTCCTTAGAGTGATGCACATATAGTCCTCAATTCTCCAGCAATTTTAAAGTCAGAAAAGTTGAAGGGACATTACTCTGAACTTCTCCAAGGAGAGAAAAATTCTCCAACATTTCTCAATAGCAAATTTCCACAGTAATGGAAGAATTCCCATTCTTTATTTCCTGAAATGCAATTAAGCCCAGAACCTGTATAATGCCCGAGTCAAAAAGAGGGCTGTGAAAATATTTACAGACCCCTCACATCCTGGACATAAACTGTTTCAACTGCTACCCTCAAAACAACACTATAAAGCACTGCACACCAGAAAAACTAGACACAAGAACAGTTTTTTCTCGAATGCCATCATTCTGCTGAACAAATAATTCCCTCAACATTGTCAAACTAGTTATTAAGTCTGCATTACTATTGATCTTCTCATCATTCCTATCATTCATCTTCTTCCACTTATGACTGTATGACTGTAACCTTGTTGCTTGTATCCTTACGATTTATATTAATATTGTTTCCTGATTGCTTATTTGTTCCCTGTTGACTATCATTAAGTGTTGTACCTTATGATTCTTGATGAATGTATCTTTTCTTTTATGTACACTGAGAGCATATTCACCAAAGACAAATTCCTTGTGTGTCTAATCACACTTGGCCAATAAAGAATTGAATTCTATTCTATTCTATTCTATTCTATTCTATTCTATTCTATTCTATTCTATTCTATTCTATTCTCAGGAAGTCAAGGATACTAGACTGGAGAGATCATTGTACAATGAAAGAAAGGACATTTATAATACCTCTTGGCCATCTTGTTACTGAATATGTGCAAAAATGTCCATACAGCACTAAAAATCCTTGATAGAAAAATTAATTCTAAAGCAAATGCCCTTTCATCAAACTGAACAAGAATCGGCAAAGGGAAATATGCAGAATTTCTCTGCAGGCAATAATTTTCCTTTGCCTAATGATTGCTGGACAGCTCCCTGGGTTGTTCACTTAGCACCAGGATAGTCCTGCCTTTTGAGTGATATTGATTATCTGGTGCTACTGGACAGCTCCTTTGTGTGTCTAAATGGCATAAGGACATAAGACCAGAACTAGTAATATGTATACTGTGGTTCCAGGCCTTCAGAACAATAAAATCAATCAATTTCCAACGTCAACAATTGGGGAAACACTGTATCTCATATTTCACCACTGATGCTCAAGAAAAAAGAATATAAGTATACAACATAGAGATGCAATATTTTAGTTCTTTCATAATACCAAAAGCATTAAAAATCACAATCAGTAAATTCACTTCACCACAATATAGGTCAGTGGCCCCCAATCTTTTGTGCACCAGGGACCAGTTCCATGGAGAGACGTTTTTCCGCAAATCGGAGGAGCATGGTTTTGCTCGCTGCCTGCATTCCGCGGATGGGACTTCACATGTTTGCACATTCTGGCTTCTGGCATGCCCTGGACAGAGACTGGTTCATGGGCCTGGGACCCCGGATGTAGGTGCTCTCTAGATGTTTTAGACTACAACATATGGCTAGAATTTCTCAAACTTACAATCACAGCACATTTGGAGGGCATTATTTGGGGAACCTCTGAAAAATCATAGAAATGAATGCAATAATCCTTTAAACAGTTTCAACTTCTTTTTTAAAATGTTAAAATAATGATTGGTCATCATCTATTTAAAATTTATTTTTAGAATATAGGCATGTCTGATGAACTATTATAATCTGCCTCACAGATTGTACCACCACCATTCCTGGGAGTCTTTAGTTTCCATATGTCACAAATTTTCTATGGACATCCATTAGGGAGAGTAGGGGTTATAAATATATGTTGTGACACCACAAACTTCCAATGCAAACTCCACCACTTGCTTATTTAAATGTAATGTTGTGCTGCATGTGTGAGTTTGTGGAGCTCGTGTCCTGACATTTGATATCACTTGGACATTTATTTAGAATAGAATACAGAACAGAACAGAACAGAACAGAACAGAACAGAACAGAACATGAGCTGGAATGGACCTTGGAGGTGTTCTAGTCCAGCACCCTGCTCAAGCAGAAGAACCTATACCAGTGATAGCTAACTTTTTTCTCATTGTGTGCCGAAAGCGCACAGCCCCCTGTATGCTCCCCACGACCCCCCAAACATGCATATGCAACCCCCCCATGCTCTCCCACCCTCTCATGCATGCACACATGACACCCACCCCCCATTTTTGGCATAGCAGGCTCCCTGCAGCCTCCTGGGTCCAAAACCGGGCAATTGGAGGGTGCCGCATCCCTCTGCGTTCCCTCCACCTCCCACGCATGCACACGTGACATCCCCCCTGTGCATGCATGCACATCTCCCACATGTGCCCCATGCCCCACACATCCTGAAAATCAGCTGGCCGGCGGGAAGCGCATGCACATGCATGGTGGTGAGCTGGGTGATGGCTCGCATGCCGGCAGGGAGGGCTCTGCATGCCAGCTGTGGCACGTGTGCCATAGGTTCGCCGTCACGGACCTATATCATTTCAGATAAGTGACTGTCTTCTTAAAAAACCTCCAGTGATGAAGCACCCACAATGTCTGAAGGCAATCTGACCACTGGTTAATTGTCCTCACTTTTAGGAAGTTTCTCCTTAATTCTAGGTTGCTTCTCTCTTTGATTAGTTTCCAACCATTCTTTCTAACCATTTGGCTAGCTGCAGGTGCCTATGTAGTGTCCTTTTGTGCAGGGGTGCCCTCCTCTAAAATGCAGTTGGCTTTGTTGCACAAATAAAGTAATTCACATTGACAATTTTTAAAAACAATTCTGTACCAGAGCATTAATGAAAATAATGACTAAACTGGAGAATGAACACATGGCTTATATGATGATAAATAAGCAGGAGTCACTGAATAAAATAAGACAACAAATGGAAATATGGAAGTGAGAAAGTCAGAACATAATTATGCAGCCATAAGCACCATATGTGATCATCAGATGTTTCCAAAATCAGTACATGGCAATAATACTTTTCAATGAAAATGTTTCAGATTTAAAAATTTAGAACAGAAAACTTTTCCACCGTACGTTTAATTTATTTTCACAGTTAATAACTGAGCATGTGTTTATTAGTAAGTTTAACACAACTATTAGTTCTTGGTAGATTCACTGAAATGAGAAAAGGACACATCATTTCAAATGGGAAAAATGATCAGTTTGTATTTTAATATGTAAACTTACCTAATTTGAATGCAAGCTGAGGGACAGCTGTATCCATTTAAAATGTATTTTAAAAAGTCACAAGCTGATATAGACATATTACAAAACTGCAACTCTAGTTTCATATTATCTATTCTATATATTTTTCTTCTAGAAAATACTTTTTCTTTCTTGCAGATTCCTAGGATAGTCTCCAGTTAAAGGTAATAGACTAAAGAGCATAAAGATATGGTCTTTGAAATGTCTAACTGTTGATCTTGTTACTTCAGAATCAAATGTTTCCTTCATCTAAGATAGTGAAGGACTGTATGTATGTATTACCAATTACACTTTTAATAGACGTGCTTAGGGAAGGAAGGAAGGAAGGAAGGAAGGAAGGAAGGAAGGAAGGAAGGAAGGAAGGAAATGTGTATACTGGCAAATTGAAAAATTAACTATTGAATTAAATTGTAGAACAGCAGCACAAGCTGCAATTTGATGGTGAAATATGTTGGCAGCAAGAGAAGACATTATATTTGTTTTTTACTTCCGTGCTATGATATACAAGAAAAGGACAAAGTAAAACCTACTATAAAATACAAAATAAAATATATAAAAGAGGGGATTTGAACAGAACCCCCCCCCCCAAAAGGCAAGAAAAAAATATGACTAATATATAGAAGCAACTCAGTTTTTAAACAACAAATTAAATTTTGCCCTCATGGGGTTATATTGATCAGTCATTCCATTTCATCAATAAAGAGCTAATTCAAAGGCTGAGAGTGAACACATTTCCAAGATTTTAAGGTAAGAATAGTAATTTCTCTCCAGCCATGCAGAATTATCTTTTTTGCTGCACTCCTGTATTTATTTCTTATTGAAAGCAAATGGTGGAATCATTATAGCTCAGTAGTAGAGCACAAGGTTTAAATGCAGAAATTCAATTCCCAGCCTCCCCTGCAAAGAATGAAAATACTTTTCTCAAACAATCTCAAGTGCTGCTTTCAATCAGTATGGATAATACTTGATTAGATGTGTCAATGACTTGACTCGGAATAAGCCATGTGTCGCTGTAGCAATTGCTAAAGTCAGGTTACTGTACTACTATTGGCTACCATCTATATCCAAAAGTCATAGTAAACTCAAAGTGCAGTGTAAATCTTTGATTTTATCTGCTATTGTCATCAGGTAAAACAAAAGGGCCACTGACTTGACCTTTGAATATGGATTCTATCCTTTAAAAAACAGAGAAGAGAAAATAGCATGGGGCACAACACTGAACTCAGAAGGTGAAAAGAAACCAGATATGTATAGCATTGAGTTTGCTTTGAGATTCACCAAAGCATACAATCCTAGAAACAAGCAATATTTTTGTTTATGCATTGTATTTAGATGGCAAAATCTTTTAATACACAGAGCAGCTGTTTAAAAGAAAAATCACAAAGTAGTATACTGAGTACACAGGACAAAAACTGTCCTAGAAGGGTTGTGGGTTGTTTTTAGTGCCTTTTGAGTCCTGACTCCTGAGTATTACCTGGACAAGTTCCTGCAGTTTTCTTGCAAGGTTTTTCAGAAGTGATTTGCCATTGCTTCCTTCCTAGGGTTGAGGAAAAGTGACTGGCTCAAGGTCACCCAGTTGGCTTCATGCCTAAAACAGGATTATAGCTCATGGCTTCTCAGTTTATCGCCTGATGCCTTAACTGCAACACCAAACTGGCTCCCATTAAAGAAGAATTTTTACCAATATCTAGGAATCTGGTTTTCCACAAGAACTTCAGCAATAAAAGAAAATAATTATGATAAACTAATAGAACAAACAAGAAAGGATTTAGAAAAATGGAAAAACTTACACATCTCACTCCTAGCAAGAATTTTGGCCATTAAAATGACTATACTGCCTAAATTTTTATACCTGTTTCAGGTTACTCCAATAAAAATAGATAAATCGTTCTTTGAAAATTTGAATAAAATGACATCTAACTTTATATGGCAAGGGAAAAGGCCAGGAATAAAATTTAAGCTGCTCCAGGACACAAAAGATAGAGGAGGAGCTGCACTTTGGGAGACATATTACCAAGCAGCAGTATTTCTTGGGTCAAAGACTGGATAGAATTTAAAAACTCTAGAATTTTAACAGTTGAGGGACACGAACTTCAAATTGGCTGGAACTCCTTTATGTGGGACAAAAAATACAAAACACATTCATATTTCAAAAGATGTACAATAAGAAACTCATTATTACAAATTTGGCTTAAAACTAAAAAACAGCATTATATGAAAATACCAAGTTGGTTATCACCGGTAGAATCAATTAGACACCCAAATCTAACAGATAAGACAAAAATAATTAGATATAAAGATTTAATTGACTATCAAGGTAAATTGAAGAGAAAACTACAATTGGAAACAGACTTAGATAGGGAAATAGATTGGTGGACTTTTACTCAAATACAAACTAAATATAGAGAACACATAAAAATATACGAAATTCAGAAACAAAAACAAGAAATAGATAAAATTATATTAGATTCAGAAAACAAATTAATTAGTAGAATCTACAAATTTCTTTTATGTTATAAAATGGAAGAAGAGACAGTTAAGAAAACGATGATTAAATGGGCTCAAAACATTAAACACACAATAAATTTGGAAAAATGGGAAAAATTTTGGCAAGTAAATATAAAATTAATAAGAGCAGTGGCATACAAGGAAAACCAACTGAAAATGTTTTATAGGTGGCACATGTCTCCAACCAGACTGGCAAAAATACAGCCAAAAATAGTCCAATCTTCTGGAAGTGTAAGAAGACACAGGGAACCTTCTATCATTTATGGTGGACATGCCCGGCAGCAAAAAAATTTTGGTCTAATATCAAAAAAATGGTTGGAACAAATAACAGAAACACAGATAAATAAAGAACCAAAAACATTTTTATTAGGAATTTTTAATAAACCATACCCTAAAGACATCAAATATCTCACAATTCACATACTAACAGCTGCAAGAATATATGCAAAAAATTGGAAGCAAGAAAGAACCCCAAATGAAACAGATTTAATAGAAAAAATTCTAGAATGCGCTGAAATGGACAGGTTAACCAAAGAAATACAAGAAAGAAACGAATCAGACTACTATAAAATATGGAATAGATGGTATAATTGGTTAAAAATTAGAAACAAACAAAAAACTTAGAGGGGAAATATTACCGGTATAGAAAATGTTATTAGATTAAGGAGAGGTGAAGAAATATATATCAGGTAGAATGTCACTTTGAAATAATGCTTAAGAAGGAAACATAATCTCTTTTTGTTTATATGTTGTATAAATGTTTGTTGTGTGTATGTCATGTTATGTTTTTTTTAATATTTATACACTAATAAAAATTTATTTAAAAAAAATAAAGAAGAATTTTTACATCAACCATATACAGTAAATACTATGTAAAAACTCTGAAAAAGCTTCTTAAATTCAGCGTTCCCTCACTGGAAAGGGAAGAGATGCCACTGGCCTTATGAATTAAGTTTGAAGCAACCACAGGGAACTCTCCAATTAAATTTTGATTAGTTTGGTTAACATTCTTCTTCAGGATTTTTACTGGCCGTTCATCCTAGTATCAGTGATTGACTATGATAAGGAACATCAAAATACAGCTCTTTTACAGGTCCTACTTGAGATTGGTTATATAACTACATAGAAACTTTGGCAACTATTAAAAACCCTGTTTATCACTTTTAATACCTGCAGTTAATATATCATGTTAGATAGTATCTGGAAATTTGGTTGCAGATATAATTTAAAATTCTTACATTCTGCAATAATTCCAGTTTAAAATAGCACTTCAATTTGATGACGGTACCAAATTAAACTTCGCACATCATCATCATCATCATCATCATCATCATCATCAATAATTTTGAATCCATTCAGTTTTGGAAAAGCTGTTTATAAAAGTTCTATTGACTTTTAAAAAAACAATGTATAAAAGTTTATTTAACCTAAACATTTGTTGTTCATTTTATGTAATTTGATTGCTTTTGGCTCTTCTAAAGTTTTATAAAGGTTTCTGGATTTCAAGAAGGGCTTTTGGCCCTTAAAAAATTGCATGAAGATTTCAGGATTTGTGTATGTTTAGTCAGTAACCTTTTTGTATAAGAAATTAAAGGAAGTAGATAAAATCAATATTTATACAATTTCTAGAGTAATGAGTTTGAATGGCAAACATTCTATTTTGAATGTTTCTGTTCTATTTTTGGCAAACATTCTAAATGAAGCAAAATTAATATGTGATTTTGTACTTAGTACAAAAATATTTTTATGTGCTGAAGCCTCAAAGAATGCTTAATAAAGTTGGTTAGGGTTGACTTATTGGAAGCACAACTAAGGAATTAAAACATTGTTCATGAATACGGATTAATGCATTTATGCTAGTGTCATATTCCTCCCCATCTTTGAAGGAGGCCTGTTCAATTCTAACATGGCCTCTTTCACCCCTCTTTCAAATCCATTGTCCTCTCTATCCAGAATCTGGACTTTGCTGTCTTCAAAAAAGCAACTTTTGTCTTTCAAATACAGATGGACCACTGACTCTTGTTCTAATGGGTTTGTTCTCTTATACTATTATTGGCATAGTATAATGATAATACTAACTGATTCTTGATTACATCTGATAGAATGTCTTAAGCTGCATCAAGAAAACAATCTGGCTAGCAAATGGTCCATATCCTGTTATATAATTAGAATTCCTCAGAATTCAGGAAACAGAAAGAAACAACTAGACAGACAGTTCTCTGTCCTAGCTTAGCTCTCATCCCTAACGTTGTGGTTGGAGAGTTTGTCCAGTCATTGCAATTTATCCATGAAAACAAAAAATGATGGAATTCATGAGAGGGAAGACTTGGTCGCATAGGCTCAGAAAAAGCAATTTCTATCAAGGTATTTGCAGAGCTGTCAAGTTTATATTTATTCATTGCATTTAAACTCCTATCAATATTTTGCACCTAAATACTTTTTAAAATAGTTGTAAGTAGAGCTGCAATAGCCTGAATGGAATAAAGACAGAAAAAGGCTCAAAATCGTATCTATGTGCAGCCAGTGCTATGCTGACATTAATAATAATTTATTAAATTTATATGCCAGCTAATTCCCACTGATTCTGAGCAGTTGTTTTAATACATATGTATCAATCACTTCTGTCAATTCCACTGCTGCTATCATGCCATGGCTCCAAATAACTGATCAGCACACTGGGTATCAGCTCTGCTCTGCTCTGCTCTCAGTCAGCTCACAAATTTTCTAAAAATCTAACAATTGGGTCTTACAAGCATTTACAAGCTGATTGCTAAACTGTTCAAGACTCCAGCACACTATTGCATACAGCCACCAAACACAGTAGCTACCCCACAGCCTTGTTTCAGGTGACTCAGGCTCTCTTGGTGGCTGTATTTCTACTTCACCACCCTTATCATCATAAGGTAGGCCTTAATAGCAACTCTAATCCATGTTTGATCGATTTCATCCCTTGTTGTGGACCAGCAACATCCTAGGCATCTCTCATTTCATCTCCCTCAATTCATCCAGATAATGATGGGATCTATGAGAGGGAAGAGGTCGCATAAACTCAATCCAATCCAGGGCCTTAGCATCCCTCCTACTCCAAGTGGACACTAGGACTTCAAATGGATTATGCAGAAGTCCAGTAGGAACAACCACCAGCTCCCTCTGACACCCATCAGATTACTTTAATTGCCAGGGCAGACCAATCTAACTGATCCCTAGAGCCCAGGTTGATGAACTTGGTGTCACATCTGGCAACTTATGGAGCAGAGACCCTGCTCCACACCCAAAAGTCAGTTGACCATATTTCAGAAAGGGACTCCCCTCAATCTGGTCCCAGCCAAGTCTCAGTAATATATGCCAGTTTGGCCCTCTCAACTGTGATTAAATTACAGTGAAGGAGACCTTATTAGAGACTGACCTAACATTTAGTAACAGCAGCCTGAAGCCAAGGCCTCTGAAGGTCTATTGAGTTCAGAGGTTGAGTTTATCAAGTATTGCTCATGTCAAATTTCAAATCTCTAAATTTATTTTGCTTAAAAACAACTTTCCTTTTAACCACATAGCCATTTCTATGATGGTTTAATAACAAACTAATGAATATATTCATTTCGTGGTTAGAAAATACACATTTCTTCCTTTCTCTCAGAGTAATAATTAATTGTGGTTAAGACCACAACTTACAAAAATTATCAAAGAATTCTTGTGGAATTCTGTTAAAATAAGTCACTGAAAAGTTTGATATTGTTTTTGGATGCAAATAAATGACAGATGCAATAATAAATTGAACAAAGGAAACAGAATTTATTAATGAAAAAAATCAAGCTGAATGGTTTCAAAGGATCAAAAAGTACATTGCTTGTAAGTCTGACTTTTGCATCATAATTCAAAAATAGTCATGAGAAAAATATATATTTTTATTTTATTTTATTATTTTTTTGGAAGGCAGGCTGGGTTTTGAAAAGGTTAAGATAAACAGAACTGGTTTGCAAAAATACAAATGACCGTGCAGCATAGAGTTAGATTGTTCTGTATCTCTTTGCTGACACTTACTTGTCATCCATATTTCTGTAGTCCAGAATTGGTTGTCTCAACAAAAAAAAATAGGCTTAGAGTGAAGAAATAGCAATAATCACCACTGTCTAATGTAATTCTGAAGGAATTACATTATCCAATGAGGAATAAATAATAATTACAATCAAGTATAAATTGAAAAAGATGCTCAACTAGGTTAGTTCTTTTATCTGTTTTTAAGAAAAATCCATTTTTATTAACTTTATCATAGAAAAAACATGATTTTGTCTGCATTAGTTTGATTCTACATTTCAGGAGGATCAAGAGGAGGAGTTGTAATACAATTGTATTCATAAAACTGAAAGAAGGAAAGTAAATATCCCATTCACCATTCCACAACCTTTAACAGATCCATCGTTAAACTACTGAAGTTCGCTGATGACCCAACAGTGATCAGTCTCATTCGAGACAATGATGAATCCCCATACAAATGGAAGGTTGAACAACTAGCCTCGTGATGCGACCAGAACAATCTGGAACTGAACACACTCAAAACTGTAGAAATGGTGGGGGACTTTAGGAGAAACCCTCCCATACTACCACCTCTTACAATACTAGACAACACAGTATCAACAATAGAGACCTTCAAATTTCTAGGTTCTATCATATCTCACAACCTAAAATGGACACCCAACATCAAAAACATCATCAAAAAATCACAACAAAGAATGTTCTTTCTGTGCCAACTCAGAAAGCTCCAACTGCCCAAGGAGCTGCTGATACAGTTCTACAGAGGAATTATTGATTCTGTCATCTGCACCTCTATAACTGTCTGGTTTGGTTCTGCAACCCAAGACAGACACAGACTTCAGAGAATAATTAGAACTGCAAAAAAACCCAATTACTACCAACCTGCCTTCCACTGAGGACCTGTATACTGCACAAGTCAAAAAGAGGGCTGTGAAAATATTTACAGACCCCTCACATCCTGGACATAAACTGTTTCAACTCCTACCCTCAAAATGATGCTATAGAGCACTGCACATCAGAACAATTAGACACAAGGACAGTTTTTTCTCGAACACCATCACTCTGCTAAACAAATAATTTCCTCAATATTGTCAAACTAGTTCCTAAATCTGCATTACTATTAATCTTTTCATCGTTCCTATCACCCATCTCCTCCCACTTATGACTGTATGACTGTAACCTTGTAGCTGGTATCCTTAAGATTTATATTGACTATTTCCCTATGACTATCATTAAGTGTTGTACCTTATGATTCTTGATAAATGTATCTTTTCTTTTATGTACACCGAGAGCATATGCACCAAGACAAATTCCTTGTGTGTCCAATCACACTTGGCCAATAAAGAATTCTATTCTATTCTATTCTATTTGGAATTGCCCCTATTAGAAGGTACTTGCACCATGTTGCCCCGATAAACCATGTTGGGATTGAGTAAATCTCCTGAGGATTTCAGGAAATCCTTCTTGAAAGGCTAATAGGGGGACAAGGATAAATTCTGGCAGGAAAGGCTATCTTCTCCTCTCTGAAGAACCAGATGTGAACACTAGCACCCAAGCAAAAGCTATTGCAGCATTTATCCTAAATTATTTTTTTTATCCTGCCCCCAAATCTGGGGATTTTGAAATTGTATAAATCTCATAAAGCATAACTGCTTGAATGATAAAATCTGAAATTAAAAATGGTCTGCATGTTTTCCTAAGCTGTAAAGTATTTAGTGTTAAGTAATATTAATAGTATTTGCTAGGTATCTATTCAGACAAGATTCCTAAAAACGGAAATGTCATTGCATCTATCTTTTGGTGCTGCTCCAGCATTACCACCAACTTTATCTTAGATGAGGAAGATTTTGTAGCAATCAAGAAAATGCATTTCAAAAGTGGAAGGCTAGATCTGTATCTAACTCTACTCAGTTTTACTTCATGACTCCCAGTTGCAGTATACTGATCAGCATACCCCTAACCGTGCATTGTGTGAAGCAATAACTTCCTAGTTTTGAGTAATTAGAAGGTAATTCACATCACCATCCACAGTATCACATATTGCAAAGTATTATAGATATTTTATTTCTTTATTACAATCAGAGGAGACCAAGAATACCATTTGGGATTTTGTGCATTATGGATGCCATATGTCTCCATTAACTAAATGCATTCTTAATGGAAAGCTCCTGTTGAGCAAAATCTGCACAGTCAATTTGAATATTTTCTTATACTCTCTATTAAAAAACCCAGATAAATTATTCCTCTTCCATGTATCCTTAGCATTATTCATTAATAATTAACAAACAAAGTTAGAGGTTAATACCTAGCAGATTATTTTATCACTTAAAACAGGCTATTATGAAGACTATTTCTAGCATTTAAATGAAACAAAGTGATATTAAACCATTATTGAATATATTATCTCTTTTATTGTGAATGTTTTTCAGATATGGAGCTAGACTCCAGTATTCTTCCTGGGAACAACTGCATTGTCTTGTTGTAATGGAGTTGAATGAAGACTTGTAAAGGAATTTTGTCTGAAACCATCAAATATAACCACAAACCTTTCAGCCTTCATTTAAACTTGCAAATCCAAGTCTGGACATATGCCAAATGCAAAGTTATACAGTTTGGTGGAAATGCTATTTTTGCGATAACACATTGATTTATTTAAATGATCATGTTAGTGATTGATGGATTCATGGATTTTATTTTCCTTTCATGGAACAATATTTTATCTTCTCTGCACTTTGTCATCTTGCAAATGTTACCATTTAATTTGTTGAGTTTAAAAAAAAAACAACCTTTATAGGAGAATATCTATATAAACGCACACACATACTATAAAGCAGTAAAGCAAAGGTTTGCTACCAATGGCCCTCAGTCCTGCTTGACGTGGACTTGGCTTTTCAAAGAGAAATCAGGCTTCCTACAGAGAAATCAGTTGTTTCAATAGCAGAGAGAGAGATCAGACTACTTTTAAAATGGATATCAAAGAGTATGGCAATAGAATATGGTAGTTTAGAGCAGGGGTCTCCAACCTTGGCAACTTTAAGGCTTGTGGACTTCAATTCCCAGAGTTCCTCAGACAGCTAAAGCAAAAGCTGGCTGAGGAATTCCGGGAGTTGAAGTCCACAAGCCTTAAAGTTGCCAAGGTTGGAGACCCCTGGTCTAGAGTGCTCAATTAAGGTCATGGTTCAAATCCTTACTCTGTCATGTCCCTTCTGTTAGCAATGTCTAATACCAATCTACCTGACAAGGTTGTTATGAAATTAAAACTGATTTTTTTTTCTGTCTCTCTTTCTTTCTCTCTTATATTATGAAGGGAGGGTGAAATATATATCAATTTAAAAATCCCTCCCTGATTCTGATCCTGCTCATTGTTTTCTGATCCCCAGTGTAGCTCCCATTATTTACTTATGCAAAAAAGGCAATTCTTCACAGAAACAGATTGTCACTTCCTAAGAAAATGTCTTTAAAAAAAGTTGGTTGTACGTGTCAAATTTAAATATTTATTTATCATCCCTTAAACCGAAAAGAACCACTTTCGATAAGTGGTTTATTATTTACCACTTTACTATTGTTGCATAGTATCGGTAATTTGACTGAGATTACATCAATGTGTTGAGACATATGACTTTGAGCAGTAGCTCTTTTTTGATTAATATGATCATATTGCCCATTCCACCCACCATGTGGCACTACTTTGTGCCTATTCCAGCTACCGCTAATGTGTCATAATCCAGATTTGGATAGTATTGATCAGCACATTTGGAAGATGTCCGGTTGTGGAAGGTTGGTAGAATTTATAGTGTTGGGTTCTGGCTCAAGTCTAGGTTCAGCAGTGAGGGTTTGCTGGGTGACTTTGGATCAGACACTATCTGTCAGCCCATCCTATTCCACAGGATTACTGTGATTTTGAAATTAGAGAAGGAAGTATTGTGCAAGCCATTTAACAATAACATTGCAAATTTCCTGACAGCTGGCTTTAACCCATTGTGATTTCAGCTGTTGTCTTATTTCCATCAACCTAGAGCATGTTCAACTTTGAGTTGTTTTAAGCCATAACAGTGGACTGTATGGCTTAAATGATGT
Source organism: Ptyas mucosa (assembly GCA_012654045.1). Taxonomy (NCBI): domain Eukaryota; kingdom Metazoa; phylum Chordata; class Lepidosauria; order Squamata; family Colubridae; genus Ptyas; species Ptyas mucosa. The sequence goes on from WNWU01013802.1 coordinate 12,981,142, forward strand.
GTCCATCCATTCAGTGTTATATGTGAATTAGACAATTATAGTTTATTCAACAGAAAGCTAATAAAGAAATAATAGTTTAATACAATATGTGAACCAAGGCAATGATATATTTTACCACTACAATATTGTGGTGTTATAGAGAGTTGTTTTTCCACCCAATATACAAAAGGCAAAACACGATTTCTCACTTTAAGCTTTTCAAAAATGTAAGTATATAAAAATTCACTAGGTTTTTCCTAGTTCTAAAAGACAACTGTCATTCTGAAAGCAAAAATAGAAACAAAAACCCACCACAAAAATTTACATCCTTCAGGAATATTGCTGACATAGTTTAAACTTCAGCGCCTCTGATAAAATTCAACATAAAGTCTCCTTATATATAGACATTACTTTTCTTCTCCTGGAGTTCTGGAAAAGCAATCATGGGTTTACTATCAACCATGGTAAAAGTAATCCAACAAATATCCACTATGCTTACCTTTTTATTAGTGTTTCAGCAGCAATACTATATACTGCAGTTATGGCTGAGATGGCCATTTCAATCTAAGCCCTTCTCTTCAAGGCTTAACCATTTTCTCTTAAAAATTACCTTTTGCACTGAAATTTGTTGTGCCTGTTCAACTTAACAATGATTTGTTTTGTGTGGTGGAAATGCATGTATACTGAATACAAGAAAGAGAAAAAGATAGTGAGAATTTACAGAAACTTTCCGGAAGGGGGAATTTTGTTCTAAACAAAATAACTATTGACTTTTTTTTATCATTGTCTGCTCTACACACTGATTAGTTAAGATAAGCATGTATTAAATTTGTATTATTAAACATATAGTAACTGTAATGGACCAATTTTCTGAACCAACACAAAAATTGACTGGAATAAAAATATCATATCAGCAAGGGTAGTATCATGAATAGATGCCTGCTGTAGACTTCAGGATCAAGTATTTGACCTTGATTAGGACTGGAATTATGCAGTCAAATCTGAACAATTATACTGCATTTTTAAAAGAGTAGGAACATGTATGTAGTCATGAAGTGTCAATAAACTTCAAACAAATAATAAAGCAATATAAAATAGTTAACACGCTATTATTTATATCATCTCAAAATTTGCAAATAATTTTAAATTCTTTCATTATTTAAGATAATACTAACAATGCCTTGCGATTCTTGTTATCTGTATGATTTAATTTAGAGGCCGTCTATGAAATGATATAAAATACTCTCATGCTGTAACATTCGTCATTTATTCCTGGTCAGCAAAAGACCATTAAGGGTTGCCAGATATAAAAATATATTTAAATTAACTTTGGCCAGATGCATCAATTATATTTTCCTTCCTTTTATTTTTAACAACCTTTAATCCCTTCAAATAATATCCTAGATAGAACTTGGGTTTTTTTTCATTTTTTTCTTTGTCCCTTCTCATGAAATCTTTCAAAACCTTCTTTTGTAAATCCAGATCACTCTTTTTATTATTTATATTTTATTATCTATATAATAATATTACTTATATAGTTTATTTTCTATATATCTCTTTTTATTATTAAGACATCAGCTGATTTTATTTACATATCCTCTGTAGTCTATTTTTCCATTTCATTCTTGTAGCCTCTCATTTTTAAATGTACTTTCAAATCAGCCTCAGTCTTGTCCAGTAAAATTTGTTTCTCTTCCATAAACATCTTTTAAACACAAATTATTTATAATTGAAGATACTCTTAAATTTTGCTTATGTGTCCATTGTTCACAAATATCCTTCAATATGTCCAATATTAAAGATTTTAGCAATAGTAATAATAGTAATAATAAATAGTAATCGAACAGGTTGACAGCATAGAAGTGTGTTTGGTGGTTTCCTTAGAAGAAAAGGAAAGGACACTGAGTAGTGAACCATCGATTTTCTGCAATTCTGATCTGAATCACTGGCCTAAGTCACAGGATCATGCTCGTGCATGACATCTCGCTCCTCGCGAAAGACGCGATTGAAAGAGAAAAGAAATGACCAAAAGTGATCTTATTTGGATTGGATGACTCTGATTAATTTAATAATGTCACCAGGGTGCACGGCATTATCAGCAGTTTCCAGGTGTCAACCATTACACCCAACGAAATTGTAGACGTTTCCTGTGAAGGCCTTGAGTGTAAGAATAACAACGGCTTGGTGGCGCCACGTTTTTGCAAAGTAGTTTGCAAAAGTGAAGCCTGTAAATGGGAATTCATATTCACAATAAATTTGTTTGCCAAAAGCAGCGTAAAGCACAAGAAATTATGTTCGTGGTCTAATTTGTCCATCCTACAACGTATCCGTGCCGAGAGCTCCATGCAGAGCTTAAAGAACATTTGGACAAAGGTGAAACAGATCCATATTTTGACTACTGTGCTGACTGTATTAAACGTAAGAACATTGGCCCACGCCCTAACATTCGTGCTTCTGTTCACCAATGTTAGGTATTTTTAGGAATAAATGTTAGAAAAAAAATAAAAGTTAGGAAAATGTTAGGCCCCATTTTCATTCTCCGCGGATCCAGTTTTTGGCCTTCATGTGCCTCATTTTGAGCCTTTGTATACTTCATTTTTGACCTGTTCCAGGCAGTGGGAATCACCGCCGCTGCCTATCCCCGCCACTTGGAATGGGCCAAAAACAGGATGTAGGGAGGCCGAAAATGAAATGCGCAGAGGCAGCAATAGGCAGCAGCAGCAATGGACAACGATGGTGGTGATGGGAGGTGGCAATCCCCACAGCCTGGAACAGCTGATAGGTAGAATTCTGGGAGGCAGATCCAACTACCAATCAGCTGCTCGTGTTAAATCAGGCTGTGCTCAAGCTGACCAGGCTATTTGCTGTTTGTTGCAAGGAGGCAAATTGCTGGGAGGCAGAGGCAGAGGCAGATTTTTTTTTCTTGTTTTCCTCCCTAAAAGTTAAATGTGCCTTATAGTTTATTTATTTATTTATTTATTTATTTATTTATTCGATTTTTATACCGCTCTTCTCCAGCAGGACTCAGGGCGGTGAACAGCCAAGGTAAAAACATAGCGTACAAAAATTAAAACAATTTAAAAGATATTAAATAATTTCAGCCCACAATTTAAAACAACCCAGTTAAAATTAATTTCAAATTAAAACCAAAGGATGGGATCAAGCCAGCCCGGCGAGATGTAATAAGTGAATTTTAAGGGCCTGATGAAAAGTCGGTCCGGTATTGTGCGTATTTCTGGGGGCAGGTCATTCCAGAGGGCGGGTACCATCACAGAGAAGGCTCTCCCCCGGGGGTCACCAACCGACATTGTCTGGCTGACAGCACCCTGAGGAGGCCCTCTCTGTGCGAGCGTACTGACCGGTGGGAGGCAATTGGCAGCAGAAGGCGGTCTCATAGATACCCAGGCCCTAAGCCATGGAGCGCTTTAAAGGTGGTCACCAACACCTTGAAGCGCACCCGAAGACCACCAGGAGCCAGTGCAGCTCACGCAGGAGAGTGTCACATGTGAGCGCCCCGTCGCTCCCATAATCCCCCGCACGGCTGCATTCTGGACCAGTTGGAGCCTCCGAGTGCACCCCAAGGGGAGCCCCATGTAGAGAGCATTGCAGTAGTCCAGGCGGGACGTGATGAGTGCTTGAGTGACTGTGCGTAGGGAGTCCCGATCCAGAAAGGGATGCAACTAGCGTATCAGGCGAACCTGATAAAAAGCCTCCCTGGCCACAGCCATCATATGCTGTTCTAAAGACAGCCATGTGTTCAGGAGGACGCCCAAGTTGTGAGCCCTCTCCGTGAGGGCCAATGACTCGCCCCCAATAACCAGTGATGGCGCCAGCTGGCTATATCGAGACGCCAGAAGCCACAGCCACTCAGTCTTGGAAGGGTTGAGTCGGAGCCTGTTTCTCCCCATCCAGGCCTGCACGGCCTCCAGGCACCAGAACATCACTTCAAGGGCATTGTTGGGGTGGCCTAGGGTGGAGATGTACAGCTGGATGTCATCAGCGTACTGACGGAACTCTACCCCAAAGCCACGGATGATCTCACCCAGCGGCTTTACATAAATGTTGAACAGAAGGGGCGAGAGGATTGACCCTTGCAGCACCCCACAAACAAGACGCCTCGGGGTCGACCGCTGCCCCCCTGCCAACACAGATTGTGACCGGTCAGAGAGATAGGAGGAGAACCACCGTAAAATGGTGCCCCCCACCCCCAACCCCTCCAACTGGCGCAACATGATACCATGGTCGATGGTGTCAAAAGACGCTGAGAGATCTAACAGGACCAGGATAGAGGAGCAACCCATATCCCGAGCCCTCCAGAGATCATCCATCAATGCGACCAATGCCGTTTCTGTGCTGTGCCCAGGCCTGAAGCCAGACTGGAGCAGATCTAGATAGACAGTTTCATCTAGGTACTGTGGAAGCTGCCGCACCACCACACTCTCAACAACCTTTGCAATAAAATGAAGGTTGGAGACTGGACGATAATTAGCCAAAACAGCTGGGCCCAGAGAGGGCTTCTTGAGGAGGGGCCTCACCACCGCTTCTTTCAAGGCAGCCGGCAGGACACCCTCACTCAAAGAAGCGTTAATAATCCTCTGGAGCCAGCCTCGTGCAACCTTCTGGAAAGCCAGCACCAACCAGGAGGGACATGGGTCCAATAAACATGTGGTCGCATTCAGCCATCCCAGAATCCTGTCCACGTCCTCAGGAGCCACAGGATCAAACTCCTCCCAGATAACACTCTCAAGACCTGCCTCAATCATCCCATCCAGACTTACCCAGTCAGAGGCCAAGCCTTCCCAAATCTAAACGATTTTATCATACAGATACTGGACAAAATCCTCAGCTCGACCCTGCAAGGGATCATCCCGCACTCCCAGATGGAGGAGGGAGCAGGTCACCCTAAACAGGGCAGCTGGGCGGTTATCTGATGACGTGATAAGAGCGGAAAAATAGCTAGATTTTGCCGCTTTTATCGCCACTAGATAAGTCTTAATATGAGACCTCACCAGTGTTCGGTCAGATTCGGAGCAGCTGGTCCTCCAACCACTCTCCAGGGGTCTTTTCCGGCGCTTCATCTCCCTCAGCTCCTCAGAGAACCAAGGAGCTAGGTGAGTTCGGTGCCGGGTCAGAGGCCGCAAAGGCACGACGTGGTCCAAAGCCCCAGTGGCTGCACTATCCCAGGCAGCCACCAAGTCTTCAGCCGAGTCATGAGCCAGAGTCTCAGGAAATGGCCCAAGCTCCATCTGGAACCTATCAGGATCCATCAGGCACCTGGGCCAGAACCATCTGGTTGGTTCCGCCTCCATGCGGCAGGGTGTAGTGGTTAGAAAGTCAAGTTGAAGGAGTGAGTGGTCAGCCCATGACAAGGATTCAATGACTATATCCCTTGTATCAAGGCCACTCGACCACTGACCAGAGATAAAAACTAAGTCCAGAGTGTGCCCGCCCATGTGAGTAGGGCCATGAATTAACTGAGTCAGGTCCATGGCCGTCATGGAAGCCATGAACTCCCGGGCCACCTCAGACGGAATGTATGGAAGCCTGGTGGGCACATATCCACGAGGGGAACTCCTCCCTCCTGACCCAACCAGGTCTCCATAATACCTGCCAGGTCCACTCCCCCCTCCTGAATAAGATCACAAATGAGGGTAATTCTTTGTAATAGCTTAAATTTAATTTGTGACTTACATGTTAAAGAACGCTTTTTTAACAGCGATCATAATATGATTGACTTTTGTATTAATCTGCGTCCCTCTGAACTGGGTCTTAATGATTGTTTTTCAAATTATAATTTTAAAACAGCAAACTATGATTTAATAGCTGCTGATTTAGCATCTTTAAATTGGCACCATCTGTTCTCAGGTTGTAAAAATGTAGAAGATTTTTATAACATTTTTTGTTTGAAATTAATCAAGCTATAAATTTATACATACCAAGAAAAATAAAAAAAGTTATAAAAAATAAATTACCCAAGGCAATAAGAAAATTACAATCCAAGAAAAAATCTCTTGGGCGGAACAAAACAGGTTATGTTGCCAACTTCAAAAGCTACTACAAAGCCTTATATGATCAAATTAAAAATGAATGCACCAATTATTTCTGTAAACAGGAGGAAAAGCTGTTGAATTCAAACTCTACGCGAGCCTTTTACAACTTCATTAACTCGAAACTTAAAGACTCGCAAATGATTCCATCCTTAAAAGGGCAAAACGGGGTTGATTGTAATGACAATGTTGGTCAGACCAATCTTTTCAATATATTTTTTAGTTCAGTTTTTGTGGATAGCAATTGTTGCAGTCCCTCATTCGCAAGTTGAACCCCAAATAGTTGTAGCAAATTGCTGAATATTAAATTTACAGTAGAAAATGTTGAATTAGCATTATGTAATCTAAAGCCATTGCTATCCACAGGGCCAGATAGATTATGTGCTTTTTTCTTGAAAAAGCTTGCTACCGTCCTAGCTGAACCTTTGTGTACAATTTTTAAGTATTGTTTCAAACTAATCCCCTGCCTGATCTATGATCATCAGCTATAATTATACCAATTTTTAAAAAGGGTGACCTTAGTTCTGTTGAAAATTATAGACCAATTCCTTTGTGTTGTGTTACATGCAAAGTTATGGAATCAATTATAAACCAATCCATCGTTCACTTCTTAGAGACAAATAATTTGCTATCCGACAAACAGTTTGGTTTTAGGAAAAACTCGTCCTGTAATTTACAACTTTTGCACCGTAAAAACATCTGGGCTACATGTCTCGATCAAGGTAAAGCTGTTGATGCAATTTACATAAATTTTTGTAAGGCTTTTGATACAATAGTATATGATAAACTGCTGTTGAAATTAAACTCTTACGGCAATTCTGGACCTTTGCACAAGTGGATTGCTGCTTTCCTGTCTAATAGGCTGCAGAAAGTCAAAATAGGAAACTCACTGTCTAATTCTGCATCAGTTAACAGTGATGTTCCGCAGGGCAGCATTTTAGGTCTCATGCTTTTTTTGCTCTATAACAATGATTTATGTGATCAATTTAAAAGCAATTGCATTCTTTTTGCCGATAACATAAAATTATTCAATTCTACAGATAATTCTGTTGTTTTGTAAAGTGATCTCGACTATGTGTCTGAATGGTCATCTATTTGGCAACTTCAAATTTTGATTAATAAATGCTCTGTCTTACATACTACATATTGGTAAATGTAGTCAGAATGTCAAGTATAAACTAGGTGGCATTGATCTAGCAGATGACCCTCACTTTGTTAAGGACCTAGGTGTACTTATCTCTGACGATTTATGCTCCAAATCTCACTGTACCAGCATTGCTAAAAAAGCATTAACAATTGTAAACTTAATTTTGAGAAGCTTTTTTTCTGGAAACATTTTATTGCTAATTAGAGCTTATAAAACTTATGCTAGACTAATTTTAGAGTATTGTTCAACTGTTTGGAATCCCCACCATATATCTGACATCAGTACAATAAAGTGGGTTCAGAAGTACTTCATGAGCCTTGCACTCTTCTGTACACAATAGAATTACGTATGCTACTAGGTTCAAAATTCTTGAACTGCGTCGCATGCGGTCAAACCTAGGTATTGCATACAAAATTATATGTAATAATGTTTATCTGTAAATGACTTTTTCTGTTTTAATTGCAATAATACGTGTGCGAACAACTGCTTTAAACTCAATGTAAATTGTTCTAAACTTGACTGTAAAAAATATGATTTCTGTAATAGAGTTGTCAAAGTCTGGAATGCCCTATCTGATTCAGTTGTCTCAGCTACAAATTTTCACAGTTTCAGTCACAAATTGACTTCCATGGACCTTACTTCATACTTAAGTGGTCAGTAGAGGGGGCATGCGTAAGTGCACTAACATGTATATCATCCCTGCCATTGTATTTTTATTCTCTTATTCTTGTTCTCGTTTTTCTTTGACAAATTCCAATAAAAATAAATAAATAAATAAATAAATAATAGCACTTAGGCTTATATATCACTTCATAGTTCTTTACAGCTCTCTCTAAGCGGTTTACAGAGTCACTATATTGTCCACAACAATCTGTGTTCTCATTTTGCCGACCTCGGAAAGATGGCAGGCTGAGTCAACCTTGAGCCAGTCAGAACTGAAGGAATTGAACTCCTGGCAGTAAGCAGAGTTAGCCTGCAATACTGCATTCTAACTACTGCGCCACCATGGCTCCATTACTAAATTCTTTATTAGTAAATCAAATTTAAGCATTGTTCTCTTTAATTGTAATCTTTAGTTCCTTCTACTTCCCTCTAGTGTCCAATCTGAAAAGTCTCATCCTAACATATTTTTTTAAGAATTCAAAGCATCAGCATTTTCCCTCAGAAAGAATTATTATAATAAATTTCAAAATCTTATTTCAGATCTGTTTGGACCCTTAGACTCTTTGCAACTTTCCAAAATCCATCTAATCATCCTTTTGCTGCTTATTTTAAAAAAATCCTTTTGAAAAATTCCTTAAAATTTTAAGGAATTTAAAACATTTTTTGCTTAGAATTGAAGGAAACTTACATGTGTTATAAAATTTGTTTTTTGAAGGTTGCTGAAAAACAATTAAGAGGCAATTTCCAAACATGATCATAGTTGCCTCAAACCACAAGAAGGATGTACTGTATTGGTCATGCCAAATTTTAATCAGTTTTGACACTTTGGAGGATTAATTATCTTTGATTTTGAGCAAATACCCATTAATACTATGAACCACTATCCATTCATTTAGAATGTCAGAATCCGACATAGCTACCTTTTTGTTTTGTAGCCTACAGTAGAGCACAAAAGTGAACAAAATAAATGCCAAATAAATTTAATAATAATTAAGAAACAAGGTTCGGCAAACTTTTTATCCATGTACTGTAGGCTGCATTATGGCTGTGGGCTTGACTGAAATCTCTCAACTTCCAGCAGTTCCACACACCAGCCAACCACAAAACCCTCAGTTCCTGCAGTCTATTCACAGGATGCAACTGTCCAGAATACAAATGGCCAATCTCACAATCCCCTTTTTCCAGAGAGACTTTGCTGGCCAGAATTTTTGCTGCCTGACCACCAATCTCTGCTGCAATGCCATCCTGCACTTTCAGGGATGCCTCGTTTAACATGAATCTTATTGAAAGTCCTAAATAAATTATTTTAAGCCTTCCCTTTATCACAAATTTAGCTGACCTGTCATTAAAAAATCAGTATGTATTATGATATAACTCACATAATCCATATTGCATGGTTTTTATAACTTTTCATTCTAACATGTAACTCTTAGAAATATGTGGTTCTATTGGAAGTGTGCCACAATGGTACGCAACATTGGGCAGTTTATTTAACTTAGTTACTGCGAAGCAAATAAAATAAACTCTGCAATGCTTTGCATCATTTGAAAATCTATTTTATCTCCATGCTCAATTGCATATGGAAAAAGTAAATAATACTTTAATAAATAAAGACAAACTGAGTTGTCAGAAATGGTTTTAGGTGGCATTCTTCTGTGTTCTCATTGGGCAATATAAAGGAAACCCAAAGGAAACAATACTTTTACTCTAGGTTTCAACCCAAGACTATGCAAGTGTATAAAACATAAATGTGTTAAAACCTCATTTTAAAAATAAAATTAGCACAAATGTCAGTAAACAGCTACAGTAACACTGAATTTGCATAGTTTACTATATTTCTTCTATTTCTTTTAATATAGACTATAAGGCACAGTATTTTTTATTCAGAAAAGAAAGTACAGTTAATAAAACTACTTTGACATAAACATAATCATGTTTTGACTATAGCCGTTGAAATAAACAACATTTAGGTAATTTAACTCCCACTCATTTTAGTAGTCCTATACCAAGTTTAAATCCAACCAAATATTACTGCTGAAAATTACAGCATATTAAAGGCTAAGCAAACATTTTTAGCCTTAAGCATTACAATTATTCACACACTGCAATTTTCCTTTTCCTTAAAAGGAATCCAAAATACATTAAATAATATTGTAGTAGCCTAGCTTTGCTACAGCCATCAAGCCCAATCAGTGTTATTCTTTCCATGTCAGTCCTGCCACAAATATGTTGTAACATACAATATTAAAAAGACTGGAGGAGATTATTTTGTTAAAATAACACTACAGCTAAAATGTCACAGCTCATTAAGCCCAAGATTCCTTCTATGACAACATATTGCACCATGTTAAACAATCCAGATAAATAACAAATGTAAAGCTTGGATTCAGAGCTTTGTTTCTATATCACAACCCTTTCTCCTTCTCTGTATATTCTGCAGGACAAATAGCACAAATTTTTGAGGTAGAACAAATAAGGAAGAAAGGGCAGATGAAAATATGTTGCTCAATATGTATTTTGTCTCATTTATATAACAGAACCAGATGGTTTACATAGCAGACCCAGCTTCTAGTATTCCCTACCATAGCCCCACTTTTTTCTTTTACAGTGGTACCTTGGTACTTGGTTAATTGGTTCCAGGAGGTGTGATGAATACTAAAACTGTTGAATACCGAACAAACCATGTGACTAACACATGACCTTTGTATCAGCTGGAAAGGGTAGTGTGTCACGAGGCATAACATTGACAAATTCTAGCTGGGCAATGAGTACCAAACAACCGAGTATTGGGAGGAAATTTTCATGTCATAATGCATCAAGTATCAAATTCAACAAGTTTCGCAGCAATCGAGTACCAAGGTATATCGTATTCGGTTTTGTGGACCCTATAGCTGCCAGAATAGTTAAGACAAAACTTGGAATAAGTTTGGAGTAAGGGAATAAGGTTTGGAGATGATTGGCCCTCCCATAAGACATAAAGGAGGAACAAAGGCACATGAGCCTTTGCAGGAAGTATCTTTGTTCATGCTGGTAAGTTTAAATTCTGAAGCTCCATTTTGACTCTGTGCTCCGTGTAGCCTTGCAAAGCTAATTGCCAATTAAGTCTTGGCAGCGTGTTAAGGGAGATAAAGATGGGTGCTTATCAGCCTTATCCCGAAGGACTGTGGCAGACTTCTGTTGGACTCTTTACAAACTATTTGTGACTCATAATGGGTTGTGAATGAACAGAATTCACAGCTGTTGAAATAAAAAGAGGGTTTTGGGGACTAATTGTGTGCTTTTTACTGTCTCAGGAAGCTTAGGTCAGAACAGATAACAGTGTGAAGTAACAGGTTCAAGAGGTGACTTCTTCAGGAAGGGACACATTAATCTTTCAAGACAAATGCTAATTCCACACAAACAGCTCTCCATAGAACATTAAGTTCTATGAATCCAATCATAGAAATGCTTTCCAGTCACACAGATTCACCAGGTGGGGCATGAATCAAGTTTAGAGTAGCTGAGTACATACTGCAAGCATAAAAGAATCACAAGATGGGACCCTGATCATCTCATAAAACTCTAATTTAATGCAGAAGAAGAATATTATAGGATGATAAATTGATGCACATGGCTGTAGAAGTTTATGTATTTTCCAAAGAAAATAATAACAGTAAAACCAGTTGCTTCATCTAAGTAAAGCAGATCTGCCACCCTGTACTGGTAATGCCAAATTTTAATCAGTTTTGACACTTTGGAGGATTAATTATCTTTGATTTTGAGCAAATATCCATTAATACTATGAACCACTATCCATTCATTTAGAGTGTCAGAATCTGACATATCTACCTGAAGGAACACTTTTTGCTCTTGAGTCTACAGTAGAGCACAAAAATGAATATCTTTTAAAGCAAAGCAATTGTCTGTGTATATATGCAATATATATGTTTTTAAAACTCTGCCGTTTTCATCCCATTTCTGTAAAGTAATGATAAACTGATGTGTCATTTTATAGTCCCCAAATTTGTCTGAGAATATTCTATAAATAATCAGTATATCAATACAAGTGACACAGCAGTCTCATTATTTTAGAAGATGATACAATGCCCTGTGAATCAGATAACATTAATTTGTAATCTGTGTTCTGGAAGTGCGAGACAACAGAAAATTCAGTGCATTCTAAATTATGATTATGCTGGAACATATTTTAAACTGGGTTACAGAACTAGAAAGTGAAAAAAAATTCTGTTCTCAAAAACCTACTGTTCAGAGAAATAGATACAACTTGTGAAGTCACCTCAAATAGCAAACAAAATCTTTCATCAAATAAAATTATATCTATACATATACATAAAAGATACACACACTTGTATTTGCATGCATCTGCAAATACTTACTCTGCCCAATGTAGAATAATAGCTAAGGATTTGGATTAGGTTGGAGTAGCTCAGATTCAATGACCGTTCAAGCCACAAAAGTCTCTAGGCGACTTCAGATCAGTCACCACTCTATATCTCAATTCAAACTGTTTCATAAGTTTCTTGTTGTAGACTGTTATATGGGGATTTTGCCAGGCATAAATTCACTGATATATATATTTGGTCAAGCTATCTGTTGCTTCTTGAATACCATTGACTCAAGTCCGGGGATCTATGGCTAAGTGAGAATAGCTCTACCATCCAATGCCTAAAAAGGGGAAGTATCATCTTCCAGCAACAGTGCCTGCAGAGGGGATCAAAACATTTGTAGCAACATGTTCTAAACCCTGCCCCTGTTCTGTGTATGCCAATCACACACACACACACACGTGCACGCGCGCACACACAAAGATTTCAGTCATGCTGATCTAATCACCATCTTGCCTGCTTTGACAACTCAACTGCAGATGCTATTTTCTTCAAAGATGGGTTACAAACTATTAACAATCTTCAATGGATTTAACTGATATGTAACAAATCAATTTTGAATAATTTTCATTTTTCTTGTCTAGTGGCAAGCTATTCTTGCTATTACTTTGGGTTTTTTCATTTTTTTTATTTGAAAAAAAGGGTAATCATACATCAAATTGCTATATTCTTTTTAGGTTGAAGTAGAGATAAATCTTGTTTGCAGATAAAGTGCTTGATGAGGTCTGGTCGGGTATATACAGAAATGAAGAGCAGAATGTTTCTGATGTTTCTGAAAGGACCGCCTCTCCCCAGTTATGTCTTCCTGGACCACCAGAACAGGAAAGCAAGGTCTGTTGCAGGCCCCATCGATTAGAAAAATACATCTAGTAATACCAAGGGAAAGGCTTTCTCTATGGTGGCTCCCTCCTTTTGGAATACCATTCCCCTGGAGATAAGTAGCCCCTACCTAGGTATCTTTCCAGAAGGTCCTGCAGATGTGGTTTGGTCAGCAGGTCTGGGGACCACAGGTGGATATGGAGCCGATCAAGGTATGGTTGCCATAGCCAGTGTGTGTAAGGTCGGGGGATTATGGGTTCTTCCATTGTAAAATGTTAATGCTGTAAGCCATGTGTGAGTTGGGACACCATATTAATTTGTTAAACAAACAAACAAACAAACAAGATATAATTAGCTATGTTCATGTTATGGATAAAAACATACAAAATAAAAGGGAAGGATTCAGGAATCTTAATCCTCCACCAACAATGCCCCCGAAGTGGTAGCTTAAATGCTAAATAGTATGTGGTACAAAGGGTTCTATAAGGTTTGCATTGAAAGATCTGCACTGGTTACCATTTGTTTACTAGATACAATTTAAGAGTTTGGTAGTAATGTTTAAGATCTCACTGACTTCCAGAGGACTGTCTGAAAGATCATCCTTCCCATTATCAATCTGTCTGATCATTAAGATCTGCAGGAGAAGCTATTCTGAAGATTCTCCTGTTGTGATTAATCCAGCAAATGGGAAACAACCTGTTTCTGTGACATTCTAAAGCTATGAAATTCACCATCAAAAGCTATGAAACACACTGTCCATTTGGCTTCCCTTCTGTGAGCATTTACCATACATTTTCTTTCTTTTTTTTAAACAGATTGCTAATAACTACATGATTTAGCATTCAATTATTTTAGATTGTGTTTTTAAATTTTGTTAGTCATTTGAATACAGAAGCAGGATTCCATTACAAAACCCCCCGAATATATATATATATATATATAATTTATGTATCTTTTCTTTGGTACAGATTGTTTTTGGAAAATAAATCAGTTGCCTGAATTAATTTTTGAGAGTTTGATATTATACAAACTATTCCAAACATCCCTGTAATAAGCCAGAGTTGAGCAACATTTTGGTGCCCAGGGGCTCCACTTAATTTGGAGAATCCATGAAATCTACTGTGGGCAGGCAATTATACAAACTGGTGGTTTTGCTTCTTGGCTCAAGGGATGTTTGGAAGTCTCTCTGTTTTCAAACTATGTTTAAACCTATTGTAAAACTTTCAGTATAAAGCAATAGTGATCAGATGAAGATTCTGGAGACATAAACAAGTCATCCATCTCTGTTATAAACCCAGGCAACATAATTGCTTATTGAACTATTTTCAGCAATGGAGAAGACCAAAAAAACAATTTAACTTACTATATTGTGCAGTGGCCAAAATAAAACTTCAGATATTTGTCTGAAGTTAGATACACGTAGTCCATAAAACATTAGGTCTTAAAAGTATGCAAGGCTTTAAAGACTGTTTTTATGAATTTATTATGAGCTTTGCTACCAATCTCATTTATATTACAACCTATTTCAGGACTGCACCCATAACATGAATCAGCATCTTTTTGTCACCCAGGACAACTATTATTCAGAAGAAAACCATTTGTGATATTTTGCCTTTATTTGGATATTCTTCTGGTGATGGAGTATTGGCTAGAGTACAGTACTGCAAGCTAACTCTGCTTACAGTTAGGAGTTCAATCATGACTGGATCAAGATTGACTCAGACTTCCCTCCTTCCAAGATCAATAAAATGAGGGTCCAGATTGTTGGGGGCAATATGGTAACTGCTTAGAGAATGCTATTAAGCACTATAGAATGATATATAATTCTAAGTGTTACTGCTATTTCTACTATCTATCAAAAATAATTTTTGTGTAAGTTTAGATTGCCATGCAAAAATGAAAACTTAATCACTGTAGAAAACTTTTTATTAGAAAAGATAGCATAACAAACTTATATTGATTCAGAGTTTATTATACCCCTTACTCATGAGCACAGCACCCTAAAATGTTGTGTAAAATGATAAACCAACTGAGCTTATAATTAGTATATTTTTACACAGTTCTCCTGTCTTTGTTATATTGCATCATTCAGGACATAATAGCATTCTGTATTAGTGAAAACAGTAACTGCTACACTAGAAATTAAGGAGGAAACAAAGGAACATTTTCTGGGTATACTAATACAGTTCTGTTCTCCTAGTAGCATCATGTAGTAGCAGATCACTTATAGTTTTCCCTATGTGCCTTAATGCCACCAGAGGGAACTGTTAAGACTTAACTGCTAGTCAGTGAAAAAGAATTGGCATTTAAAAAATAAAGTGTAAAAAGACCAGGTAGAGCTATGAGATTCTTTGCTCAGGCTCACATTGCATCCCAATTGCACCCATTCTTGGATTATAAGGCTTTACTCACTATAATTTTTGTCTTAATCAACTCCCTGTTTTATTAATGTAATTTGCTCTACATGAGGCTGCCCTAGAAAAGCATTGAGAAGTGATAACTGGTTCAGAATGCATGGTGTGGGCAGTTTTGGATGTTCCATTATGCATCCATGTAGCACCTCTGCTCTGCAAGTTGCACTGGTTTCCAGTGGGTTCTGGGTGCAGTGCAAAGTGCTACTTGTCATCTATAAAGTTATCCATGACAAAGAGCTGGGTTATTTGTGGGACAACTTATTTAACCATTTCTTCTCATCCAATCAAAATTGGCCAAGTTGACATGTTCCAGTGACAAGTTGACAGTGTCATCTCGGGGGCCTAGGAATCACCCCCCCCCCCTCTATACCTACTCTGGAACAGAATTCTCCTGGAGATCTAGGTGGACCCAGTGCTGTTGGCTTTTCCTAAGGCAGTGATGGTTAACCTTTTCGTCACCAAGTGCCGAAAGTGGAGCGTGTGCACATGCGCGCCAGAACCTGGAAGAGAGCAGCTGGCTGATTACATGTGCATGGCGGCCAGCTCTTCCCAGCTCTACATTCCCACCACACTCTGGAACCAGCCAGAGGTAGTATTTGCCAGTTCTCCGAACTACTCAAAATTTCCACTACTGGTTCTCTGAACTACTCAAAATTTCTGCTACTGGTTCTCCAGAACCTGCCAGAAGCTGCTGGATTTCACCCCTGCGTTTCCCCTATCCAGTCATGTCTGAGTCTAATGATGTTCATCTCTGTTTCTTAGCTGAGGGAGTCAGAATTGTCCAAAGACTATTCATGTGGCCAGCATGATTATACACCAAGGTTACCTTCCCACTAAAGTGGTGCCTATTTATCTACATACATTTGCATACTTTCAAACTGCAAAGTGGTCAGGATCTGGGGCAAGTATTGGGAGTTCACCCATAAGTATTACAATACCTTAAAGACTAAACAAGTTTATTATCCATAATAGTGCAAAAAGACATCCGTTTCTAAGATGTGAAAGTTTTCATTGTTATTGTTCTGAAAGACTGATACAAATTCATAATGTAATGAATAGTTTAACATTTCCCAACCTGGTGCTCTACACATGTATATCACCTTATCTGTAATTATACCAGTTTGTTTAATTATATACTGTCCATTCCCAAAGATTGTAGGCAGCTAATGATGTAAACCTATACAAGATAAGTCTAGAATTCCCCAAAAAATATAAAAATCAAAGAAATAAAACTTCATTTGCACTGTCCCAATCATAATCTTCACAAAAATTGCTAATTCCCAAATTTTTTGAAGATTATTTTGAGGAGCAAGTGGTAACCATGCCAGAAGAGCCTTTACACAACTTTGTGCTGTGCACAGTTGCACTTTTCCTGGACTGGGATCTCTCTGGGCTATGCTCACTCTCACTCATGCCTTAATCACCTCCCAAATGGACTACTGCAGGGGTCAGCAACCTGCAGCTCCAGAACCACAAGCAGCTCTTTGGGCCCTCTGCTGTGGCTCCCTGTCAGGTGATCTCACCACTGGCTGGCCCAGCCCACCCTCCCCTCCCAGTCACTCCTCACCTAGCCTGAGAAGGTAAGGGCGACGACGGAGGATGGAGAAGCAGCCAGGGCAGAGATAGAAATATACAGAGAGGGAGAAAGAGAGAGACAGAGAGAGATACAGAGAGGGGGGGGAGGGAGGGAGGGAGGGGAGAGAGAGAAAGAGATGTCAAAAGGATTTTGTGGTTCCTGGTGTTTTTTAACAACTGGTTCTCTGCCCTAATGACTGGCTGGGTAAATATGGCTGGGGGGGGGTCATGTGACTGGTGGAGGTGAGTGACATCAAGGTGGCCATGCCCACCCAGGTTTTGTGGCTCCTGGTGTTTTCTTTTCTGTGGGAAACGGGTCCAACTAGCTCTTTGAATGTTTAAGGTTGCAGACCCCTGGACTACTGCAAGGGTTCGCCCTCGAAGAGCATCTGGAAGCTACAATTGATGAAGAATACAGTGGCACTTGCACTATGCCCTTCAATCAGCTCCACTATTCTGCATTAGTTACCAGTATTCTCTAGGTACTGGAGACACAGCTTAAAATGGAACCAAGTTATTTGAAGGATGACCTTTCCTTCATTATGTCTACCCATCCCTTTAAGTCCAGTAGAAGAGGCATGCTCCAAATCCTGTCTATCATCCAGCAGGCCCAGGAAGAGAACTGTAGCACCTGCTCTTTGGAACATCAACCCACTCAGAAATTAGATTGGCCCCAAACCTATTTGCTTTTCATAAGCTTTAAAGAAGTAATTCTACTACCAGATGTGGGGATACAGGCATGCGGAAGAGGCTCCAGAATGGTTATATTGCTTATTGATGATGGGTTGAATGGTTTTATATCGTTTTAATATTGCTTTATGTTCTTTTATGTAGTTTTGAATTATTGTAAACCACTTAAAGTCATGTGTATTTGAGACAGGCATTCATATAAATTGAAATAATAAATAAATATGTTGTGTACCCACCTTCACATCACAGAATACTCTCCTCCTATGCAAAATATGCTTTGGTAGGTCTTCAGGAGTTTCCTGGTATAGGTAATAGCCATACTGGCTGGGGAATTATGGGAACTGAAGTCTATCACAATTGGAGGGGGGAAGTTTAGAAAGACTAAAGTAATATATGAAAAGCTTTCTAGTAGCACAACCAAAGGCATTCTAGAAGTTTCATTTACATCTGTAATATATCTTATTATGAATTATTTCACTTTTTCACTCATTCCAAACAATTAGCAGTAAACCAGAGTGAAAGTGAACAACGTTAGCAGTGCAACTCTGAATACTTCTATAAAGATAAGAAGGACTCCAGGTAATTTTATTATCAGTTCTTTCATTTACAACCTTGGCAGGTCTATAAAGCAAGGGAAAGCTGAAGCAAGGTCATAAGCCCAGTCACAATTTCATTTAGCAACTGCTTTACTTAATGACCAAGTTGCCAGTTGTAGTTGCTAATGAGGACTACCTGTCCCGTGTAGCAGTGTTTCTATTTGCTGCTATAAAAATTAAGCCTATGACTTGCAGCATGCTAATTAATGAACATCTTCATCATCTTCACAAAATTCAAAACATTTCAAAGTATCCCAAATAATATAAGTACTGCCTTGTATTTTATTCAGCTATTCACTTTGTAAAGCATTGTATTTAGAAAACCAGCATCACATACACTTTGCTAATTTGGAAAACAGAAATAAATACAAGTTTCAATTGTGATTGTTGAATTAAAATGCTCACTGTATACATGGTAAACAAAAGCAGAACATTTGAAAAATCTGTTTACGTCTAAGAATTGTTAAAGGATTCTCCATTTGTTCTTTTATCAATATGTTAATTAATTAAAACCATTATCTTTAAATCGATTTTCACTTTACCAAAATCCCTAGCTAGGTATCCTTTCAAACTACTGAAGGAAAGCTAAATGGCAACATTTTATTAAACAAAATGAAATATTCTATTAATCATTAGAAGGGGAAACTATTTTTTTTTTATTGAAAAAGTTTTAACAATACAAATTTTTCCCCCTTTTTCCCCCCCCTCCCTAACCACAAATGTAGAATATATATAAAAAGAATATATAAATCCTTCCCATCCCCACCCTAACCCTCCCCCTCCTCCCTCTTCCCTCCCCCCCTTGACTTCCATTATATGCAATATTAATATTCCCAAACAATATATATGTTATTCAAACTTCCATATCTTTTTTCCTATATTTACTAACATATTAACATAGTCATCTCAGCTAAAAGCGATATAATATTTTCTAGTCTGATACTTATTCTGTACATACTCAATCCATAATTTCCATTCCTGTATATACTTCTCATGCGTCTGATCCTTTAAAAAAGCTGAAACCTTTGCCATTTCTGCAAATCCAGCCATCTTCTGGGTCCATTCATCAACCGTCGGTAAAACATCACTCTTCCAATGTTGGGCAATCAACAACCTAGCTGCTGTCACCATATACAAAATCAATTTAGTTTCACCCAATGTAAAATCTTTAACTATACCCAATAAGAAAAATTGCGGAGAAAATTGTATTTTTTTCTTTAAAACATTTTGCATAACCCACCAGATTTTTATCCAAAAAGCCCTCACTTTCCTGCAAGTCCACCAGATGTGATAGTATGTAGCATCTAAACAATCACATCTCCAACATTTTGGCTGCACATTAGGGTACATGCACGACAATTTCTTGGGATCTAAATGCCATCTATAAAACATTTTATAAAAATTTTCTCGTAAATTTTGTGACTGTGTAAATTTAACATTCCGAACCCATATTTTTTCCCATGTTTCCAACATAACTGGTTGAGAGAAATTTTGTGCCCATTTAATCATACAATCTTTAACTAGCTCATTTTCTGAGTCTCTTTCTAACAAAACATTATAAACTCTCTTAATATGCATTGGACCTGTCCGCTTCATCTGTTCAACCAATTCTACTTCATATTCCATTAAACCAGTTTGTTGATCTTCTTTCCATCTCATCTGTAATTGATTGTACTGCAACCAAGTCAATGATTTCCCTTCTTCCAACAGCATATCCAAAGTCTTCAATCGCCACCTGCCCTCTTCAAAGTAAAGTAACTCTTTATATAAAAACCCCCCGAGTGACTTAATATTTGTATTCCACATGGTATCAGCGAGATCCAGCCAAAACGGAATCTTATAATCCAATTAGTTCGGTGTCTTCTCCAGACTCTCAGCAAGGCATTTCTAAGTAAATGACTGTTAAACACTTTATCCACTTTGGTATCATAAAATAAGTATGCATGCCAACCCCAATCCAGGTCATGGCTTTCTATATTCAACAAGTCAGTCTTAGTTTTCCCAAACCAATCACTTAATTGTATCAATGCAGTTGCTTCATAATATAGTCGAAGGTTTGGGAGTTTAAGACCACCTCTCTCACGAATATCTTGCATTATTTTCAATTTAACTCTTGGCTTTTTATCATTCCAAATAAATTTGTTCAGTCCTTTTTGCCATTCTAGCAATGGTTTGTCTGATTTAAGCACCGGTATCATTTGAAATAGAAAGATCAATCTAGGTAAAACATTCATCTTTACTGCTGATATTCTTCCAAGCAGTAATAACTGCAGTTTCTTCCAGTTTTGCATATCTTTTTGTATCTTTTGCCACAGAACCTCATAGTTATTTTGAAACAGTTTAGCATTGGAGTCTGTGATTTGTACTCCTAAATATTTGACCTTTGAAACAGTCTCGAAGCCTGCCATTCTTTCCAGTTCCTTTTTTTTGCTCTCTGTCAGATTTTTGACAATCATTTTAGTTTTCTTCTGATTCAACCTGAAACCAGATACCATGCCATACTCTTCTATAATATTTTTCATCTGGATTATTGAGTTCATAGGTTGTGATAGGGTAACAACCAGGTCATCTGCAAATGCCTTAGTTCTATAGTCCTTTTGCCTTATAACTATTCCAGTCAAGGAATTCGAGTCCCGTATTGCATTAAGTAAGACTTCTAAAGTTAAAATAAATAATAGCGGGGATAATGGACAACCTTGTCTGGTGCCTTTTTGTATGTTAAAATTCGATGTTAAGCATCCATTGATAATAAGTTGTGCATGTTGCTCTTGATAGATTGCACCAATCGCTTGTATAAACCGCTCCCCCAAATCCATTTTTCCCAAAGTCTTAATTATAAAGTTCCAATTCACTCGATCAAAGGCTTTTTCCGCATCCAAAAAAACCAGCACTGCAGAGATCTGTTTATTCTTGTCTAGATAGTCCATTAAGTCTATAACTTGCCTAACATTCTCCTTCATATATCTACCTTCAATAAATCCTGCTTGGTCATGATGAATTATCTTTTGAATAACTGGCATCAATCTGTTGGCTAGTACTTTTGCAAAGATTTTATAGTCTGTATTTAATAAAGATATTGGTCTATAATTTTCTGGTTTCTTAGGACCTGAAGTATACGCCAACCACCTGCCCGGTTTATTAGCATTGGAAAAAGTATTATGCTTTGCAAATTGTAAGTTAGTTGCCGTTTGGTCTGCTATAAGCATTTGAAATTGATCCTTCAGAAGTTTTATAACCATTTGCAATTTTCCATCTGTTGGTTTTTGTATCAATTGTTGTTCTTTCTTTTTTATCTCAGATTCCAATTGTAGTCTTTTCTTCTGCTGACTTTGCCTGTGTTTAGAATTCATTTGAATTAGTACTCCCCGCATATATGCTTTAGCTGCATCCCAAACTGTTTCAATAAGGGTGCCTTTGTTCAAGTTAAATTTAAAAAACTCCTTTAAGTGCTTTTTGAGTTCAATTATATTCTTTTCATATCTAAATAGATTCTCATTTACTCTCCAGGATCTTCTTTCTCTTTTACCCATCTCGATTTCCATCCAGACCGGACTGTGGTCAGTCAAAGTCCTAGGAAATATCTTTATTTTCTTTACTTTAGAGAGTAGATTAGAAGTTAAGAGAAAAAAGTCTATTCTGGAAAAGGATTTGTGCCTGTCTGAGTAAAAAGTAAAGTCCAGTTCATTTGGGTTTCGAATTCTCCAAATATCTTTCAATTCCAAATCCTCTTTCAGTTCAAAAAAAGCTTGTGGTAGTTTATTCCCTATTTTGGCCGTGGTTTTTTTATCCAATCTAGGTTGGATTACTCCATTCCAGTCGCCCATTATTATAATGTTTGAGTAGTCCCAATCCAGAATTTTTAAATGGAGTAGCTTGTAAAAATTTTCCTGCTGTTGATTTGGGGCATATATTCCGACCAACAAGATTGGTCCAACATCTGTAATAACTTCAACTGCAATATATCTTCCATCTTTATCTGCTTCTATAATTTTTGCTACAAGTTTCTTATTTATATATATCACCACTCCATTCTTCTTTTCCTGATTTGAAGCAGCAAATTGCATTCCCAATTTTGAATTTATCAAGTATTTCTGATCTTGCAATTTTACATGAGTCTCCTGTAAACAGATAACATCATTATGAAATTGTCTCAAATAGTGAAATATCTTCCTTCTTTTTTGCGGAGAATTCAATCCATTTACATTCCAAGACAGAAATTTAAGTGCCATTTGACCCTGTCTGAAGTTTTGAGAGCAATTGTTGAAGATTCTCTCCTACAGTAGGAATCTTCGGTTTAGCTCCTCCCATGACTTCAACTTGCTGTTTATCTTTGGTTCTTTTCTCACGCTGTGGCTTACTATATTCTTGCTGCTGTTGCTTCATTTGTTTAGACATTGCTCTGGTTATGCGTTGCTCTTCCACTTTAGATGTTGTTACTTCCAAAGCCATCGCCTCCTCTGTGATAGTTTTAGACATTTCTTCCAAAGGAGAAGCTTCGAATGGTGCAAAAGGATCAACCACAACACCACCTACTGCTCCCATTAATTCTCTTGCCTCCCTTTGCGACTGCCTTATTTGTGCTTCTGTTTCTTGATCAATCTCGGCTTGTAGTTGAGCTTCTTTATCTATTGGTGAGGATGTGCGTGGAGGAGGAAAACCCGCTTTCAAAACATTGTAATAAAATTCTTCTGCTTTTTCAATAGTATTAAGGCGGTATCTCACTCCTCGCAGCCTGAGTATTATACCTATTGGGGCATCCCACCTAAATTGTATGTTCTGTCTTTTCAATTCTGTCACCAAAAATCCAAAATCCTTTCTATCTCTTAACATTTTAGGCGGTAGTTCTTTAAAAACTCCAATCTCACTTCCATCAACTTGAACTGTTGTAACAAAAGAATTTTGCAGAATTTCATTTCTCATTCTTCTATCTGTAAAATATATAACCACATCTCTAGGCAGTTGTCTTTGTACCGCCACACGAGAATTAACTCTGTAGACCTTGTCCATCTTGCACAAAACCAGATCTGGTTCCACTTTCAACATAACTGCCAAGGCCTCTGCACAAATTTTCCTAAGATCTTCCCTGGTGTTCTCTTTAACACCTCTCAATCTGATAGCATATTCCATTGATCGAAATTGGATCATAGTAATCTCATTTTGCATTTTTTGTGTAACTTCTTCAATTTCTATAATTTTTGAGTCAGAAGCTCTGAATTTAGTCTCCATCTCTGAGGCAAGATTCTCCACTTTTTTATCAATCTGCAGCGCTACCTCAGACAGGCCTTTAACCACTGTTTGAATATCTTGTTTAAGTGAGTCATATTTCTCTTGAAACATTCCTTTAAGCTCCTTCTCTGATCTTTGAATTTCTTTAATAATGATATCATATTGGCTTTCTTCCTTTGTCTGAGATTGCAACTGCACTGTTTGAGGCTGCTTCTGTTTATGTGTGGGGGAGCCCCCCCCCCGGTTGCTTTGTTGCCATTTTACCTCTTAAAGATCTTCCTTTTCCACAGACTCTAACAACTTTTCCCAAAAAGTTCTCCAGATTCAATCAGGTCTATAAAAGTCAATTGGTATTTTTATTTTATATTATTTTGTTTTTTTGATACTTCTGCCGCTTCCAGCCGGATTTGTTACTTTAAAATGTAGCTGGATACAGTAATCAAATTACTTTCGCTTTCAGCTCTCTCAACTAAGAGCAGGCGCCATTTTTTTTCCTCCCCTTTCCTCAAAGCCAAATCACTTTCACTCTTAAAAACTCTTTAAAATAGTCCAAAAAGCTTCCAATACTTGCTGTTTAGTGAGAAGTTTGAAATCTTCCTTATTTTTCGTTGTTGTTGGTAATGCTGCCGCGCTGTCTTGTTCTGCTTTAAAGCAGAGTTTCCCAGTCGTCCGGAGCTTCAGCGGGGTGAATAGGGAGTCCCACCCTGTTAACTCCCCAGAAGCAAGAAAAGCTTTCTGGGGGTCTCACAGGGGACTCTACCTGCAGCCGCCGGCTCTCCTCACAAGCCCTTTGCGGTCTCGGAGTTTTCCGAGCCGTTTCAGTTGCCGAAACGGCTCTTTTACGGGCGTTCGGGCTGGCGGTCTTCAAAGGACCGTCTGCAACAGCTGACGGCAACAGTGGAAGTCAGAAGGGGAAACTATTTAATGGCCATGTTTCCTCCCATTTTACAATTCCATTCCTGAAACAAAATAGCTAGAAATGAAATAGATATGCCATTAATTATCATTATATTATATCATTATTACCATTCCTTAGCCTTTCAGTTTCTTTAGGTATTTCACTTAAATACTGGTTTAATGGGGGTAGAAGAAAGAGAATTTAGGGCAAACCTAAATGGGCATCTTATGACCATAGACATTAGCATCTAGATGAGATGAAACAGCTGCACACCTGATTGGCAACTTACAGTATCAGAGTGACAGACAGGTATCCACAAAATGGCAACACTAATGTTAATAGTGTATATGCTAGTCATATCACTTGTATGTCATACTGTTTAATTAGCAAAAGTTAGTTTATATTTCATTTCTCAGCTTTTTCCTCTGGGAACCAGTAACCTGAAATCAAACCAGAGAACTGGTGCTTTTTCACTAAACTGCTTCTCTACTTGGGTTGGAATTTCAGTTAATTAGCAGCAGTTCCAATCCATGAGCAGCATCTTGAAAGCAATCCTACATAGCAACCTTATGCTATCATGGGTCTCCTTGATTTTTGCATGGGAATTGGGCTTGGCTTGAGTGAATGCACTATGAGCATTCTTGTGTTTTCTTTGTACTATCCAAATACTTGTGTTGTTTACATTCACTTTTGAACAGATAGGAATGAAATCACTTCTGTCATTTTCCTTTGCATTAGCTATTCTTACTGTGGCAGCTGTAGTGGCTTTTCTGGTGTATTCATCTTTATCAAGGTACTCTAATTTTGACACATAAGATGGAACACTTGGTTAAAGAGCTGAAGGAAGTTTGAAGATCAAGCACACATGATGAACAAGAAGGGTATCATAATCATAGCAACAAAGAAAAAGATTGCCTTAAAGAAGCTTAGAGTTTTTCATGCTCATGGAGCTATTGAATGTTTATTTGAAAAGTACTAGATTTCTGAAACTTCACTCTACTAAGAGCATCAAACACATTCTTTTTTCAAAGTCATTTCAACAAGGCCACTTTTTAGCAAGTGAGGAAATAAAATGTTTATCGGGGATTTATTTCCTGACATACATTTTTCGGATTTCCAAATTATATATTTCCTCTGATAGCTTGAAAGTCACCTTGACATTTGAAACTTCAAAATGGCCACAAATCAATTAACCCTGAACTAGAAATAGATAAATTGAATTCTCAAAACTAAAAGAACTAATATAAAGTCCTCCTTTAATGGAAACTCAGTCAAAAGAAAGGGAACTTGACTCCTAGCAAAGCAGTTCTTAAGACAAGGATCACCAACTTTCTCAGGGGATGGAACTTTAATATTACAGTAATGGCCAAAATTGTGGAAACCTTTTGGGAAAAGTGTATTTTCTAAAACTAGCTAATAACACCACTTTTTTTTTGGAGTAGTACCATAAAAGTATAGATCAATGGAAAGATAATTTAATCAAGAACATAATGTAATAACTTTTATGAAGGATTTGCTATTAGAATAGCAGCTACACTATAAAGAAGAAAAGTGAAACATGTAGAAAAAATGAGATATACAAAATTATCACCATAGAAAAAATGAGATATACAAAAATTATTAAGTCAGTTAATACTCAGGTAACCTTTAGCATGAATTATGGCCTTACAACTTCTTCCCATGGGGTGAACCAAGTCTTTTAGTTCTGCAGCTGTTATAATGTGAAACCAAGATTGAATGATTGCTTCAATTAATTGGGTTTTATTGTTGGGTCGCTTCTGACTAACAAGTTTCTTTAGTCAGCTCCATAGATTTTCAATTGGGTTAAGGTCTGGGCTATTCCCAGGCCATTCCAGCAGTGGAATATCTTGATACTCCCCCAAAAAGTGGCATTATCAGCCATCAAACCTCAAAAATACACTTTTCCCAAAAGGTTTCCACAATTTTGGCCACTACTGTACATTTCAAAACAAAAAATATCACAAGATTGCCAAATCTCACATTATACTAAGCATATTGACCCTGGAATCCATCATACAAAAACAATGAAAGCTCGCATATGATGATTTTGTGAATTTCGGAAAGTAATTTCTATAAGAGAGGCACCCATAGGCATTATGTTGCGATCCAATATAGGATCAAATGGGCCATTGGAGGTGTTGTCATTAGTGGAGGAAGAAATTAATTGATACAATGCAACAATTAGAGTAGGACTGAAGAAATTCAGATTTAAATCCCCAGTTAGCCATAAAGTTCACCACATGACACATTGGGCCACCCATCAGTCTTAACCTACCCCATATATGTTGTATTGTTTTCCTGACATAAGAGGGTGAATACCAATGTAATAAATATAAACTATGGAGAACATTTCTTTGACATGAAAGAACTACAGCCACATTAATATCTTGAATTAAGAAAGATGTATCACAATGCAGAGGAAACTATCAATAACATGTCTAAAGGAGCAAGATTTTCCTCAAAGTTTTGGATTCTGGAAAGGGCCACAGAGGGTCATCTAATGTAACAGTTGGAAGATAACTTGGAGTTCAACTAGTTTGACATCCTGCTCAGGGTAGGAATCTACTATTACCGTATAACACCCAGCAGATGGCCATTGTGAAAAAGAATCCATCACCTCCTGAGACAAACTGATCCAGTATTAAACATTTCTTACATTTAGCAAATCATGTCCAGTTAAATCTACTTCTTTTCAGGCTGTAGTGGTTAAGGCAGCAGGCTAAAAATCAGAAGCCTGTGAGTTCTAGTCCTGCTTTATGTATGAAGCCAGCTGGATATCATTGGGTCAATAACTCCCTCAGCCCTAGGAGGTGGGCAATGGCAAACCAGTTCTGAAGTCTTGCCAAGAAAACTGCAAGGATTTATCCAGGCAGTTGCCAGGAGTCAACTGACTCAAAAGCATACATACACAGATACTTTTTATACATACACCTTTGACTTTTTGTACCAAATCATAGA
This sequence comes from Ptyas mucosa, assembly GCA_012654045.1. Classification (NCBI taxonomy): domain Eukaryota; kingdom Metazoa; phylum Chordata; class Lepidosauria; order Squamata; family Colubridae; genus Ptyas; species Ptyas mucosa. Next base: position 13,008,560 of record WNWU01013802.1, read on the forward strand.
ACTTTGAATACTGTCCCAAAGGACAGTAGGAGTTGATGAACTCTGCACTTATCATCTGCTGCTACTATTCTCTCCTGTAACAAGCCCATTCCTTTTCCTTCCTTTTTCTATCAATATAAAGCCAAAACCAAAACCTTTTTGCTGCTTGACATTTCTCTTGCCAGCCTGTTTCTTTGCACTTTAGACTTTCTAATATTCTTTTGGCAGGTATTTGCTACTTGTTGGATTATCATCTTTATGATTACACCTATTTTGCATGTCATGTACATCTCCAGTTCTTTTCTTCATTGAAAGCCCTGTAAGCCTCACCAATAGTTTCCTATGCTGAACTTTTCCACCTTTTTTAACTCATTGGAATGATAGGCAATTGAACTTTTTAAATGTTTTTAAAAAACACCCCAAAACTCCTGTGCTGTATTTGTAGATTGTTTTCCAAAAGATCTTATCAAATACATTTCTACATTCATTGTTATTGGCTATCTAGAAATCTAGTATGTATATACATATAAAAAACTGTAAAAGAAAGTGATATAATCATACAGTTGATTACAATAAGATTGGTGTAAACATAATGTACATAATGTGTAACATGTATATCTTTCTTGGTAATACAGAGCTATAAAATAAAGACAAATAAAATGAAGCAGCTAAATTCAATAGCAAGACTTTATGTTTGCATGCTCCTAATTCAGAATTAATCAAAACAATTAATAGAATGCAGGATACAGAAGAGAAAAGGAGCAAGGAACAGAATGCCTAAGACAAACAATTTCAGGGATGAAATGATAAAGTACAATAAATTTTAAAGTACAATTTTTTAAAAAAATCAATTACACAGTATAACACTTTTAAAAATAACTGAGATTTAAATTATACTTGAAAGTTTTTGCTCACAGCTGTTGGAAGAAACATCCATCTGGGTTCAGTTCCAAGTGGGAAGAAAGACACTGGAAACATGGAGGCTGCTTGGAAGGATGGTTTAATGGTGAAGAAGAACCATCAACCACATGTGAGTCTTCACTACATGGAGACTGAGATATATTTATTTCCTCTCCTGGGCCTTGCAAGAAATGTATCCTATTGGTTGTGAGACTCCCCGGGGGCTATGGGGGGGGCAGTTCCAGCTAACCTTGTAGGCTGTCTGTGTCCCAGGCTTGGTTGAATCTTGCTGGGTGATGATCAGTGATGGGTTGCCCCCGGTTCGGACCGGTTCTATAGAACCGGTAGTAAAACCAGAGGGAGGCTCTGCCCACCAAGCCCAAAATCATCAGAATGCTTCTGTGCATGCGCAGAAAAGCACACGCGCGGCCCCCTTGCAAACCAGTAGTAAAGGTAAGTAGAACCCACCCCTGGTGATGATGTAATGAAGAGGGTTGTATTCTGAAAGGGTGTTGGACAATTCCTATTATGGCTTAATGGCTTTGTCCTGGTTTGAATCTTGAGTGAGGGTTAATCCTATCACCCTGGAGTTGAAGGTTTTTTGTCTTGTAGATAGGATGGCCCAGTCTTTCTGGGGCTATTAACAAAGGTGGGGGCTGCTTTTCAAGAGCATGTTTCTCCTTTTCTCATCCAGGGAGGTATAATATTCTGCCTTTTTAATATTTCCTAGAATATTTCTTTCTTCTAGGAGAGGGGTGGGTGCTAACTTCCTACATAGCTGTACTTTTTGGCAAGTTGGGTGCATATACCCTTTTGACTACATCAAAGTAAGCAACACCAATGATAAAACACATGTGCTGTATTTTGTACATTGTTAAATTCAGACATAAATACACACCCTCAGGAATAAATATTGCCAAACAAGGATTATCATCCAACTCCACTTTCCTCTTATAGCTCTTATATAAACTATCACATTGTACAGCATTTTTATCTCTATATAAATACTCCACATAGTGAAAGCTTTCAGATTTGTCAGTCTTAATTTTCTATTATGGAGACATTCTTTCTGATAACATATCACCTAGCCTGTAGAAACTAAGTGCAGACTTGTCACAATATCTACTTTTTCCCTGAGGCTTTTAAAATACATTAAAAACCGCCTTCTTTCTTGACATTGCTAATATCTTCTCAATTGAGGTGGCTCTGTTTTATAGCATCTTTTACCTTTCTAGCAATGCATCTTTTTCTTTTTCTTTTTTTTAGAAATACTCCTGTGACATATTTTCTGGAAGCCAAAGCCTAAAAGACAAATTCCTGTGCAATCATGAAATAGAGTAATGATTGTTTCTGATTTTACAGTTTCGCATTCTATTTCAAATGATAATGCCATTTTGCCCAACCTACTAAAAGATGGATGATGGTTGGACATCTGAAAGATTAAAAACAACAGGTGGGACAGAGTTTCATTAGTTTGAGTTCAATCATTGCCTGGATTAATAATAGGCTTCTCTTACAATAGAATCTCTCATTATTTTTCACTTTTCTGCTGTCCTTTCCTGTCCATTCTATATGACTATTCCTTTCCTTTTCAGCTATTCACTTTCTATTTTAGTCAACTTTCTATTTGCCTGTGAGTATTGCTCCATTATTTCAGTGCATGGCTTTTGCCCTCTTATTTCTCCATCTTCTTGATTTGGGAAAAACAGCATATCTTTTCACAAAAGTGGTTTATATTCTTTAATGCTGCATTCTTCTCCCTTTCTTTCTATTTGTAATATTTCCTTTACAATTAAGGCATGCATTAATTAAGGCTAGAACATGAACTGCTATTTCATAAAGAAATAGAGAGTCTGCACCATCTATAGTTCAGTAACTGGATCTCCTTTGCACAACATTCTTTTTGTCACTTGGAAACTAATTATCAAGAGATAATCACATACTTTCTGTTAGCAAACATACAGATCCTGTAAGAGCAAATGATTTGTATCCTGAACTGTTAGCCCCTGCTTATTTGTAATTATCATATAAATGAGGCGCTTTCAATGACCTCTTATTTCCTATCATTTTTCTTTACGTAATAAATATGCACAAGTTAGACAGGTTTCAGAGAGTTCTGAAAACAATTTGAATTATTTTGCTTTCTGGGATGCCTTTTCATTACCCAGAAATGTCTCTATTGCTATTATTAGCAGAGTTTTGCTAGTAATGTTAAATACCGAGTTATACTAGGAGAATGAAAAATGCGAAAGAATGATTTATGCAAATGAAACTCCATAGGTGTCAGGTAGGTTGCTATAGAAAATATTGCTAAGTCTGACAGCAGTAAACTTCTGCTTAATTCTGGTTAGCTTTCCTAACTAGAAAATATTTTTGCAATATTTTGAGTGGCTGGGGAGATTTGCTTCTAATACAAATTCATTCAGGCCATTGAATTCAGGCAGCACAAATTAATGAGGTATCTCTGAATTTTAATGACTTCTGCCCTGCAACCCAGCAAAGTTCATGTAACAACTGACAGCAAGACAGCTACGGAGCAAATCAGATGGAGGCAGAAGCAAACATCACATCACACAAGAGACTGATGCTGAAGAAGAGAGCACAGGGCAACCAACATCTCCCAGCAAAACGGTGATGCTTCATGTCAATTAGAGAAGACGGCAAAGGAAAAGAAGAGACCAACTCTTCAACTGGCCACCTACTGGCAGTGACTGCCAAAGCAGTTCCTGACCTATTTACAATCCAACTGAACTTCTGTACTTAAGGATGCTTTCCTTTGCATGCAGCCATGATGTTGTGCAAGTGGATTTTACTAAATAGCATTCAGGCAGCATTTTCAGGTTTTTATGTTTTATCTTTAAGACAGCCTTCTCCAAGCCTGCAGCTTTCAAATATTTGGGGATTACATGCTGGCTAAGAATTCTAAACCCAATACATCTTAAGGTGGTGCTGTTTTAAGAACTACACAAATAAGAATGTACAAGCTGGCTCAGCTTCCTATGTCATTCAAGAATACATTTCTTATGAAATGAATATAGTATTCTTATGAGATGACACAGGAAGTGGGGACATTGGCATAGTATACAATATGGATAAAGTAAGACTTACATGTTTCATAACTGAATGGCAAAATAAACGGGGAAGCATTCTGCACACATATAAAAATATTATTAGAAATTTGTGCCAAAAGATGTGAACAGAAGGAATAGAAAATGCAGAGGGAATAGTTTTTCATGGGTTTTTAGCAGGAGGCCATAATTTTTGATAGGATCTGATAGATTCCCAGATTCTTTTATTAGATAGGCTATTGGGTAATCTATGAAAGGACCACAAAAAAGACTGTCAATTTAATTGCAGATAGCAGAGAAAGGCAATCCATTTTTTTTCTGCAAGAAAGAAAACTGGGAACTTGCCGGTTTGACCAACATGGCCACAGGCTTTCTAAAGATCCAAAAATCTCTGCAGCAGAACATTTATTTGAGGCTCTCCCTTCTTTTTACTGTGTCTCAATGCAATCTCTCCACTAAATTCAGTAAGCTAATAAATAGGAGTTTGGGAAAAGTCCTAGACTCTATTATACTGTTACTGTCCTGCATGCCAAGAATAGATCCATGTATGACCATTCCAATACACAGTCATACTTTGGATAGATTTTCAAGGAATGGATTACTTGCCCTTTACTATCCTTTTTAAATATATATATATTATGTATGCATTTATTTAGAATGATTTTTATATCCATCCAATGCATGTAATTGCAAGTAGTGTGGGGGTGGGGGTACATAATATGTCCCCATTACAATAAAAATGTATAATGTCAACAAACCCAATTCCATAAACCAACATATCAACACCAGATACTCCATTTCCTAAAAGGGTGGGCTCAACTATCATCCTGGTACCACATTTTTAAAGATTCTGATAGTTTTGATTGTTCTAAGACAAAAGTATTCTTTTGATCCTATCTTCAAGTACCTTCTGCCTTCTTTCAAAACTTGAAGCACAGAACATCACAACGTTATAATTTCTGAGCACTTTTTTAAAAATGAAACATCTCAGCAGTGAGGCTGAACTCTGAGAAAGAAAGGATCAGGAATGTTATCTTTAATCTGTGTTTTTTTTCTAGTGATTATTTCTCTTGCTCCCTGTTTCCCTCCTTCTACCACCACTCTTCCCCCCACACCCACCCAGATAAGTTTACAATTATTGCTATGGGGAAAAAGATTTATTTGTGAAATAAAGCACTGTGAATGATCTAACTATTGCATTGTATTTATTTTTCTAGAAATCATTTGGATATTAGCTATAAGCATAGTCTACCTGAGCCGAATACTTTCCAAATCTGCTTCTTTTATTTATTTACCGAGAATTGCAGTCCCAATATAACAATGAGACTATGAGTTTGCAAAGGTAAAACTAGGAACTCTTTGTAATTTAAAAGATTCCAAATAAGAAGATTCTCACTTCTGGAAATCTGGAAGGTCCTGACCTTGTTAACGTTTCCCAAGATTTTGGAGACCTGGTTGTTCCCCCAGGCATTTGGGCCAGACAGTTAGGCAAACTTGGCAATTGATGTGGTCTTTTTGTGATTGTGCTTTATTGCACAATTAACTTTGGGTATCAGGGTCATTTGTTGTAGCTGTTCTTTTAATCTTCGTACACTGCCTAGAATATAAAATATACAGAATATTAGGCATATATATATATATAAAATAAATAGATAAATATTTACATAGCTCAAATGTCCAAGTCTATATTACTTTATGATTTCTAACATGTAACATGGTAATGGTGAGGGCTGGCAAATGCAGCTAGAGAATCCCATGTTTCCTTGGAGTAAGCTGTGCTAACATCTAGTTAGCATGATGTGATAAAGTAGTCTATATCCCATCATTTATTAGCTGTTTCTTGTAAAACTGGTATTTGCATCAAGCCCCACAATCTATCTGTAAGAAATAGGCCATCTTTCTTACTTTTTAGTGATAAAATGATAGAATGGCTGTAAGATAATTCACCAAGGGTGAAAAAGTAAAGGAAATATTTCAAAACATTACTAATGAGAACCAGATGGCTACTTCAGCGCTAGGCTTATCTAGAAAAAGGGCAGTTTGCATTTTAGGAAAAGGAGGCTCAAACAATTTAGAAAGATCTTACCTTGATGAAGTAACTCATAAAGGATGATAGGAGTTTTACTTATTCAATTTAAAGTTTTTGTACCCTAATTCTTTATTTTTACTCATTAAACTTGAACTCTGCTATTAGTGAATTGGCACTTTTTTTAAAAAAGCACATACTGTAATAGTATGTAGGATTAATCTATATGTCTATTTTTTCTGTTATTACCTTACCCACCTTAAATCAACAGGGAAATAGCTAAATCCAAATGAGATAGTTCTTTGGCTACAACATTTAAGAGATGAAGCCAGACCTGGAACATTATCTACTGAAGGCAGCCACTTTAAGATCTAAGGCAGGTTTTAATTAAGAAATGGAGCTATCGGGCCAACTAGTTTTAATAGAATTGGATCACAACCAGAATTAAAAGACCAATTAACAATCTGTATAACAAAGGTGTAAACATCTTTAGTACACTATTTGCAGAATGAGAATATATCAGAGACGTATAAAACATACTTTTTCTTCTATCGTACTTATTAAATTCACTCTTGAAAGAGATTGAAATGAATGGCTAAATTATCATCATTTGGGTTTCCCAGCTCTTTCCTCTCCCTGGATTATGAGCAGGCTAATAAATTCATTCAACCATATTTAATGGACCCAGAGTATCAAACTGACTTAAGCAAGTCTCCAAAACTCCCCATATTAAAAAGCTAACATACATAATTACACCAACTGCATTGCCTACACAGCTAGAAGCTTCTAGAGAGTCCTTATTTTCGCTACCCTTCCTTTCCTTCCCCTGCCTTACATCACAGGAAGATTTCCTTACTGAACATCTATGCCCTGAAATGTCATAGCAAGTTAAACCTGTCAAGTATGTTCCTCTTCCTCTGTTTCCTTTTCATCTTCTATCCACTAGGCCGTCAGACAGGACAGACTTATTCTCCATTTCCCTACTATTTAACCACACCCTCATAAGACATAACACTGCGAAGTTCTCTACAGCAGAATGCAGACTTTGCATTCTGTAACCACTGAATAGTCAGTGGTAGTGACCACTGACTTAATCAGCCATGACACATCCCTGATGTTAGATTGTTGCCTCTAATATCCAGTTTTCAGTTATATAGCAATGCTTATTTACTTTTTAATTTATTTTTTATTATAACTTTTTAGAAAGAACAATATATTTATCTTATAGTCACTCAAATGTTAACTCAGTTTTAATTTAAGTTACCCAATAGCTTTCCACAAGTTTTACTTTTATGCAATCCTGTAGCTTTTATCTTACATCTTGACACTATATAGTCACTTCTGCACACATTGTACACCTACCTTTATGTTATGATTGTTAATTCCACAATGTTTTTAGTTTATGCTATGCGCAGGCCAAAATAAAAATATTGGATTCTGCTGATTACAACATATTCACTTCCAGATTGTATGACAAAATATCTGGTTAACAATAACAGTGCTCTGAGGACATTGTTTTTCATACACAAAGAAGCATCAGCAAATAGTTATGCCCATGCACATCAATATGATCTCCTGGTACAGATGAAGCTAGCATGTTTTTTTCCAACTCCAGGGCCTCCAGAAACAGGTGTAGTGGATTAAAGAGCCATATTTTAAAATGCCTTCAGTACTCTGAATTGATACTAGGTAAAGGAGGAATGATAACAATAATAATAATTTATTAAATGTGTATGCTGCGTGATTCAACACTCTGGACAGATCCAACTAATCAAACAATAGTGAATGATAAGCTTATTCACAAAGCCACTAGCACTGTGCATATTGCAAAATTATTTGGAAGATATGCTTTGGAAAATAGAAGTGCAATACTTCTCTGCTATTCATTGAAACTGCTTTTTTCCCCCAGGCATCAATCCAATAATGGGGGAAAAAAGTTGTGACAGCTTCAAAACTCACATCAACTTCAATGAATTGATCTGTTAAAGCAGCCTCATCTTCAGTATCCTCAGAAATCTGAATCCCTTTCAAAGCATGCAGAACTCTAAAAAGCATCTTTTAGAGGTGTGCAAAGCACCTGCCCTTAAACCATGCAAATGTTCATCTTAAGGTACATCCATGCATGCACACTCTAGGAATAAGATGAGCATGAATCAACCATCGTTTCACCCTTCCTCATGCCCCTTTTACAGAATAGCCATGCAGGGGAAGGCATTTCCACAATTTTTAGTTGCCTTTACTTCAGACATTCAATGATAATTCCTGCAAGGTGGGTCCAGCAATATTAAGTCCTTCTTAAAGTCTCAAATTGTAAAATAAGTGTAAAAGATAAAATGTAACACAGAAAATGTTTGCTTAAAAGGATAGAAATACTTACTTAGCTAGTGTCTGCCAAATCTATATCTCTTTCACTTGACTTAAGATAAATTATAGAACCTGATCCCTGGATCTTTCATCAATAATTTAATACTCTCCATTTAATATTAGCTTACTATAAAGAGTAGTAATTTCTGCAGGAGTTATAACAATCAGATGAAACAACCTGCCAGGCTAACACATCGACTGAGCCATACATGGATGCTGATCCCATGAAACGAACACCTGGATTACTATACACCTTTTTCCTTCTAACTTCTCACTCAGTTTTGGCAGCCTGTACATATGGAGGGTTACCATAGCAACTAGCTCCTGTAAGCCCTTTGGGATACAAATAAAACAAATGGCTTGAAAGATATTATCACCATTCACCCTAACTATGAGAAGATAATCCTTTATCTTAAGGGTTTGCTTTAAAAGTGCTTAACAATCTTATTATACAATAGGAATTGTAAAGCCTAACTTGATTTAGAGTTTGTTAACTGAAACCAAAAATAAATATGAAACACCACTAAGTATAACCATTGTTGATGGAAAGGCAATTATTAATGTTATTCACTTTAATAATTTATTGTGACTTGAAATGGAACTGAAGACTTCTACAAATAATTAAAAAAAATAACCATCCTTAAGAATAGGATTTTGTTACCCATTTCATTTTAAGAATCAATCTGTTAAAAGATATGTAAAAATAATGATATATTTTTCTTCTATATTATGATGTTTTATTAAAGTTTTTCACCAATGTTATTTAAGCTACTCTGAATTAAAGCTGTTGCATGCAATTGAAAACCAGAGTTAAGAGAATACCATGAAAGTGTTCCTACACTTATTTTTACACATTTATATTTTGCATAGAAATTTCTCTAAAATTTGGACTTCCGGATAATAAACTGTTTGAAAGTAATTGATATTTGGGTGTGATGTCTCAGTATAGTTTTTTTGTGTACAAAATATGTAACTGTGTTTATTTAAAATCAATATTGCCATCCTTGCTTATGATAAAAAGAGAGAATTTCAGAATTATATACATCATGAATTCCATCTAACTTTACTTAAAGTTTCATGAAGACAACAAAAAAGTTTCATGAAGACAACAAAAAAGTGAGAAATGTTTGCAAATAAGTTTAAAGAGAACCAGGTAACTGAAAGAGGATTGAAATTCCATAATGAGGTCTTACATACATTTTCTCCAAAATAAGACCACCAAATGCAGTAAGGATTATTCCCTAGTAAATATGTGAAGGATTAATCCGTTGGTTTCCTTTAAAAAAGAACTCTAATTGCATGGAAGCTCAACACATACCCTATGCTGGGAAATGCTGTGGAGAGGAAATTTTGCCAGTAATGAACACATTTATCTTTATATAGCTGTGTCTCAAACGTGGAAATTTTATTCCCAACATCTTCTGGAAATGCTCATCATACAAATATATGTGCCGGATAAGGCAACTAAGTTTGGCTTTCTTTCAGCCTGGCTAATTTGAAGGGGTTAAACAGACATTTAGCATTCTGTCCTTCATAATTATCTGATCTCTGCATCTAAGCTGGGTGCTCATTATGGTACCTTGTTATTTTCAGATAGTCCTTAATAGGCTATTAAACTTCTTCAATGACTTTGAACCGATCAAGCATCAGTTGGCAACCTGAGGCTCAGGGGTGTGTGTGTGAGTGAAGCACTGCTGTCCACAAGTGCCAAAAAATAGCAATTTTCTCTGCCATTTTGAAATGAGTGACACATAAAAATATAAAATACATGTAAGATATTACTGGTGAAAAAGAGTCCCCTTTTCCCCCAAAATTGGGGGTGGGGGGGAATGTTCATCCTTTCCATAGAAACAATTCTTTACATTATATTCCGATTCTCCCCAAATTTAAAACTCACTCAAAGGTTTTCCATCTGTGCCCTAAAAAGAAGAAACATCTTTCTTTACAGAACATAAAAGCAATTGACATGACTACAGCACTATCAACACTTCTAGACTATGGAAGAGAGATATCAGCTTGGTTCATTAAGCTGTTCTAACTATATTAGTCTTATAGTTAAAAATATCAGCCATACTAAATGTTCTGATCATCAGCCTATTCACATCGCATCAGGTATCATTAGCCAGCTATGCTCTTCGGGAATTTTCATCAGCCAAACAAAAAAGTCACTGTGTAGTATAATCTGACTTTTGGAATTGAAATATATAGATAGCAGTCAGGGAAAATTTCAATCTGCCTCAACATTTGATCTTTGATCTCAAGGTTACAATACTTAACAGGGCCATTTTCAAAGGGCAATTGGAATTCATTCCAGCATGCAGTTATATTTGTCAGGGTTTCAACAAAGATTATAGGTTACAATTTAATACCAAAAAAACATAAGTCTTCTATTTCAGCTATTAATTATTATGTATTTGGTGCTTTACTGCCAATTCCCATTATCTATAGTATTACGGTGTTCGTGTTAATGTGTGCTGTTCTTCCTTGTCTTTCAGCCCATGAATATATACAAATATTCTCATTTTCAAGCCATTGTGTTCATGTAATGAAGGAAGATTTTCACTCTACACTCATATTCATACCTTAATATATCTATTTAATATATTCTATATATTAAAGTATATCACCTTACTATATCTTTACCTGCACCGTCATTAACAACAAAAGAACCTCAGTATCTATTGAATTAAAACAATGAACATACAATCATATCTCAGAATACTACTAATGTGAAACTGATCCTCATCACTTCCTCACTGGTATTTTAGTTACCTAAACAAATGAATTAGCCATTACTCAAATCAGCCTGGGAAAATATTTAATACTCCCGTTCTGCCATTTTAAAAAATGACTAACAATTTTAATTTTCATACATATGGCATCAATCACCTCAAAGAAAAGAACATTTTTTTGATTACTTTGTATTTTAGCTTTAAATATTTTAGGGGTTTTTTTATACATTATTAATTGCTTACTTGGATTATCAAACTGGGGTTAACAAAATTAATACTAGGATAGGTGTTAGGATGTGGTATGCATATGTGTTAGGAAAAATCTTAGAACTTAGTTATCATTGAGTTTTTGTTATAGGTGAACCTTTGCACTGAAAAAGGGAAGTTAAGACCATCACTAACAAAAAACTTGCTCTAATTCTTAGATTCATATTCATTTAACCAGATTATTCAGTGAAACAAAAATATAACCTGTATTCCATAATATCTTAAATGCAAAGTATAACTTGATGATGTTCGTCCATTGGGTTCGAAGAGGACTTTGACATCTAACAGGTTGTGGGTGTCCACGATCTGTCTGCATGTGGCTGGTAAGGCCGATATGGGCACGAAATGTTTTGCCAAATGTCAGGCATACATGTGTGGGCACCATTGTTGCAGCATTTGCAGCTCTGGCTTTACAGAGTGCTTGCTTCTCTTGTGCTAGGGTTGTTCTTCTGTTCTCAGATATCTGGCAGCCTTGGTGGATCAGCTTGCACCATGTCAATCCATCAAAGTATAACCTACCACTGAAAAACAATACCAGACATAATATAAATCCAGTTCTACCATTAACCATAAAACCACGTTCTAATAATTAAACTGTAATGAATTTTAACAATATTCCCTATGAAATGAAACCTGTTCCAAATCTGTAACCTTAAGATATATTATAGAATAAGGCAAACTCTAGGAAAAATATCAATGGAAACATAAATTTATTATTACCACAGTCCATAAAATCATAATATAATGCTTCTCTTGACATTAATTTTAATCAGAGTCTTCAGTAAAATAAAACTCTAACCCATCTTTTCCTATCTTCAAAGCAAATTGTATTGTAAAATTTAAAGCAGAACAAAATATCAACCATAACCTAAATCTACTACTAATGCTAGCCGTAAAATAATATTCTAAATTGTGCCATTAATTTAAGAATAGAACCCAATTGAAAATATATCCAATTTCTAACATCACTACAGGTAGTCCTCAACTTACAACGGTTCAGTTAGTGACTGTTTGAAGTTACAGCAGCACTGAAAAAAGGGACTTATGACAGTTTTCCACACTTATGACCATTGACAACTGATTTGTATTTATGACAGTTGCAGTGTCCAGGGGTCACGATTCCCTTTTGTGACCTTCTAACAAGCAAAGTCAGTGGGGAAGCCAGGTTCACTTAACAACCATGTTACTAACTTAACAACTGCCGTGATTCACTCAACAGCTATGGCAAGAAAGGTTGTAAAATTTAGGCAAAACACACTTAACAAATTTCTTACTTAACAACATAAATTTTGGGTTCCACTGTGGTCATAAGTTAAGGACTACATGTATATGTTCAAAATGTATTACAGGTTAAAAATAACACAGAAAAATACAAATTTATTTATTTATTTTGCCGTGTTTATGTAGTGTATATTCGAGATCAAGGGTGAAATCCAGCAGGTTCTAACAGGTTCTGGAGAACGGTAGAGAAAATTTTGACTAGTTCTGAGAACTGGCAAATACCACTTCTGGCTGGCCCGAGTGGGGAGGGAATGGGGATTTTTGCAATATACTTCCTCCAGGAGTAGAGGGAATGGAGATTTTATAGTATCCTTCCACTGGAGTGGGGTAGAAATGGAGATTTTGCAATATCCTTCTCCTGCAACACCCACTATCACGCCCACAGAACTGATAGGAAAAAATTTTGGATTTCACCCCGTTTGAGATGGTGACCCTTTGAGAGCTGTATGCAATGAAATTTCATTTTAATGTATGCCAATTAGTGTACATTCAAAGTGACAATAAAGTTATTCTAAGTCTAAGCCTAAAATCAATTGAATTAAATCTAAGCCTATCAATAATAATAAAATGACACATTTAACTTGGCTGACATTGATTTAACAAAAAGACATTAATTGATTAATTAAACCATACAATTAATTCCAGTTTATCTTCAATGAATATTATATGATAATATTTAACACTGGAAAAAATAACAACATGAAACGTAAATTGAAGTCTACCACTTCCCTCAAGTTTAGCCTAAATAATTTTAACCAGTCTTGAGTGATACGGAACTAATTTCATTGTACTATCAGTGCAAAATATAGTGCAAGTTTTAGTCCAATGCCAACTGTTAACAGAAGTCTAAGACTGCCATTAATCCATTTGCACCATAATCTTGACATGCATTTTAACCATTTAATCTTCAATGCAATGGGACCTTAACCCAAGCTTGATCCTATCTCCAATGGAAATTGTATAAAACTTAGCTTAAAACAAAATATCAACTTGAATTAAATGCAAAGGTACAAATGCTTATATCATCCTATGGTATTTATTCTTAAATTATTTTTTTCAAAAATTAAAATAAATAATTTTATTTTTTATTTTAAAAGTCTCAAATAAAATGAAATCCAAACTATGAATTTACTAAATGAATTTATTAAAAGAATGTTCTAATGAAAAACTTACCCCAGACCAAAATATGAACAAAAAAATAAATATAAGGTTGTCACTAACCACAAATTGCTCCAAAACACTTATTCTCTTTTCAATTTCTATGAACATTTTGAATGAAATGATGCTCTGCTATTGATCCTAACAATTATTTCAACCAAATCTAACCCTGGCTTCGTATCACCTCCAATTCAATTATAATGTGAAATTTACCATAGTATAAAATGCCATTCAAATATATAACACTGCTATTCATATAATAGCACCCAATAAAACTGATTCTAGCATTGATTTTACCAGAGTTTTCAGAGAAGAGGAATTCTATTTCTAATGCACATTGTAAATTTACAACTAAGCACACCAACCAAAATATAAATCAAATACTTCCACATCTAAGAATACACCTAACAGTAACATTTCACACTCATCATCATCTTGACATTAATTTTAACCAGTCTGCAATGATACAAAATCTTAACCCTAAATTCATCCTATTTCCATTGAAATTATACTGTCAAAATTGTATAGAAGAGAACAGAATCTGAAATGTAAATGTAAGGATACAATTAACCATAAAACCTCACCCTTAAAATCCATTTGACCAGAGTCTTCAAAGAAAAGGGTAAGTAACTTGCTTGGGAAGATATTTTATTCTGGTGTACTTTTTATCCTATAATTTGCATTGGAAAGAAGATTAAGGTAGGTTATCACTGGGTTTCAGTGAAGAGTACATTAAAATCAATTTCAAGATAAGTATTAGAGTGCAATTTTATGTTTAGTCATACTTTTAAATTTATGTTTCAGTTGATGTTATAACTTTCATTTTACACTATAATTTTGATTGGATTTAGGATTGAGTTAGTGTGATAGTGCCATGGAGATGACCTTGAGGAAAATATTAAAAAATCAGGATAAAAATAAAAATAGCAAAACTATGCCTTGAAAATAGAAAGTATTAAGAGGGCATTAGAACTAGCTCCTCCCTAATTTTGTTGGATGTAAGAGGGAAGAAAGTGAAAACATAATTCCATCTACAAGATTATGTTAACATAGCATAGTTCTACTCCTCTTCACAGACTGTTTCATAAATTTATCTCTCTCAAAAGATTGACAGGGCTCTTCTTATGGCTATGTTCCAATTGATATTTTGTTCTATAAATTTTATACTATAAATTAGAATGTAGGAAGCATAATGTTAGGATAAAGATTAATTTCACTGAAGGCAATGCCAAGATTAGTACTAAGGAAGGCTTTTATGGTTAGAGGTAGTTTTTAATATACATTTCTGTTAATATTTGGTTTGGGCATATGTTTTAGGTTCTAATTTTCAGTAGAAAGGTTCAAGTTAGGATTATGGTTCAATTCCATTGAAAATTTTAGTTCATATCAATGTTAAAGTTAAGAACATAATTTTATGGTTGATGGTATTTTTAGAGGTGCACTTTGGTTGATATTTTGTTTTCTCATTCTTTTTCATTGGAGATGAATGAAGTTAGGGTTAGGATTTAGGGTCACAAATGTAAATTCATGAAAAGTCAATATTTAAGACATGATTTTATTGCTCGTGGTGCACTTAGATATACATTTTAGTTGTGAAAAATGTATGCCAAAACAAAATATGTGTAAGAGTCTCATTTTGCTGTAGTGAATATCTATGTCAAGATCAGTGTTACAATTGCTTTTTTTTTCTGTGTAAGTTTTACACTATAATACAAAGTGTATAGTATGCCAGGGTCAGGGTGGGCTAGCACCTCTGGCAGAAGAACATGTGACATCCTTTCTGGATGGTTTACACATCTTTGGTCCCTACCTGGCACCCAGTTGTAATCTGTGGCTCTCCATAGCTGTTTGCATGCAACAGCAGCCACACCCTACAACAGCTTCAAAAACTATCTAATTCAATTGAGGGTAGCTTATGAGTCTTAAACCCTTGGAGATAAAGGGAACAGCCTATCCCACCAATTGATGCCAGACTCCGGAATATTGATCAGAGGCAATACAGTGAGTCCAATGAAGCCCAGTTCTTTATTTGCTTACACCTAATAGACAAAATATCTCTAGGCTAAAACTATAACCTTTCTAAACTAATAGATATACCTGGGAGATTCTAAGGAGTGGCAACCTTGAATCTTTTCTTCCTGTCCCTTCCAGTTCAGAACTCCAGAGAGACTTGTTTTGAAACCCTCTCTGCCTCCTCCCTGGGAAGTCACAATGCTATTGTTGACATTTCCAACAACCACGCCCGCAACTCTTAGCCCAGCTGCATATTCCATCACAACAATTGAGACCATTGGAAGACTCAATGGTCATCGAATCCATCTCTGCAAGAATAGTGGAACATGAACACAGCAGGACAAACTGCAGTTATCCTGGTCATCTACTGCACCTAGTCCTATCTCCAAGTGTCTTGATTCTGTCTTGCCATTGGACTTAAATCTGCTAAATCATCTGGTCACACATTGGGGGCTGGGCTTGTTGCCAGAGTCATAGTATGGCTTCCACAAAGGTTGGGGGACTATTGACATGACTTTTTCCATGTGCTTTCAGGAGAATTTTCAGGAACAGAATTGTAATTTCTATATAATCTTTGTTGACTTCACCAATGTTTTTAGTACTGTCAGGAGGATCATCTCAAAGTTTAGCTGTTCTGCCAAATTCGTTCAGACAATATGCCAGTTCCATGATGGCATAATAATCATAGTGCTGGATCAGAGAGATTCCTCTAAGGCATTCCCAATCACAAACAGTGTTAAACAGGGGTTTGTGTTTGCACCCACACTGTTCGGCATGATGTTTATTGCCATGCTGAATGATGCCTTTCAGGACTGCAATAGAAGCTATTAAATCTGAGATGACTTCAGGCTATTACTAAAGTGAAGGAGACTTCCTCTGTATTGATGACTGTGCCCAGAATGCTGGTTCAGAGTCAGAAATACCAGCCAGCATAGACATATTCTCTATGGCTTGTCACAACTTTGGACTCACCATCAATTTTCAAAAGATCAAGGTCATGCATCAGCCTTTTCCTTCTGCACAGTATACAAAACACATAATCACAGGCAAAAGGTAGAAAGGCAGTGGACCAATTCAATTACCTTGGCAACACTCTCTCCCAAGTAGCAATCATTGATACAGAAGTCAACTGCAGAATAGGAGAGACAAGTTTGCTTTTGGTAGACTGAGATCCACTGTGTGAAAATGTCAATGAATTAGTGCAGCATCAGAATTGAAGGTCAACAGAGCCATAATACTCACTACCTTTCTGTATGCTTATGAAACATGAACTGTGTAATGAATAGAATGCATGACAGTTTAACCATTTCCACATGACTTGTCTCCACAGAATATTAAGCATGATGTCTAAATAAAGTACCAATCATTGAAGTTCTCTCTACAGTAAGTCTATATCAATCCACATTCTGCTAATGAGACCCCAGATCTATTCATCAGGTTACATCATCCATATACCAGATGAGCACATACCCAAACAGCTCCTTTTTGAGGAACTCTATGCTGGAAAATGACTGTATGGAAGGCAGAAGAAATATTTCAAAGATACATTAAACATATCCTTAATGTTGCTTAAAATAGACACAACATAGGAAGGGTATCAGAGTCAGGTGCAAAAGCTTAGGTAGCATGGATGAGAGAGGTGTGACAAGAGTTTGCAAGGGTCCACGAGTGGTGCAGGAGATACAGCAAGGCTCAGAGTAGGTGCATGAGAGTATCTGAGTGGGTGGTATAGAATACA
The DNA here is from genome assembly GCA_012654045.1 of Ptyas mucosa. Lineage (NCBI taxonomy): Eukaryota > Metazoa > Chordata > Lepidosauria > Squamata > Colubridae > Ptyas > Ptyas mucosa. The sequence goes on from WNWU01013802.1 coordinate 13,026,086, forward strand.
TAGTTCTATATGGGAGGGTGCATAGTTTGGGAAGACTTACCCCAGTGATTTGCAATCTTTCCTGTTAGCTTCCCCATTCACTTTTTGCATGTTTAATGTACTGATAGTATTAGGTTTTATTGATTTGATTTTTGGCAATCTTATATTTATTTTATATTTCAGATTCCTTATTTAATTATAATATTTTATTCACATAAATCAGGGTAAGGATTCAGATACGTTAAGATTGCTGGTTGTCAAGTGTCCAGATAATGACCATGTGACCATGGGGTGCTGGGTGGCCAAATTCTAAGCACCAGTGACCAGTCGTGATCACCTTTGTTTCAGTACCATTGTAACTTTGATCAATCATTGAACAAACGGTCATAAGACAAGGGTTCCTGTAGGCGGTGGTTAGTGGCAGTCTTCATGTGTTAACTTTACATATGCACTTGAGTTTTAGTAAGCTTGGGGAGTTTTAGAATCGGGGTTTATTAAAGTTTAAATTTAGAGTTAATGTGAGGCATTTTTATGATTCCGGTCTTGACATTAAAATGAAATTTGGATTGGAATTTCATTTAACTTAGCTTCTTTTTCAATTGGATTTTCTTGCAGATGTTAGAATTGTAGTTAATATTTGTCCTGGGATATAATTAGGGCTAGGGTTCATATACTGAAGTGCACAGGGAAGACAAATTCTCACCCATGATGAATGAATAATGTTGCCAAGCTGCCGTGCTATTTCTGCTGCTTCATTCTAACTTTTTTCTTGCTACATTCCAGTTGTGCTTCTTGCTATATTTTGTCGTCTCCTCTTAATCTCAAATGAGTAACCATTTCATTGTACAATGGCTTTCTACAAGTATGAATATTGTCAAGGAATTTAGATGACCAGATATTGTGTCACAGAGCACTGTAGAAAATCAAGCTTATAATGGTTTTGCCTATTATTAATTTAATAGCCTTTATGGTGTGATGATATTGCTAAGTAATTGATAATATAGATGTTACTAATGCCTGCCTAGGACATCCCATCCCATGATGCATCTCTCTCTAAGGGAGTCTTCAACATTGTATCTTTATCATTCTTCAGTTAAAGTATTGAGAGTGCTAAGCTAAATGCTAGTAGCTACTAGAGCTGGTTCACAGTTGCATATAAATTTTCTTGAACAGAGGAAGCATGTGGACCGACAGCTGTGGCTTCGTATAATTTAAGTGTCATAATCACTAACTTCCTAGATAAATGCTGTATAACATTATGATAATTTTCTTTTAAAACATGGTAACCAACAATATGAAAATCATCCCAATATATATATATATATATATATATATTCCAAGCATTATCAAATTGTAGCCAAATAAAGTAAAATGGTTTCTTTTAATATTAAAATAGTATATACCAGATTTTCACACAATTGTTTTGTATGATTCACAAATTGTGCAATGTACACTCTTTCGAATTGGAACTGGTTCCAACTCATTCTTCATTAGTAAAGGTATGTTACCCTGAGGTTGTAACTGTGAAAAAGGTACTGGTAAAGGCTAAGATGGTAAGATACAACTTACCATTTTAGCCTTTTAAACTGATTTGGAACTGATTATTGTAATTATTGCTATTACAATGTTTTGTTGTTTTGTAGTCATTGCAGAGAAAGTTAACAAGGTAGTTCAGCTAAAGAAAATAACTGCAGTTTATCCTAAATTAAAATCAGATTAAAGTTCCACCAAAACTTTAATCTAATGAAAGTAATCTTGAAAACTCCAATAAACAGCAGGCGAGGAGCAGATAGTAGTGATTTCATAGATATGCAAATACACTAAAATCACCCCTAGTAAAGAAATTTAAAATAAGGAAAGCTATTAGGCTTTTCAAATCCTTTGCTTGGGAAGAATTTACAATATGTACAAACCACATCACTTCAAATCAGTAAGAGAAGCAGATGCCTTTTCCAAATTAATGCACCTGTTTTGGAAGCTGCTTCTACTTTTCCCTTTATCATTATTTCTCTCTAGCCACTCAATTTCATTTCCTTGGGAAAGGAAGAGAATTTTTTGAGATGTAAATCAACAGTACATGTTGTAATTTACATACATGATAAAATGTGAAAACATTCTGTTTATGTTAGATGCATCATTATTTCCCTCCGTTCATGAATCTGTCATCATCTCATATTAAAGTAAATTAACATTATTTTTCATATTTTGCATATAGTTTATATTACTTTTGGACATGTAAACATTAAAATGAAACATTTTTGTCTAAATAATTTTGCCATTTTTCTTCTCTTGGAAGAAATATCCTTCAGGGTTCAGTTCCAAGTGGGGAAAATGACACTGGATTCATGGAAGTTGCTTGGAAAGAAGGTTTATTGCTGAACAGAATCACATGGCTTGAGTTCCTGAGCAGAAAAGGGGAGAGATGCTGAGAGTGCCTTGGTTTTATGCCCTCTGCTGGGCTTTGAATTTGAGCTTGTATTCTGATTGGTTGTCAGACTCCCATGGGGCCATGCAGGGGTAACTTTGTAGGCTGTCTGTGTCCCAGACTTGGTTGAGCCTTGCTGGATGATGATGTAATGAAGGGGCTTTGGTCAATTCATATTATGGCTCTGCTTGAAGGAAGTAACACTCCTCCTGCGCGAGCTGCACTGGCTCCCAGTGGTCTTCCGGGTGCAATTCAAGATGTTGGTTACCACCTTTAAAATGCTCAATGGCATAGGACCAGGGTACTTACGGGACCACCTTCTGCCACCGATAGCCTCCCACCAACCAGTTCGCTCCCACAGAGAGCGACTCCTCAGAATGCCGTCGGCCAAATTATGCTGGCTGGCGACACCCAGGAGGAGAGCCTTCTCTGTGGGAGCTCCTGCCCTTTGGAACGAACTGCCCCCAGAAATACGTACAATCTCTGACCTCCGGGTTTTTCGCTGTGCCCTTAAGATCCTACTGTTCCAACAAGCGGGGCTGTCTATCTAAGTGGTTTTAAATTGGACTTTTAACTTGGGGTTTTAAATTTTGGCCGAAACTGTTTAATTGATTTTAATTAATTTTTAACGATGATGTCTGTATATTTATGTTTTAAATTGGATGTACACTGCCCCGAGTCCTTCGGGAGAAGGGCGGTATATAAATAAAATTAACATAGCATAACATAACATAACATAACATAAGTAGATCTTTGTTATGTAGAATAGACTGGCCCAGACCTTAATGGTCCATTGGCAAAGGTGGGGAGGCTGAGTTTCTGCCTCTCTTTTAGGGGAAATATTCTGCCCTTTTAATATTTCCTAAAATATATCATTTTCCTAGGAGAGGAGTGGATGCTAACTTCCTACATTTCAAAACACAATTTTGAACATAATGCATAATTCTACTTGAATCTCTGTGGACATTCCAATGAAAATGCAAAATATTGGGGAAATGTTTCCCTTTCTCACAATGCTAGTTGCTAAAAGAGACAATGTCACCTGATGTCATCCACCACCAGCAGCTAATGAGAAAGCATGCGTTTAGAATAGCTTACCTATACATTCCAAAATGGGAGAGACCTCAAAATGTTAAGCATCAAATATCTAACAAGAGTATTGTAACACTAGCAATGTAAGTAAAACGGAAATATTTTGTACACATAATGTGAAGGCATGAGCCACTGGAGAAGGATCTGATAGATGAAAAAAGTGAAAGCAACAGGAAAAAAGGCAAACAGAAAACAAAATGCCTGCACTCTTTCACTGATTAGACAGACATAAGTTAAAATGTATTAACAAGAAAATTACTTTGAATCTGATCATTGGATTCCTTTCACAATTCGATATTAATGTAAAAGAACTTCTCCAAACATATATTTTCAGATATGTGCAATTAAAAATATAATATAACAATATAATTAATTGTAATTAATTATATTAATATAATTAATTACACTGTAATTAATATAATAATTAATTAATTAATTACAATGTAATAATTGTAATTAATTACAATTAAATACTTTTGCCTGCTTTTTGGAAAGAGGTTCCCCCAGGGATTCACATTCTATACAGCTTTTTTAATGCCTTCAAATCAGTCCTGACTCCTGGCTAGTGCTCAGAAAAATCCTTGGAGTTTTCTTAGCAAGATTTTTACTGAAAGTGGTTTGTTATTTTTATGTGTGTGTGTGTGTGTGTGTGTGTGTGTGTGTCTGTGTCTGTGTCTGTGTCTGTGTCTGTGTGTCTGTGTCTGTGTGTGTGTCTGTGTGTGTGTGTGTAGGTCTTTGGTTATTCGGGTTTTCTCCCGTGTAAAATTGGAAATGTCTTGGCAACGTTTCGACAAAGTCTCATTCGTCATCTTCAGGCTGGTGTTCTCAGCTTCGTGCTTCCAGGAGTAATGTATTCCTAAATAAACATTGCTACTGGAAGCACAAAGCCGAGAACACCAGCCTGAAGATGACGAATGAGACTTCATCGAAACGTTGCCAAGGCACTTCCAATTTTACGCGGGAGAAAACCCGAATAACCAAAGACCTACATACAAACACCCACGAAAACCTCAGAGAAAATATATATATATATATATATATATATATATATATATATATATATAT
>WNWU01013802.1:13030746-13149540 GCA_012654045.1 Ptyas mucosa
GAGAAAAAAAGCCCAGAAACTTGTGAATGAGATTTCACAGAACCAGGGCTGCATAACATCTTGGCTTACATAGGTAGAACCTGGCTAGAGAGAAATGCATATATATATGCATATATATATATACAGGGCTGAGGAACATCTTAGCTTACGTAGGTAGAACCTGGCTAGAAAGAAATTGCACATAAAGCCTACGAAAAAGGAAAAAGAAACATTGTACCTTTTAGAGGGAGGATACTTGAAATAGGGTGTGGCTCAGTGACGAAGTCTAATAAGACAGAAATGGATCTACCTGAGTCTCCCACAGGCCAACACAGAATTGCAGTCTGCTAGAAAGAAAAAAGCCCAGAAGTTGTGAATGAGATTTCACAGAACCAGGGCTGAGGAACATCTTATCTTACGTAGGTAGAACCTGGCTAGAAAGAAATTGCATATATTGATATATTTATATATATATTTCTATGCTGCCCACTCTCCAAGAACTCTGGGCAGCTTACACCAAAGACAGTATACTAAATAGGATATTGCCCCCAAAAATCTGGGTCCTCATTTTACCCACCTCGGAAGGATGGAAGGCTGAGTCAACCTTGAGCGGGTGAGATTTGATCCACTGATCTGCTGAACTAGCAGTCAGCTGAAGTAGCTGCAGTACTGCACTTTAACCACTGTGCCACCTTGGCCCATTGCCTTCTTCCTAGCTATGAGACAGAGTGATTGTCCCAAAGTCAACTACCTGGCTTTATGGCTATGGTGAGACTACACATTTAATTGTTCAGTTTCTAAACTGGTGCCTCGCCCACTAATCAAACACAACTCTAAGCAATATTAGATCTTTTTAACACTGGGATGGGAGTTTATCAAACAATACAGGTTTGTAGGCTGTGCTAGGAAATCAACAAACATACCAAAAGAAGGTAATAGCAAACAATTTTCATACAATTGCCAGGAAGATTGTAAACATAAAGTCATCGAGACCCAAGCCTGACTGAAAGAAAAAACTTACTGTGGATTTTATAGTATTTTTAAGAAATGCAGCAATTCTGTTTTACATTCCGGTTATAGGGATTAGTGTGTTGTATTAATTTATTGAAGGTTCAGATCACCGTTAATTAGAAAAACTGTTTATTTTAATCAAAATCAAAACTAGGTAAGTCCAAAGAGCAAATACTCCCCTAGATCAGTAGAAAATCCTCTAGAAACAAGTATTAAATCATTTCTTCATGAGCCTAGCCATGACATTTAGCAAATTCCTTAATATTAAAAAAGTAATTAAATTTCTTATACCTTGCAGTTTAGAAGATTGATTGATTATAATATACATCTTTGAACTTGGTACCACATTGCTTAAATCAGTGGTTCTATAACTAATATCTTAGATGTGTTCTCTAACACCTCCAGTCATCTTTCATCAATATGGTTTGACCATGTTGCCTAAAGATTAGGGAACTGTACACAAACACTTAAGCAATTGGGAAGCTGATATAAATCTCTTGTATATTTATTTATTTATTTATTTAAAATTTATATACCGCCCTTCTCCCTGAGGACTCAGGGCGGTGAACAGCCAGAATTAAAAACATACAATACAAATATTAAGAATTAAAATACATATAAATTTGGCTCCAATTTTAAAACTAACAAACCACTTTAAAAAACGTCTAAAATTTCTTCCTAAGCCAGCCCGGCTTGTTGAAAAAAGTAGGTTTTAAGGGCACGGCGGAAGGCACTGAGGTCTTGAGATCTCCTTATCTCAGGGGGCAGCTGGTTCCAGAGGGTAGGTGCCCCCACAGAGAAGGCTCTCCCCCTGGGGGTCACCAGCCTACATTGTTTGGCTGATGGCACCCTGAGGAGGCCCTCTCTGTGGGAGCGCACGGGTCGGTGGGAGGTCATTTGTGGCAGTAGGCGGTCTCGCAGATAACTAGGCCCTATGCCATGGAGCGCTTTAAAGGTGATAACCAACACCTTGAAGCGCACCCAGAAGACCACCGGGAGCCAGTGCAGCTCGCGCAGGAGCGGTGTTACATGGGAGCGCCATGTTGCTCCTGTCACTACCCGCGCGGCCGCATTCTGGACCAGTTGAAGCCTCCGGGTGCTCCTCAAGGGGAGCCCCATGTAAAGAGCGTTACAGTAGTCAAGGCGAGAGGTGACAAGGGCGTGAGTGACTGTGCACAGGGAATCCCGATCGAGAAAGGGCCGCAACTGGCGAATCAGGCGAACCTGACAAAAGGTCCCCCTGGTCACAGCCGTCAGATGATCCTCCAAGGACAGCTGCCTATCCAGGAGGACTCCCAGATTGCGAGCCCTTTCCGTGGGGGCCAGAGACTCGCCCCCAATAGTCAGTGATGGAGTCAACTGACTATATGGGGATGCCGGGAGCCACACCCACTCAGTCTTGGAAGGGTTGAGCTTGAGCCTGTTCTTCCCCATCCAGATCCGCACAGCCTCCAGGCACTGGGACATCACTTCAAGGGCATCGTTGGGGTGGTCTGGGGTGGAGATGTACAGCTGGGTGTCGTCAGCGTACTGATGGTATCTCACCCCAAAACCACGGATGATCTCACCCAGCGGCTTCACATAAATGTTGAACAAAAGGGGCGAGAGGACCGATCCCTGTGGCACTCCACATATAAGAGGCCTCGAGGTCGACCTCTGTCCCCCTGCCAACACAAACTGCGACCGGTTAGAGAGGAAGGAGGAGAACCACCGTAACACGGTGCCTCCCACCCCCAGCTCTTCCAACCAATGCAGCATGATACCATGGTCGATGGTATCAAAAGCCGCTGAGAGATCTAACAGGACCAGAACAGAGGAGCACCCCCTGTCCCGAGCCCTCCAGAGATCATCAACCAACGCGACCATGCCGTTTCTGTGCTGTGCCCAGACCTGAAACCTGACTGGAACGGATCTAGATAAGATGTTTCCTCCAGGAATTGTGGAAACTGTTGCGCGACCACACTCTCAACAACCTTCGCCATAAAGCGAATCATAAAGCGAATCATAAACATATGATTATATGTTTACAAAAACTTTACTGTACTTTTAAATTGCATTAAAGAAGATAGTAAAATGCTTCAGTAATTATTCTTGCCATTATTTACTCATGTATTGATTGATTGATTATGTGCCATCATTGTTTTTACTTCTAGAGACCACATAATAGATTTTCTCCCTGATGATCTATCTCTAATCTGTTCTTTAATTCTCCCAATATACTCAATTAACTCTTTGACTCTACATTCAAAAATCTGGATTTTTTTTTATTTATTTGCAAGTTAATTCATATACTTTAAATATTAAGATTTCAGTTCAGCTTTCCTAAACAAGTGATAGATTAAATTAAATGTTTGTTCTTAAAATTTCTACACTAAATGTCTTTCTTAAAAGCAAATTTCTCTCAATTATGCCAACACTTCCATAAGTAAAACAGGAGATTTGTTATTTTCCTCAAAATGACCCTGCTGTTTTCTAAAGTACACCAAATATTCTCAGTTTTCTTAGACTCCTTCACACCATTTTAACCAAAGCTTTGAAAATATTGCTTAAAGTTTAAAAGATAAAATCAAAGAAGTATACACAGCTTCTTTTGTTTTTCACACCAGCCAGAAGCTTTCCATTCACACTTAACAATTAAAATCTAACAGTGACAACAAATTAGAAAGGTTAGCATTACCATTTTTACAACAGTGGGATTCTTACACAATTCTTCTTACACAATTACAACTTGGGCTAGAAACAAAAAATCACATATTCTTACTCTGTGCTTGTTAAAGAAAGAAATGAAACATTGCTATAACAACACTGATTAAACCTAAGGAGATAGAGAAAAATTAAGATACCATCACTGAAATACTTCTTGCCTGGAAACTGACCTTTTCAAAGTTGCTCCAGTAGTATTTTACCAGCTTCTAATTACTGTTCAATATGTTTTTCTCTCCTATGAGTACATGAATGACATAAAAGGAAGTCAGGTCCTATCAGAGCTGATTTAGAGATTCAAATTCTTTCCTGGAGCAATAAAGATGTTTTTTTTTAATGGCAGGATGCCAATCATGGGAACATCTGAGTCAATAGTTAAAGCACTGACTACAGGACAGCAAAAGAATCAACGTCACAAAGAGCTTCAAAAAAGAAATTCACAGCATTAAAAGTTTTGCACCAATCTGCAGTTTGTGGGCCTTTGGCTCAGAAATCATGCCACCTAACTGAAGTTTACTTATTAATGAAAGAGGAAAAAAATAGTTTTTCTATCCAAATCCAGTCATTTCAAAAACTTCCCCAATCCCTTTTTTCAGACCTAGAAAATTTATTTAGTGTATGGCATGTGTTAGCCAGGGATCACTGAGGTGGCTCGTTGCCTCTGTGAAAGGAATTTTTTCAGGAGGTGTTATCTTTACCCACGGGCCGCCTGAATGCCAGTAGACAATCAGGGAAGGCTCCTTTCTTGTCCTTCCACGGTTTATTTTATTCACTCACAGGAATCGAGGCACCGAGCTGTCAACCTTAGCAGACCCAGTATCATACCACGTGAGCCAGTGCGGCCCCGCCTAGAAAATGTTCATCCTTTTTAAAAATGGCAGTCAGCAACCATTTTCAGGAAAACAGATTTCAGTAGAAAAAAGAGCACATGGGGTGGCATGGGGTCAATATGTATACTTTAAAACAAAAAGTTTTTTTTTAAAGGAAAGAAGAAATAAAAGTAGATTTTAGGGAGGGGAAAGTTTCAGCTTTCATTTGGTAGTTATTGCACAGTGTTCATTATCATCTTTTCCAGGTTGCTATTTTTAACTTGATAACTCTGAGTGTACTTGTAATATAGCTTTGAAAATAAAAGTGCTCAGCTAGTGCTAATTGCCTTTGCTTTATGCACATAAAACCTATGTAAGTCCCAGAATTAGATTTCAGACCATCATGATGTTTTCCCATTTAAACCACTTCAAAACACTCATTTATGCACAGACAAGTTTCAGTGTTGTTAATTTATTAATGGGTCTACTGTCATATATGATAGTGTCATCAGGATCAGAAGCACTTTTGTTCATGCAGTAATCAGAGGTTGGGCACTATGAAAATAATCATGTTTTCAGCACTATCATCAGATGTAAAATAAACCTGAAGGGACATATGACTTTTATCATAATTGCTGAGACAGGCTGTTGGAAGGCTCTGGAATATAGTTCTCTATGACAGTTTTCATAAATCAAACATCAACCTTAAGCACTGCCTGCATAAGTAGAAATGAGAGCAAAAACTCCTAAAGTACCTTATTATCTTCAGATGCAGTGAAGAACATCATGTGATGCATATAAAAACTAGGTGGAGCTTCAGTAACCCTAACAACGACCATTTTGTATTTTTTTTAACCTCATTCAGCAGGCATCCCTGAGGGAATACAAACTTGTGTGCTTTCTTCAGCTTTCCAGCAGCAAAGTAACTCCAACTGACCCTGCTTGCTAACCTAGTATTTTGAACATATAACAGCAGTTTTCTAACATTGTTAATGCACCTTGTAACTCAACTTGAGATCAGTCTGCAATGGTTATAAATATAAATCTATAAATATCTATACCTATAAATCCAGAGTTTTATATACATTTTTATAATTATTAATGCCACTTTTGGATGAAAAGTAGGATATAAATTCAATAAATAAATAACCTGAAACGGTCCATTTATGTTTCATATATAAATATGAATGAATTCTAGGTATAAAGAATGGGAAATTAAATAAAGCCACAGGGAATGCCCAGACAATAGTCTGACTGCTGCTCTGTCTTCAACATTTGAACAGTTCAGTCAAAGTTCCTACTTTTAAAGTGATCCTATTAAAAATAACATGTGTATAATAAACTGAAGCAATTAGGCAGATATTTATGTTACCAATAAAGGAAAATATTTATAGTTCAGGGTTGAAATGAGGGATCCCCTGAGCTTGGTTGTATTCTTGCAAACATTTCATTACCCAAATGATGGGTAATATCATGCTAGCATTGATGATGTTACCTAGTTGGGTAATGAAACATCTGAAAGAAAAGAACCAAATGTAGACAGCACCAAGGACTCATCAGATATTTATGTGTACCAGCTATTTTTTTAGTCTAGGAAATTCCAATATGATGCCACTTAAATTTTTGAACTAGAGCTTCCAGAGTTCCTTGTTCTTGACAAATATCTTAACTCTGATAGTCATAAACAGAACAAAAACAATTTGATGGAAGTCATTAAACTCCCTACTCATAATCTATTCAATGGAAGAATCACAAAGCTCAAATTAAATGACATACACAACCAGGTTCTGAGCGTTCTGCAATCACTGAGAATATTATTGTCCTTTCAAGCTGCTGATTTGGAAACTATCTGTATTCTTGACTCAAGATATCAAATATAATATGAAAGGAAAAATACACATGAACACATTAAACATATCTAGGAATGACTAACTAGAAAATAAAGAAGACAATTCTCAGACTTCTTTTTTTAAAAAATAGAGGACATTGTTTCTTTGCTAAAATCCTTGATTCTTTTAATATGAAAGAATAATAGTTTATTTCATAGGCCACCTTTTCAGCTCTTTATCTTGCTCCCAGGTTTCTACCATACCTTTTTGCAACCTTTCTTGCTGATCCTCAGATCTAATTATCCATTTCTATAAACTAATATTGAGTTGAAGGAACTCAGCTGAAAAATTAATCTCAGTACTGTGGAATAGTGTCTCCATAAGTGCTATATCTATTTTAAAATGAATGCTTGTTATGGTATTAATTTTTATGTAATAAAACATGGGAAAACAAGGAAAATCTTCCAAAAGATCTTCAAACTCAGAAAGAGGTTCCACCCTCAAATTGGTATGCTAAATTATGCCAGTGGGCACATAGTACTTGATTCATAAATTAGAGATTAAAGGACTTTGATAAATTCAATATAGGAGAGGTGTCAACATTCAAGATACTGTAGGGATATTTTCTACTTCAAAGAAGCCATAATACTAGAAAATGAAGTTAGATCAGCATCGGTCATTATCCAGTTGGATAATGACAGGAATTGATGGAATATCTACAGGCATATGGCAAATAACAGAAGAAGAATCAGTAAAGATTCTATCCAGCTATGCTTATGCCAGCATATCTGGGCAACAATATAGTGCCAGACAGTGTGGAAGAAATCAATCTACATGCCAAAACTAAAGAAAGGAGCAGAATGTGCAAACTACCATACAAAAACTTTAATTTCTAACAAAATAATGCTTAGGGTATTCCAACACAGATTAAATCTCTAACTGGAACAGGAGATGCCAAGTGTTCAAGACGGCTTTAGAAATGTACTGCTGATGCATGCTGATAATTGAGAAAGGCAAATAAGATCAAAAAGAATATGTGTGGCATTGGTTATAGAAATACCTTACATTTTGTTGACATGTTATATTATGTTATGTGTTTTGGAAAATAGGAATTTGAAAATATCTCATTGTCTTTGAGTGACACCTATGCACAGGTCAGGAAGCTGCAGTTCTGATGAAACATGGCTCCAGGTTAGCACAGGAGTAAAACTTTGCTATATATTCTCCCTTTATTAATTCAATTTATATGGGGAATACATGTTGAGGGAACCTGAACTAGAAAAATATTATTTTAAAAGATATTAAAATTGGAAGAAAAAACATAAATAACATATGCTATTGTTATTTTAAATGTGTTACTGCTGCAATTCCAGTAGATCCTAGGCAAATTACAAAAACAATAAAACAATTCAAAACATACAATAACAATGCCAGCCTACGCTAAAACAATCATAACAATGGAAGAAAACCACAACAGGGACCCCCAAACCTTAGGCTTGAATTCAGATTTTCAGAATTCCAGGAGACAGGGTGCTACTCGTATTGTTAGCAGGATGGGAGCTGCAATAGAGAAGGCAAAATTTCACGATCAATAATATGACATTTCATAAAGGTGACCTGGAGCATGACCACTCTGCCAGAACTCATCGTATCAGCCGAAACAATTGAAGATAGACAATAAACCTGGGTTTCTGATATGTTTTCACTAAAATATGTTTTATTTTATGTAAAAGGAGGCAATCTGTGGTGAAATTTAAACAACTTGTCCAGTGGCATCCATTGAAAAGGCAATGACAAAAGCATACATGCTTGAAAGGGAGTTTACATCAAAATGGCACCACGCATTTTGATGCAGCACTGGATCCTGTGATGTCTCTGAATTCTTTTATCTACATAAAAGTATGTATAAATGTTACACTGAATACACTGAGTGGGAAGAAAAGAGTCAACAAATGGAAGAATCAACAAACATCCTTCTTAAACCTTTGTGAATATGCTCTGTTGATGGTGGTAGACAACTCTATGATTTATGTGTAAATCACATACGTTTTGTCCCAAATATGAATATGTAGTTTGTTCCCAGACTCTTCTCCCCAAAGTAGTCTTTCTAGCCATCCCAATAGACACATACTGGATTATTAAACTGGACAGAGAGGTTTAGGGTATTTAGACTGACAACTAGAGAAAACTTAATGTAGCTATCCTTTCTTCTCTCACACTAGAGCTTTCTCCTTTTCTCCCTAAACATCTTTCTGAAGTAACTGACGAAATGGAGGTGACAGAAAATGATTTATCCCCATTGAATAGAGCCTTTAATGAGGCAGGTGAAGGAGTTCTTATGGGGAAAATGTGAGGGAATTCCATGAGTCACTACACCATAAAATCTATCTCTTATCTCACAAACTATAAGTCAGATATTTTTACATATCGGATATTTTTAAGGCTAAACCAATAGATTTTTGCCATATGAAGCAAAGTCCAAACTGGCTCCCTTTTGTGTTTTGCATACGGAAGATATCTGGTCACAAAGATGTTTAATGACAATAAGTTAATTGAGGAATGCAAGGCAGACAATAAGAAATATATATTGATATTTCGGGTATGGAAACCACCATGGACCTTAAGAGTATACTTAGGGAAGTGGCTGCCATTTCCCATATGCTTCTAAAGGTAGCTGTATCACTTTGTTCAATGGTAGGACTAATTGTGACACCTAGCACCCACTGAAAATAAAGGGGAGAGATATTGTTTGGTAAACTTAAAGTTAATCTATGACTTTTCCAACCAAAAATCAAAGGTAAATTTTATTACAGCATCCAAAGAAGATACAGTAGAAAGAACAGGTGTTAAGATTTCTCTATATGTATTTTCAATTATACTTAACATGATGGATAAGAAATCGCCACAGGAAGAATATTGCTAAATCTGAAGTAAACAGCAGTGATTTTTTTTTGGCATTTAGCATTAAAATAACTTAAACCCTGGTTGTTGATATATTTCTGTGTCATTGCTTTCCCAGTAAAGTATAGATTTTTGTTTCACCCCATCTAGTAATTTAATTAGCTTTGTTCAATTGAGTTCAACATATTCACAGAATTGGATATTGACAATCATTGCAACAAAGCTAACTGCTAAGATCCTGCCTTTGTTATAAACCAAATTGCTGCCCACTTGCAAAAGAATCTATTTAAAATTTGTCCAGGCCATCCCCATCACTATACAGCCCTAATTTGTATCTAAAATTGCAATGAACATTTTTGCTCTTGCAGTAGTCATTTGGTCTAATAAAATCTGTACAATTTCATTAATGATTGATAAAATAATTCAACTCAACCCTCTTTTAATGCCATCCATTAAAAATATGGGAGATTTCCAATTGTTTAGTGGCATATAATTTGAAACCAAGGTAATACCTTGGTAACTGAGAAAATGAAGAAGGAAGATGAAGTTTTCTAATATTTTCAATTTAAATCCTTGTGGTATTTTCCTTTAATTATTTCACTTTATTGCAGTCAAGAATTTGATATTCAAATATCCAAAACTAAATTGACAATGTCAGGATAGTTAAAAGAAAGCAGATACAGACAAAAAAATGGCTAAAGGACAATCTTAAATCAAAATATGCTAAAGGGGTTGCTCAAGATGTGCATATACAACAGGAAGAAAATGTTAGGTGCAAGAAACCAGTAGTCAGGATATGGTTCAAAAGCACTGTAAATTTATTTTATGCAGCCTACACACAAGAATCTGATCTACTAATGTTCAACGCAAATTGGTGCTAGATAAGAGACAATGGACTTCAAGAGGTGGCTGGACTTAGGTCTCTTTCAGAGGTGTAGGGACTCCAGACTTATGATGCATTTGGCCACACCCTTGGGCTACAGAATGAAAATTAGCAATCTGGATAATATGAATAGCAATATAAAATACAAATACTAGACAAAAGAATACGCACGCATATACATAGACACATAGACATGAGCACGTAGACATATATATTAATAAATAAAACAATTGAATTTTATAAACTTATATTAGAAACCTTTACCAAACCTGAAAAAATATACTTCAGTAGTAGACATAGCATGTACACGCCAAAGCCAAGGGATAATGCTGAGCCTAAGCCATTGCTGACTACTCCTACTCAAGCAGGTTCCATTCCTCCTAATTATTGTATGCTTCCCTACAAAACCTGACAACTTTGTGTGTTATGTTAGGGTTGATATTAGAAAATAGAAATTGCATATAGTGTTAATTGTTGTATCCTGTTTTGCTAGTAAGGAGTGGAGTAATTGGAACATTTTGTTCTATATAAAATTACAGAAGATTACAATACAGAAGAACATGTTTGGCAGTTTCTATTTGTCCTGATCAGCAATGACATCCTTATAATGAGTATTGTGTCTTTTTGTATCTTCCAGCCAGAAGTGCTGAAGGAAAGCATTGTATCAAGCTCATAGCCCAAAGGTAGTAAGTAAATAGGGAGAAATCCCAGGAGAGAAAGCTTTGTTGTAAACTATTTGTTTCCATCCACTTAGAAATCCATCTTTCCTTACAGATTTAGAATATTTTTCCTTTCAGATTTGGAGCCTATGTAAAAGTACACACAAAGGTATTAACAACCCCATAAACAGAACACTTTTTTTCTCGAGACCATGCTGCTGCTACCAAACAGCACACTATTGTATGTGTGGAGGGGAGGGGGTATGGTTTCTTTAATTAATTTTAAATAGTTGCTATAAGAAGACCCCTATGTGTTTCACATGACATTTGGATTTTATCCTTCCAAAGCCCTAGTTTATCTATTAGATTAAACCACAATAAGGTTTACATATCATACTTTTGATAGATTAGAAACTGGTGTGAACCCATTGAATTAACAAATCATGATTTATAACTTGTGAACTTTCATATTAGTATAAAGACATGATTCAAATTGACCAAGTCTTAATTTGATGTGTTAATCAAATTAAGTGCAGATTTGGTTTATTTTTCTTACTGTGTTCTGATATGAATTAGATGTTACTGTTGATTTTTTTAATTAGGATTATTTGAATTCTTTGATGGAAGTTGTCATTGAAAAGAATGAGATAGTGGCCGCTTCCGATTGAACTTCCGGCGCCTTCGGAAGTGGGATCTGTGACCTCCGTGGGTCCATTCCGAGCTCCCCCTGTCGGGGGCTTCATTTGAAATCATAGCCACCCTGTAGGGGTGATGAAGCAAAGGGGAACCACCTTGCAGGTTGACAGGAGCCGCATATCCCCTCTCTGACTCGGAAAACCCCCTCATCCGAAGACTAGGAGCAGCAGCAGTTGAAATGGCTGCCATGAAGCCAGGGAACAGTCAGAAACCATAACTTTGTGCAGGAGCAGAGAAACAGTGAATAGTGTGTTGTCTGGGCAAGAAAAGATTTACAGCTGAAGCCAGACCCCCCAAAATTTAAGGGGAATACCTTGTAGAACAATTTGTTACAGCAGTGTATAACTATTGTGAAAAAGCATATTGAAAATTTAAAGAAGTAAATATTTGTTTAAAAAGAAAATTAAGCTGGAAATGAAATCTACAAAACAAAAGGTGTGATATTAAGATGGCATATTAAGACACTGGAACTATAAACCTACCTTTTCTTCAAATAATTTGCCATAAGTAACAGAGTTATAAGTTAAACTAAGCAAGAGAAATAAATTGGACTTGTCAAAATAAAAGCAAAGCGGCAGCAGAGTCAAAATAAAAGCAGAGAGGCAGCAGAGTGAAGTAAAGAGCGCCATCTGCTGATGACAGTGAATTTTTGCAATTTGGGAGTAAATATTGAAATGAAGGGAAATAACTGTTGAACTATACATATTTACCTTCTAACCACTGGAGACTGGAATATTAAAAAATAATTTGTGTCTGGGGATCCCTAAATACTATTGGATATACAAAAACAACTTGAGGAGTGGAGGGTCCCTGAATTAACTGATTTGATTGAACATTGATGAGATGCTTAAATTTTACTTGGAGGTTTGGTTTCTGAACTAACAATTGTGGAGACTCAAATGGAATGGAGTTAATGATTCAAAACATTAAGGACATTAAAGACCTTATCCTGGAACTACACAAGGACATGGTGGAAATATTTGATCATATAGATAGAAGACAGGAAAATTTTATACAAGAGACAAGAAGCAAAGATCAGGACAAGAAGGAAAGAATGGAATTATCAGCTGGAACAGAAGGGGAATTAGAACTGAGAAACCAGCAAAAAGAAGATAACAAGGAGGAATTTAAACGGGGGAAACCTTTTAAAAGATTTTAAAAAGAAATGGGAGGAACAGGAAGAAGTTTGGAGGGAAATGATAGGATCTAGAGTAGAAAGCTTTCAAATTAAACAGTGGGAAAAGACAGGGCAAGGAGAAAAAAAATTAAATTATGGTTTCAGAATATAAACTTCGAAATAGATGGAATAAAAGACTTAAGAGGAAAACAGGGGAGACAAGTCAAAAAAAGGTAGGATTAAAGAATAGGATGTGGATAAGAGATAATGGTTAAGGGGAGAAAAAGAGTTATAGATATGTCATGATTATATGTTAATAATTGTATTAATATTAAAATGATATAGGCTGGACAATTAGTTGGTATTAAATATAAATAAATATTAGGATAACATTACCACAAATAGATATGAAACTGGAAAATTATGAATGAGAATTCGTTATTAATTGGAAATGAGAGGTTGAATGATGGTATTATTAAAAGTGTATAAAATATGACTATTGTGTAGGTAATGTGAAAGTAGATATATTTATGTGTATTAATGAACTTTAAAATATACAGAAAGGAAGAGTTAAATAATGAAAATATGAATAACAAAACAGAGTATCATGTCCTTGAATATAATAATATGGAGGGAGAAAGATATAATGGAAGTTTAGAATAGAAGGGTGTAAAGCAACGTATCACAAATAAGGTCAAATAAGTTAAGAAAAGAAACATGAAAAATAGATCCAAAGAATGGAAATGGTGGTAAGCTTGAAATGTTAGGATATAAGAAACTGGTATTCAGACGGTATGCTGTTTAATAAATTAAGTGATGTTAGTATTAAAAGAATAATATTGTAGTTGAATATATATAAATGATTAGAATGATGATGTGTGTAAAATTATTAACATGAAGATTAATCAATATTATGATATTATAATTATTATTATTATTATTTTCAATAACACATGTTTAAGTGATTAAGTCTGTTTCTTTTATTTTTGAAAGTAACTTTAAGAAGTTGTATAGTTATAGTTGAAAGAGATATTAATTGGAAAATACACCATATCCTGTAGATATATTATATTATATACAACAACGAAAACAGAGAGGGAAATGGAGTGTAGTGGAAGGGAGTAGGAGAGGAGGGGAGAAAGAGTAAGGGTAGAGAGGGGAAAGGAGAGAGGGGAGGGGAGGAGAACAGTAGAAAGGGAAGTAGAGGGAAGTGGAGAAGAAGAGAGAGGGGAAATAGAGAGGGGAGAGGAGAAGGAGAGAGGGAAGTAAAAGGAAAAAGAGAAGGAAGGAAGGAAGTAGAGAGAAAGAGAGGGGAGAAGGGAAGAGAGGGAGAAGAAAGAAGAGGAAAAGAGATGGATTGTTGTTATAAAATTGGGTGAAATATGGTGTACAGAAGAAAACAGGGGCAATTTTGTATTTTTTCTACTTGAGGGTTATACTATTGAAATTATAACAAAAAATAATATGATGGACGTTAAAGCATATTGATTTAGATGTTATTGCATGCTTGTTAATATTTATATGAAAATAAAAATTTTGTATAAAAAATAGGTATAAATAATATGTAATAAGGAAAATGGAATGTAATAATTATGAATATGTTTATCTGTATTGAAATGTATGATACTCAAACACCAAACCATCCACATAATGATATGTATAATTTTTTAAAAAAATAAAAATTTGATGAGGAAAAAAATGAATGTAATGCCTACAATACTTTGTATTTTGCATGGAATTTTGAGGAGATGGGAGGTTAAGAAATAAGAAATATCAATCAATAAATAAATATCTATTAAATTTGGGGAGAAAAGAAAAGAAAAGAATGAGATAGTGAAGTTCCCACAAAATTGAAAACTCTGCCTTTAATTTCCCAGTAATCCAAAGAATAGCTTTGCATGAGATGCTGTCTGAGTTTTAACAAGGGCATTGGTTGCTTTCTTAAAGGAAAATGGATCACAAAAGATTTTCTGGAAGAAACTTTAGGCTATGATAAAAGAGGAGAAGTGAAATCAACAGGCTGGAATTTTTGTAGCAAGTATTAACCTCGGTGTAAATGCAGAGACCAAATGAGCTTCTTTAATTTCCATAATGAAATTGTTTTTGTAGAGTTAAAAATACTGTAATGAGGCCCAAACAGTGTGCTTTCAGGGACTCCCAGGGTGAAGCAAATGAGATTTTAGCTTCTCTAATTGGGCATATTGCAAACTGGGCTCAGTGCTGTCTTCGGCACAGGATGCTCAGTATCCTTAACAAAAAGAGATCTACAGCTGTCAGCAGAATGTAAGGGAGCTTTTTATAAGCCAAACCAACCAGCACAAGACTAGGGCTCTGACGGGGACCCCCCAAAGGGACAGATCAAGGGGAGAACAGCTCTGCTGTGCCTTGATTAAGAAGTTATTCGTAAGGTAATTTGTTTACCACTATCAAGGAGAATTTTTAAACCAACTGTTGAGAATTCCCAGAATCCTCTGAAGTATTTCATTTGATTAAGCAATGAATATGGATATTTTATTTTCCCTCTCCTGTGAATTAAATCTCATTACCTGTCAATGCAGGTTTTCGGAAAGAATTGTGCTCTGTGCGCACTGCCAAAAGTCTGGCGTTTTGTTTATAGTCCTCCTGCCATGTATCAAACTTTGCTAACATCCATCCCATATGAAACAGCACAGGAAATTTTGGATAACAATCATAAACATTTATGAAACAAAGGGAAAAGATTCATCTGAAAATGAAGAAGCCTAAAGATTCGCAATAAAATGAAAATGCAGGAGCTGAATACCAAGCGTGAAAAATTTTTGACTACCATGCCACAACAGACATCGTCTCCAAAATGTGTAAAACACTAGTAAAAGAAAAATGGTTGCTTTTCAACTTAGGTTAAAATCCTCAGGCTATATTAAGGTCAGGTTCTGCATATGAAGGATTGTAAATATACTGTAGCTTGGAATACATAGTTGAAATATACACATTAAGTCTAATTTCAAGGTGTTTAAAAATAACAGTGTTTCTATTTTTCAAAGATTTTTTTATTTGGAAAATGAGATGAAGAGTATATAGTGAGTTCTCTCAGTTTTTTCATTTCATTTCAAATCCTTCCTGTTTTTATCAATCACTAGATGGAGACTAGAGAAAGTGTATATGCAGGATGTTGTTGGACTGTTATTGTTATTGACCATTTGGTTATCTGACTACAGATAGACGAGGTGGGTCACCACAAGAGAGAGAGGCTTTATATAGCATAAATTTTCCAATTGCACATACCATGTGGAAAGTTTTTTTTCTAGGGCGAAAAAATGAAACTATCTACTATGCAGTATGATTTTGATTTTTAATCCCCCAAATGTTGCTGAGAAGATGACAAGTCCGGTACTCAAAAAGATTAGCAAAAATATTTTTAAAAGAAGGAAATATGCCCATTTGGTTATTTTGTATACTTTAAAATCAATAAATCAACTTACTATAATATAATTATGTGTTTTTATATTTATACCAAACCAAGATGCCCCCTGATTTTTTTTTTCAACACAGCTATGTGAGATAAGTTGAGATGAAGGTGGTACCTGGCCCAATGAATATAATGGCTCAGATAATTTGATTCTGTTCTCCTTGGTGTTCCAATTCAGTAAGATAACTATTGTGGTACACTGGATATCTTCAGCAAATTCATGAAAATCCTTGCTAATCCCCCCCCCCCCCATCATCATTTATGAGGAGCACACAGTGTTATAAAATGAAGATGAGAACTTGATGTATTTTTTAATACGAATACATTGTATTTGGGTTGATCTATTATTTTATTTGGCTTTCAGAAGAAGTATATTACAAAATATCTTTTCTTTTATGTACACTGAGAGCGTATGCACCAAGACAAATTCCTTGTGTGTCCAATCACACTTGGCCAATAAAAAATTCTATTCTATTCTATTCTATATGTTCAGAACACATTGAATACTAGCTGTTAGTTGTGGAAATAAAGACCAGGATTAACTAACATAGGTTGATGATGCTTCTAAAGCGTAACACTACCAAATGCTACTTTGACCTTCCAAGGAAAGGAGGCTGAATAAGAAGGGGAGGATTTAGTTGACAATTTTAGATGCATTCTCCCTAATATTTTGTTAGCTTTGCTGGGTTTCTATATTTTCAATAATAAAATGGGCTCTGTATATCCCGATAGGAATGTGTCTGTGCTGCAAATTTTAAAGACACACCATAAATGCATGCTGCAGCAAAAGACAAGTCTTGTTATTATTTTCCGTCTGTTATTTCCTTTGTTAACATAAGCTCCCTGCCTTCATTTTGATGTATAGTATGTCTGAATGAATTCATTACATTCACAAACTACAACAATATTCCCCAAAGTAGAATAACCCATATTGTACATCCATGTGTGACCCTGAAAATATCTTCAATGAATGTTTCTGCATAAATTAAATGACATTGAATTGTTGAGCTAATTTCAAATTTGCTTCCAAACCTGCTTCCAAACTCTCCACGGATGCCCTTGAGCCAAACCTGATCCATGATTAAATTTATGTTCTTGTGTTTCTTCTTGTGCCTATAAAGTTTTGCCTTTTCTTGACAATAAAATGATCATCTTCCCATATCTTTCAAAGATCTGGATATTCTCAAATATTTTTTCTGGAAGTATGTCCCTCTCTTGGGTGATGTTCAATGACATTATGCTTTCTTTGCTCTGATATCCTTATGTCCTTCATATCTTTCAATAATGAAATATCTACACAATCTAGGTTCCTAAACATGTACTGTACCTTCTTCCTTCTACCTCAGATAGCTAGGGTTATTGTCAGAGTTTGCTGCTGTTAGATATTAGTTTTAGATAGTTTTCCCTCTGGTTCACTGTTTGGACGGAAGGATGTTTAAATGTGATTGGATGAGCTCCCTGACAGCCCTCTATATAAAGGCTGTCTGTTAGAGAGATGGGCTGCTGGATTGTAAATAGTTGCTGAATAAAGAGCTGTTGTCTGAAGCCTGTCTCCATTCTCTTCAATCCACCTATCTAACACTGGCGATGAAGGTGAGATACCAAAGAAAACACTGAGACCAAAAAGAGCTGACAATGAAACAATCCAGCCCGGCAGCAAACACGAATGGCAGCCATCTTGCACGCTAAATTCAAATGCTCAGAACTGCGGCAAGCATGTCTGGTAACAAAAGGGTGCCAGAAACAAACTGCCAGACTAGGATAGTGCAGGTGAGCACCCCCTGCAGGAAAAAGCTTCACATCACCATACAGATAGAAGGGTCACCCTGCAACATGGAAATCGACACCAGCTCGTCAATAACAATTATCTCCTGGCAAGCATTGAAGGCTGCTGTCCCAAGACTTCAAAAACACCAAGTTGAATGCCAACACTTGCAGCTCAGTGATTACCAGGGGAATCGGATCCCTGTCATCGGCTGTGGATCCTTCAAGGTCAGTTCAACAAATTCCGGGGTGAGCTGACCTTAATAGTCGCCAGAGGAAACCTTCCCAACCTGCTCGGGCTGGACTCGTTTGAGTCCCTTGGTTGGGAGTGACCGGCATCAATGCCATCACCAGCTCATATGCCAATGACCTGATCTAAGAATTTCAAGATGTGTTTAATCCGGAACTCGGCAAGTATGTGGGCACCCCAATATCATTCAGTCTAGACCCCAAGGTGGCACCAATTAGGTTGAAACCCCAAAGGGTTCCATTTGCCCTAAAACCCAGGATTGACAAAGAACTTGATAAACTGATCAGGCAGGGCATTCTTGAGCCAGTTGACCACGCTAAATGGGAGGCCCCCATTGTCACCCCAATTAAGAGTGATGGCTCTGTGCGCATCTGCACTGATTATAAGTGCACATTGAACAAGGCTCTACAGCAGAGTGCGTACCCAGTGCCCATAGTTCAGCACTTGTTGCATTCTCTGGGTCCAGGAAGGATTTTTGCTATTCCAATTCATGAATATATCTACTCTGACAGTTATGTGTTTATTTGCATCTTTTGCAGAAAAACAGCAAGGAAGAAAACTATTATTACTTTTTGTTTGTGATTATACAAACAACACTTATTTTACAACAACCAGCTATGTGTGCCCACATTCATATCTTGCTCGGGTAAGCATGGGAGCTACCTGGAAAAGGGGAAAATATTGGTTCATTTTTGACCAATCAAAATTTAAGTTTTGGTGAGCATCTACTCATTAGGACAACAAAAAGTGAGAAGCAAATCAGAATTGATAAATAACAGAAAAAATCTTCAAAACCTGTGCTTTTAATCTGTAACAAAGCAGACTAATTAAGGCTTGGGGTATTTGTACCAAAGTCCTGTCCTTTCCTTTCCTTTCCTTTCCTTTCCTTTCCTTTCCTTTCCTTTCCTTTCCTTTCCTTTCCTTTCCTCTCCGCTCTCTGCTTTCCACTCTCTGCTTTCCTTGCTTTGAAAAGCTGATTTCAGATTTTAGACTAGGGCTTTTATAGGTCTTCCTGTTTAAAATACAATATGCATCACTTGAATATTTTCAATAAATGGCAGCATTTGACAATCTTCTTGCATATTCTGATGAATAGACAGACTCTGGATCTCTGTCCTATAGTCCTGATAGCAATGCTGAAACCTGCTTTGAACACAGGAACTTCAGTACAAATAAATATGATGTTGAGGCTTTCCAAATATCTAAGCAACACAGTAACCAGCAGCTGCAGATAATGCTATTAATGGATCAAATCCAAAGGCATATGCTTGTAAATGGAAATACACTGGAGAAACTATTATCTTTTAATATTTGCTAAAAACAGCAAGCCACTTGATAGTTCTGTGGTGGCAGAAATTAACAGTAGGAATCTTTAAATGCTTTGATAATTTTACTTGCTTTAACAAGGCTCTTTCCCAGAATCCCACATTCCCACTTCATATAATTGCTTAATTGCTACCTCTATTAAAATTATTCATGATATTGCTAGCAAAATGTTTCTGCAATATGGCATAACATGAGTTTGAAATGCATTTTATGCAAAACTACTGAGTATCGTGGAGGAGGTATTAGCTAATATATCTACATTACAGCTCCTTTAAAAACATGTCAAAATACTGACAAAATGTGGAGCTTTACACTGAAGGGAAATGTAAACACATGAGATTTAATTTGCTGTTGGCGCTAGTCTTCAAAATAACTGCAATTAGCAACTGGTCACTGCTTTCCACATATAACAATCTTTCAATTATCAATAGAAGATTGTCATTAATCTGATATAGAGCAATAACATTTCACAAAATAGAGAGATCTATATGAATATATCTTTCAAACATGTTAGATTGCTTTTATAAAAGAAAAAGAAAATCTCGCTGGTATTTTCAGCTTTGGGTAGTCACTCTGGTTATTACTAAACCAGTTGGTTTGCATAATTAAATCTAAGCAATTTCTTCTTTATTTTTCTGAGTAAGGGACACACTCATTCATTGGCCCCAATCTACCTTGATTCAATCATTACACAGAGCAGCTACTGAGCGTACATACTGCATATGTTTCAAAACTATCTAGTCACATGAGTGGTATGCTGGTGAGTGCCATAATAATGGCAATGAAATACACATATATTTTTCTGCGGTAGATTTTTCTGCTTGTATATTTCTCAGATAGCATATGATAATATATTGAAAATGCAAGATATTCAAACAAGAAAACTTTTGTACGTGTCAAGAACAATTGCAAGCAATCAGCTGCAGAGTCGATGTATCAATTGAGTTTTTGAAATCATTTACAGCTAGATCACCTCACATTACATCTTGCTTAGTAAAGGCACTCAAAGAATATTCATTCATTAAATGATGGATTTTGCAATCTTTGCTATTTATTCCTCTTAGTACATCTCTTTCCCAGCTCCTATTTACAGTCTTTCCTTTTCTCTCTCTTTTTTTTAAAAAAAAGGTTTTAAATAGACTCTCTTAATGTGATTGTTTTAAATTATTTTTATGTAAGAGATTTAGGCATCAGTTAGGAGGATACAAAATGAAAAAGATTACATGATTAATATTAACAAGGATATGGTACACTTGCTACGCTGTGAGTGGTGAATAATGCCATGCAGATGAAAGATTTATTATGACATTAGTCTATTAAAGCTCTGTAGAGACGATGCTATTTTACAATAATGTCACACCCATTATTTCCAGCTAGTAGTCATAAATTGCATTTTGGAATGTACAAATAGTGGGTGCCATCCCTGAAGTTGTAGTAGAGATAGTGTTCTTTCTGCATCATCTGAAGAGATTAATTGACTTCTGAATCATGTTAATATGTCTTATTTGGTTTCTCTTAGGCTATATTAAAAGAAATAACTTTTATAAAATCTTTGATTTTACATCTTGAAATACACATTGATTCTCTGAGTATTTTTCTGAAGCTCCATTGGCACAAGCATGTGATATTTAATATAAGACAACCCTGGAGGGCATACTACAATTGATATACCAATAATAAAGTTATTTTGAACATAATGAAATAAGTAGATTATATATGTTTGACTGCTGGCAAATGTTCTAGTTATAGTCAGAGATTTTACACGTTTATGGTTTTCTCCTTCCTCAAATCATTATACAAAAGTCAGAGAATGAATAATATAAATGGGAATAGGGGACATTACATGCTGTATTCAGAAACTTTTAAATATTTTGGGAGGCGTATAATTATCAGTGTTACCAGTAGCTTTTCTTTCTTTCTTTCTTTCTTTGCTAAAATCTCCATCAAGGATCATTGCTGCCATCGTCAACATTTGGGCCTGTAATTGTTATCACCAGATCCTTTGAAAGGCATGAACACCTGCTTGCAATCAGCTCAGTACCTCTGCCATTTTAGACTTCTCACAGTGCAATATCTGGGAAATCTCTACCATAATATTGTCATAAAACTTACTTCTTGAGATTTCACTGAGGCCAAAGTAATATGGTAACCAAGCAGGCACAGGTTTCTTGGCTCTTTTGTGAAGACCCAGTGCCAAAGAAAATGTGTTTTCTTCTAGGAGGGAAGGCTACCTCTTGAACAGTTGCTAATGAAGTGAGGTTTTTTTGGTTGTCCATTATGGATGTTTAATTCTGTAATCGGTATACCTACAAGTACTCTTTTTAAGCCATTTGACAAATGATGAAGACAAAGGAGGTAGTAAATAATAATTAGAAACTTATCAGCAGGGACTTTGAATGATAAGAAGGAGGGCTCAGGAGCCTAGCAGATCAAATGGTATTCTTATCCATCCTGTCAGTCTGTGGAAAAGCAATGAAAAGGGAAAGCTAATACAGCAAGTGTATGATTGGCTGTGAAAATGCTATCAATAGGAGAAACTTGTTTTCTGGGACCATGGCCTGACTTATCTAGGTGATAAAGGGCTGGCACAACATGGATTACATTTCAGAAGAATTGGTCAAATTTAATTTGTCTGAAAGATTTGCATAGGAATCTGTTAAACTGAATCCTATGGGTTTTGGAAATGAGACCCTGAAATAAAGATGTCAGAAAGTGTACCACAAAAAGTTGGAATCTGCTGAAATGGGCCCTCTTCCACAACTCAATGAAAAAACAGAAAGAACATTGGTTCACAATGTTCTTGGCCTATATGCTAATGTTCAAAGCCTGGGAAATAAAGTACAGCAAGCAGGTATAATTAGTTTTAATGGAGAGCTTTGAAAGAGTGACACATGGCTTCATCTCATTATTGGATTATTACAAAATATGAGACCGTCTTTGAAGACAGTTTGGAAATTGCAGCTAGTGCAGAATAAAGTAGCCTCACGATTCAACTGACTGCAAAATTATATATATCTTGATGTCATGGAACAGGTTGCCATTTCAAACTTTCAAGCACAATGAAATGTGCTGGTTGTTACTATATACTACTAAGTAGCATAGAATTGCATTATCAAACTTAATTTGGCCAACTTCGAAAGAGGGTATGCTAAGAATCCTATCCCACAAGTAAGGTAAAAGGAGAACAGGCTAAGAGGCAAGCCTTTTGGTAAAAGCTCAGCCTACTGCTGGAGACAGTAGGATTCATTCCAATACTCCTTACATTTCTATATAGTGAAAACAAATTTATTTCAAGAGTTCATGGTATTCAGTGTGGTTATTCATTAAATGATGATGATGATGATGATGATGATGATGTGATTAATAATTTACTTTTTTTTAAGTTGGTACCATCCAGACACTTTTCTGATTAAGTTATCCTTAATTGTAAAATGAGTTATCAGATGCGTACCTTAGAATTCAAAACAAGTGAATTTTAATAAATTTAAACTAATTATGAGTAGAATCTATGATAGGAGAAAAAAGGCTTAAGATAGATAGAAATTCCATTAAAAAGTAGGTGCTGAAAGCATAATTGCAAATAATTTCAATGAGGGTAAAAAATAGAAGATTGGAGAAGAAACCATATGGGTATACAAAAAGCTCAATTAAGTTTTGAAAATAAAAAAGATGAAAGGAAGACCAGGTTGATGATGATTTCAGGCAAAACCCTGGAACACATTATTAAGTGTTTAGAAAAGAATACATTATTTGGCAGGAGGCAGCATAACAATAATAAGATTCAGGAGGGCCTTGATGAGCTGGAACGTTGAACAAAATCTAGCAGGCTGAATTTCAGCAGTTCTGTATTGGGGTAGGAACAATGAAAGAAAAGTGTATAGGTTGGGAGGGACAATAATGAGCAGCAGTACGTGCAAAATGATCTAGGTGTCTTAATAATTCATAGGCTAAATATGGGCCACGAGTGTGATACTTCTGCCAGAAAAAAAACCACCCACAAATACAAAGTGGATCAGCATCAGACAAAAGGACGGATTTTTTAAAGGCATACTTTTTCTCTATTATGTTTTAGTCCTATTCCTATACTTCTGGACATAGCTTTAGACAGTTGGAATTAATCCTAACTCCAGGAGAAGGAGGATAACTAATTAATACTAAGATGTATCTAATTTGAAAATCGATTTTAACCTTTAGACTTAAGAATTATAGTTAAAAGTTTGCAGGATAGAAATAGATGCCTCAGGTTACACTACTTAAAATATTTATGAGCCTGGACACAGATACTCTTGTTTAATACTAGCATACATAATGGCATTCCAAGCCATGTATAAGTATACAGACTGCAAAGCCTAGGACACTTTCACATCCTAAAGCTGGCACAGAATTAACCATAACCTGTGTGGGCATAAATAATGGTCTGCTTGAGACCAGACTTTAGCAAGGTCTATTACAGTGATGGCTAACCTTTTTGCCATCGCGTGCCAAAAGCAGGGGGAGCACGGTGGGGTCACACGCACGCGTGCCCATGTCCATAATTCTAGGCCCGCCCATGCTCCCCCCACTTCAGGCACGCGATGGCATGGTGGGCCCGGTAGGCCTGTTTTTTGCTCTCCCCAGGCTCTAGAGCCTTTCTAGGAGCCTGGGGATGGTGAAAATGGCCTTCCCCACCCCGCTAGAGGCCCTCCGGAGGCCAGAAACAGTGTGTTTCCTGATTTCTGGTGGGCCCAGAAGGCCCAAAAATCAGCTGATTGGCGCATGCATGCATGCCGAAGCTGAGCTCGCGTGCCCACCAACATGGCTCCACGTGCCACCTGTGGCACCCGTGCCATAGGTTCGCCATCACGGGTCTATTATATTCTGTGTTCTGTATGCTGTAGCAATGTGATTAATACTCAGGACAAGAATGATTGGTAAGCAATATGGATTTATCTACAACAATTTGCCAGTATTAAAATATTGTGAGCTTGTTGTACATATAATATACTTTGATTTCAGTAAAGTATTTGAGAAATGCAGCATAGCATTCTAACTGCAAGCTAGTTAAATACAGGCTGATTGATACCATAATTAAAGGAATACACAAATAGCTGAATGATCATATACAAAGAGTTGTCACAAGGAATCTATATAAACTTGAAGAATGAAAGTAAGTGATATATTACAAAGTTCTGGGCCCTCTTCTTTAAAATATTATAATTATTGACAGATGAAGAATTGAAGAAATAAGTTGAAAGTAACAATTAAACTTAAACAAAATAAGCACAAGGTTCTTTGCCTAGGAAATAACTTCAGATACACATATATTGAATGGGGAGAGTGGAATGACAGTGCTAGAACTTGAACAAAAAAAAGGTTGAAATTTTGATTGCACCATAAGGGTAATTGGTAGTGTGACTCAACAACAAAGGCAAATCCAATTTTAGACTTCATTAAACTAAATATACTTCCAAAATCACAGATAATAACAGTCATAGGTTATTTTCAGTTTGCTGAACCATTCCTCTCCACTATGTCCAATTATGACATATAACTTTAGAAAGGCTTGGCAAAATCTGTTCAGAGAAGGACAGAGACAATGGGCAAAGGATCAAAAATTGAATTCCATGGAAACAGATGGAAGGAGATGGATTGTTTAGCCTTGAGAAAATTCTTTCTCAAATATTAGAATGATGTCACATAGAGAAATATAAAGATCTTCTGTCCTTTCATAATGCAGGATACATTACCATGAACTTAAATCACAAGAAGATAAAATCCAACTAATTTTTTTAAAAATAGGAAATAAAAAAAAATTCTAAGAACAATTATCTAGAAAGGTGGCATTCTCTTTCTACTATATATGCTTAAACAGAAAATACACAGCCATCTGTTCAGGAAGCTTTAGTTCCTGCTTTAAACAAAAGTTTAGATTTGATGACCTAGAGCAGGGGTGTCAAACTCAAGGACCACAGTCTGGATCCGGCCCACAGGGTGCTTAGATCTGGTCCATGGGGCCAGTCTGGAAACAGCAAAGGACCGGCCCACAATGCCTCTGCCAGCAAAAATGGAGCTTGGGAGGCTGCATGCAGCCCCCCTGTTCCTCCTGTGCCCCGTTTTCAGCCGTGCTAGCCTCCTGCAGCCCTCTGCCAGTGAAAATGTGGTATGGGGGCACGTTCACCCCCCCAGCTCCATTTTTGCTGGCAGAGGGCTGCAGAAGTTCTGTCGCGGTCAAAATCAGGACCGCACGTGGCCCTCTGGGCTCTCTTTTCATTGGCAGAGGGCTAGCAAAACAAACTAAAAACAAAGCAAAAGGAGAAATGTTTCCCTTTTTGCATTTGAACATGAAAGAAGGGATAGGAAAGAAGAAAGGGAAAGAGGGAAGAAAAAGTAAAAGAAGGAAAGATGACAAGAGAGCAAGGGAGGAAAAATACGGAAAGAAGGGGAAGAAAAAGGAGAAGGAAGAGGGAAGGAAAAAAGGGAAGGAAGGAAGGAAGGAAGGAAGGAAGGAAGGAAGGAAGGAAGGAAGGAAGGAAGGAAGGAAGGAAGGAAGGAGATTATAATGAGAATATGAGAAGGTCTCGGGGAAGCCCTGCCTTAGCATTTGGCCACCACATGTGCCCCTGACACGAGTGATACCGAGCTAGCCATGCCAATCCACAGCTATGTCCACCCCCGGCCCTCCAAGGTCAAACACAATCCTGATGCAGCCCTCAGTGAAATCGAGTTTGACACCCCTGAACTAGAGGGCATGTTTTAACCCTCTGACTCTGATGTTTTGGGATAAGATCTATTATTGGGTGTAATAATGAGACAGACGCAGCAGAGGTAATCGTGTACTCTCAACAGTGATAATACTATGTGCTTTCTATCAGGCTGGCATCAGTTATGTAGTTCTTTCTGAACAAAAATAATCTAGAGAGAGATGGTCCTGTAAGATACAGAATAATGTGCCATATTTTTTTTTTAAAAATATTTTCATTTGAATATATTTGAAAGTCTTGTGGCAAAGGAAACATAGAGTAAAGGAGCAGTTTAGACCACAATAAGCAGGTAGAACCAGAAAAACTAATTATACTGTCTCTGGTGCAATGCTTGTTCTCATCCACATCAGTTTTGTCATTTAAATGTAGTATTTGTTAAGTCATCTGCATGGCAGAGTTCATGGAATATCCTAGGCAAATCAAACAATCCACATGGTTTAATGTGATGACTGATTCGATCAGCATGCTAAGACCTCATGTATTTTTTTAGCTTATCCATTTGATTATTAATTTGGTCAATGGTTCAGACTATTGTGCAAACACTCTCCAGACAATATACGCTTTGGACCTAAATATATTGAAAACCAAACAAGAGATGCAAAAACAAATTCTATGCCCTTTTTCACTCTACCTCCTCTTTTTTTTTAAATGGGCTTTGAGTTTTGGCAGTAAGGCCATCTGCCATTGCTTTATTTTTCTATCAGGATTCCAGTATAGTCTAAAGTAATAAAATGCATTTTGTTATCCAAACATGGATAAATTATGATATGCTACCATTTTTAAATGGTATTCAAAATTAAACGTGGGCTCTGCATTATTATGCATGAGGTCACAACTGTTAAAAAAAATTCAGCCACTGTCACCATATTTCATCTATTTTACTAATGATATTAACTCTGCAATGAGGTACTTACAAAGAAACTTCCAACATAAAGAATCTAAACAACATTAATAACCTATTTATGCCTCAGAAAATATTTTTAGTTAATACATAGCAAGTCACAGTATTCTTTTTTTCTTAGAAGAATAAAAATGCAGGTAGTCCCCAACTTATGACCACACTTGAGCCCCAAATTTCTGTTGCCAAGTGAGACATTTGTTAAGTGAGTTTTCTTCATTTTACAATTTTTCTTGCCACAGTTGTTAAATGAATCCCTGCAGTTGTAATAACTGCAGGTAATAACCCAGCTGTTAAGTGAATCTGGCTTCCCCGTTGACTTTGCTTGTTCTAAGGTCACAAAAGGCCATCACAGGACCCCAGGCCACTACAACAGTCATAAATATGAATCAATTGCCAAGCATCTGAATTTTGATCACATGATCATGGTGATGCTGCAACAGTCATAAGTGTGGAAAACAGTCATAAGTTCCTTTTTCGATGCTATTGTAACTTCGAACGGTCACTAAATGAACTGTTGTAAGTCGAGGACTACCGGTACCAGAAATTAAAGTAAAGAGAAAGGAACTGTACATATTTCCACTGCAGAAATGTTTTATGTAAGGCCTTTCAAATATTATTCATCATTTTAAATATACACTCTATAAAGTGTTAAATCATTAAGAGACACAATCATAATTTACCAATTTTATTCAATCCTAGAGAACTGCTGCCTTAAACTGACCACTATATATTGGCAGTTTAACTTTAGGGATAGTTTTTCCCATCTATTTAACTGTTTGAACTGTTTAAGCCCTGACTAACTGCTGACATTCTGTTCTAGTTGATGCAATAGTTGCCTTTAATCATAACTTTCACATACACATTGTGTAAAGGTAACATTTTACAATTGTTCAAATTGGCTAAGAGGCACTGGACTTTCCCTGCTTTGTGAATACTGTCAATTTTATCCACACCCTCACCCAGAGGTAAATCATAGGTAAAGGTAGGCCTAGAGATTTTATGTTGGTTTCTTATAATGAGGTCTTGCATGTCAAACTAAAATGACAAACCTTTTACATGTGATAAGGAAACAAGGTTGAAGGAGGTTTGCTCAGTAAGCATGAGCAAAAAATAGCATTTACTTTTACTCAAAAAGAGAACATGCTGATGTCTGCATATGAATAGGCCCCAAAGCAGAATTTCAGACAATTGGAAGCAAGCAAGACATGGAATTTTATGGTACTGGAAATTGGGTGACATTGCTATCATCATGAACAAAAACAACCAACCAACCAACCAAGTTTTTGTTTATATATCCCTTTATTTTCATGTGTTTTATGTATGTTCTATTTTATTTTTTAATGTGATTCTATTCTTTTTGCAGATGGTGAGTATGTATGCTGATTTGATTTTTTTAGTACATTGAAACCTGAAGGTAGCAATTGGGAGAAAATTATCTGAATGAGAAAAGCCAAATTTCTCTCCCACAGTAGTCATCCCGATACATGAATAGCTGAAGGTTCATACCCAATAACAGGGAAAGTATATCAGCAAGGGTCCATGTCTGTAGATCACTTGTGAATTTTATGCATTTAGTTGGTCTTGCTTGCAAGGTAACCTTTAATTTTTAAAGGAAGAATATATTTTATTATGTAATAAAACATATACCATTTCTAATCATTGCTCAAGTCAGTATTGACAGTCCTTAACTTCTTTTTTTTAATCACTAATTAACACAAGTCTGTGAAGATTATTATCTCTGCTCAGAGCAGCGGTTTTCAACCTTGGCAACATTAATATGTGTGGACACAACTCCAAAATCTGGGAGTTTAAGACAAACACGGGTGCAGAGAAGAGGAAGTGAAACATCTCCTGTCCTTCAGAAATTTGCTGTTGTTCAATTGCTACAACTCTTTGTGCACAACTCTTGTACACAACTCTTTGCAACCAAATGGACCATAGCATGCCAGGCTCTTCTGTCCTGCACTGTCTCTGGGATTTCTTTTCTAAAAGGCATGAATGAAAATGAATGAAGTGGCTATTCACTCCAGATACAAACTTCTTTAATAATAAGCAGCACTCAGATCAGCATAGATTAACTTCAAGGTTAACTTCAGACCAACAATCAAGTAAACAATATCCCAATCAAGAAACTGCCAAAGAGCCGTCAGTAAACAGCCCAACCAAAGAATCTCAAAGCCCAATTCTACCAACACTGACAGGTAAGACACCAGAATATAAACTGACAACAAACAACGCTCCTTACTAGCACTGATGATGTTATCTAGTTAGGGTAATGAAACGTTTGCAAGAAAACAAGCAACCTCAGAGAGCACCAAGGACCTCTCATTTCTTTAATATCAATGGCAGCCTTTCTGTCATCGGAAATGCTTTCTTTATAGGACAATGCAAATCAAGGTTAAGTAGGGCCTTTTCATTGTGATCCCAGTACAAAGCTCAAGGAATGCTATCAGACTATTACTAGATTTGAATTTTTGTGGTGCAATATGAACATTATTCTTTTCTTTCTTTCTTTTTTAAAAAAGGACAATGACATAGAGGAGGCTGGATTCAGTATACTTTCTTCCCAAAAGCTGATTTGCAGTACTGCTCAGTAAGCATCTCCCAATTAATATGATGTTTTGAATCAGTGAGAATCAGCTTCTTTGAATAGAAGAACAAGCAAACCTTCAGAAATGCACACTTTTAACAAATCTAAATGTGTGATTATGTGGAAATACTGAGTAACATTTACCAATGTAAATTTAGTATCTCTTCAACTTTCATAATGAATTTTTCAAAACATTGCGAATATTTTAATAAGCAGACAATTCCTACATAATTTTTTGATTAGGTATTCATCTGAAAATCTCCTTAATCAACGACTATTGAAGAAAATCAGTGTTCAGATTATCTCTTGATTTGCAAGGTTAATTTTTATGTTATTCGGAAAACTGTGTTTTATTACTGGGCAGAGTACATGGTTTCTGTGCCTGCCCTATGTATTAATTCATCCCACCAATAATTTCAGAAGAGTCACCCAGGATTTCAGGATTAAAAATCTTCCATCAAAGAGAATTGTAGCTTGATGAGAAAAGTCTTTCAGGCCATAAATATTTCTGAAAAATACTGTTTCACCACTGAAATATTAATCAAGATGCTTCTATTATATGAGTCATAAGAAAGAGCAAGTTTGCTCCTCTTGTCGTATAATTAAGTGACTCACAACCTTCAACTAATGAAAAACACTAGGTGGTATTGCAAAGTTTTAGCTTTGCTTTAAAACAGCTAGAATTGCTCTGAAATCATCCTTCCGTAGTCTAGCTACTTCCCCACTCACTTTGGAACCCCCACATATCAGACAGCTAATTATTTATCCATAATCGGATTTAGCCTCAATCTCTTAACCTAAAAAAAATAAACAAATAAACTACACTGAATAATATGGCATTATATGTATATTTAAAATTATAGCAACTGTAGCAACAACTTTTAAAAATAAAGGTAAAAATTAAATGCTTGGTCTTTATGTTGATGTTTTAGATCTTATCTGGAAAAGTAGCTAAACAGCTTAATAGATATTACTTCTATTTCCATGGCAATCCACAAAAGACAGTTTCTAACCTACCCCACCATTCATTTGTATGTATGCAGAGAATTATAACTGCAATGTTGAATAAGCTGCACAACATGTTTAACATTTGGTCAGCCCTCAAAAGATGTACCACCAAAAGAATACTGATTGCCTAATAAATAAATGTTGAGGGGGCATTCTATTTATTTTGGCTGTAGTAATTGGCCATTCTGAGAGACAAAGAGAACCTAAACACCCTCTAAAGTATTTATCCCTAATTTGTAGACCGGGAAGGAGAGATGGATTTTATTGGATTGCCAGCTGTGCTGCCACTCATGCAAAAATGAACAATTAAAAATTATTAAACTTAAGGTAGATGCCAATCACAAAAGAAAATCCATTTAAATGTATCTCAGTACCAAATATTTAGCTATTTACAAATGAAAAGATTGTGGAATGCAGTATTATAGAATATAAAATATACTGTGTTCTATTTTGCATGTGCTTCTAGAAACGCCAGATGAACCCCAGAAGTGACATGAACTGCCTCGTTAAGACCAACGTCATTACTTGCGTGGTATGAAATATCATGTTCAAGTGAAGCGTGGCCACTTCCCATGAGCTTAAAATCAGATTTATTGCCTTTTCTTTCCAAAACTGAATTTTATAAAATATATTGAAATCATGCCTTGCTACAGCAGGTGTCCATTGTAGGCAATGAAATATAAAATTCTAAATCATATGTAGCACATATAAATTACACACAGACACACACACACAAATTTGTAGTGGAATATTATAACTACAAAAGCGTCACCATGCATTTCCTGAAGCTGTCTTAACAGTGAAATAATAAAAGACTTGGGTTTCCACAGCAATGTTTTCAAGTGCATTTTACTTTATATGCAGAAGGAAATAATACAGTATTAGTCTGGTATAAGAATGGAATATGGTGCAATATTCCTGTTAGAATTCCTTCCAAGGATACTACTTTAGAAATAACATTTACACATTTGATTTTGATTCAACCAATTCCAATCAATTCTGAACAGCTCATAAAAATAAAAAATAAAAAACAGAATACAATAAAGTGGACCATAACAAATTACAAAAATAATTCCAAAATAATTATAAAATGGCAATCTGGGCAATATTTCAAAACATCACAAACAAGGGAATCCTATCCACCCTCTCACAAGGCCTGAGAGAATAGCCAGCTTTTCAAAGCTACTCAGAAGGCCATCAGGGTGGCAGGGTTACATATCTCAGAGGAGATCTCATCTTAAAGGGAGGTGCCATTGTAGAGATGGCATGTTTCCTTGGTGCCCCAGAAATGAAACTGTTTAATCAAGGGATATCCCACTCTGCCAGATCATAATAGATGGATAGAAATTGCAGGAAACAGACTTGGTGCCTCAAATAACCAGCCCCCCCCCCCACTCCCCGGTACCAAGTAGGGTTTTCTAGGACCTGTTGTGTCATCCTTTCATAGAGATTTCCTTAC
This sequence comes from Ptyas mucosa, assembly GCA_012654045.1. Classification (NCBI taxonomy): domain Eukaryota; kingdom Metazoa; phylum Chordata; class Lepidosauria; order Squamata; family Colubridae; genus Ptyas; species Ptyas mucosa. The sequence continues at coordinate 13,062,820 of WNWU01013802.1, forward strand.
CTAAGCAGAGAAATACAGCCACTACAGGGGGGCAAAAAAGCAGCTGGAACAACTTCCAACATCCTGCTGGCTTCGTCATTGACTTTCCTTGTAGGAAGCTGGTAAAGAGCATTGTGTTGATCACAGGTTAATGGCTAACCAGAGCAGCACAATAGCACTGAAGAGGCCACAGTTTGCAAATTTCAATCCCATGAAAGTCATGGTTCCTAGAAATTGGCTGGACTCTGTAAATTAGCCCATTTAAGATACATTGATTCAAAAATTGTTCTCCTATGATCCCACCATTCCAGACCCAGTCAGGGTTCAGTTAGACAAGCCAGGTTAGCACCCTCATCTATGATAAGAATCAAAATGAGAAAACGCACCATATCCGGCTTGCCTGGCCAACTTGCCCCAGCCAACTCACCACAGGACAACTCACCACAGTTCAACTTGTGACAGCCAATTTGACATGGGACAACTCAGTGTGGGACAATTCAATGTAGGATAACTCAATGTGAGCTGATTGTACTGTATCCACCACTGTTTCTTCAACATTGTTTTAATTTTTGTCATTCCTATTTCATTTTATCCCTCCTTTAGCATGCTTTCTTTAATGATTCTATTCCACCATTTCTTCAATACTATTGTTATTCGTGTATATATTGAAGAAATAGTGGAATAGTATCATTAAAGAAAGCATGCTAAAGGAGGGATAAAATGAAATGGGAATGACAAAAATTTAAATAATGTCCAAGAAACAGTGGCTATACAGTACAGGAATCTCATATTGAATTATCCTGCAGTGAGCTGTCCCCGGCAAGTTGCCTGTATCAAGTTGGGTCGCATCGAGTTATGCCATGGCAAGCGAGTTGGCTGGTGTAAGATGGCGGGTATAAGCCAGCTGGGATGAATTGTCCTAGTTCCGATAAGAACACAGACAATGGGATCATTGTTACAAACCAATTTGGCATTAGAAGCAACATCCCTATTACTATCCTGATGTTCCTGGATGTCCTCTCAATTCCCCCACCTATTGCTCTCTCCTCTCAGGCTATGGCACACATTTACATAATACTAACAACACACAATCCTAATGGCCGACGCTTCCCCTGAAGGGACCCAACCATTTCTGGCCATACCTGCCTAAGTACTTGATGATCTAAGTAACCCCCTCTAGGTGAAGGAAACTTTCATTCTTCAACCCACAACCAGAAAACAGATCACAACTCTCAGAGAAGAAAAATGATGGGGGTAACTCTGAAGAAAAAACTGATACAACTTTGGTCAGCAGAATGCCAAAGTCCATCGTGCACCAATGCCTCTATAGTGCTTAAAACATCTATCACTGAACATTCAAGAAAATTGCCTCATTTTTTTCAGTCCTCAATGAAAAGTTTATTCAACATGCAATTTCCCACTAGTATATAGCTCTAAACTGACAGCCTTACCTTCTCTTAAATAGGAAAATAAGTACCTGGTTCCCTTTGAAGTATGCTATAAGCTTGTTGCTTTAATTATAATAATTTCTTGCTCTTATCCCTGATGGGAGCTAATTATCTTCCATAAGCCCTATATCAATTTTTCAGATACTTCAATTCAAAACAGCGCATGAGTCAGAGAGAATGGAAAAGTCAGAAGGATAAAAAATGCTAATAAGCACATTTACACACTCAAAGGCAAGTGTATATATTATATTGATATTTAGATTTACAAAGAAACCAACATGATCAAGTATCCAATCTGAAGTTCAGAAATATTAGGGAAATTCACCAACTCATAAGAGGTCTAGACAATCAGGCTTCCTGGTGGAGCGCTTTCTCCCTCTTGAGTTCCTCCTTCATGCCATTCTTGGAGTCTAGCAACAAGTCTCTTTCAAAACAGAAAAGCTTGCACAGGCTTAGCCTGAGCTGTGCTACTGTCCCAAGAAAAACAGGACATCTAAATGATTTCTTTCTCTCTTTCTTTGAAAAAGAGTTGCAGCAGTTCAGAGGGCAAACATTCATGGATTTGCTTTAAGAGAAGTGCCCCCTTTGAAGCAAAGCTGCAGAGCACATCAGGACTTGCTTCATTTCACTAAATGGAGCAGCCATTACTATCTGCATTGGTCAATTATAACAGCTTTATATGCAGAGGACAAAAGCTCAAAAAGAACATTGGTGAAGGAGATCTGCAGATCCTTAGGAGGCAAAGAATATCACAGCAGCTGGCATCCTAGGAAATCCAATGAAATGTTAGGTTTTAGTAGGCCTTGGCATGGCCTACCCAGCACCTCTGTCACATCCCCTTCCAGGGAGCCCTAAGCCTGAAGCTGATCAGGGTTATGGATTATTCAACATTTACTTTTCTATCTAGAGACAGGGCTAGTGAGATTTGGATCTTGCCACCTCTTTAACAATGCATAGTGATTAGTATCATTTTGGACAAAAGTATGGAATATGTAAAGATACAAGCAACAAAGTTATAGTCATAAGAGTAGAAAAGGAGATAGATAGGAAAGATGAAAAGAATAATAGTAATACAGTCTTAGTAAATAGTTTGACAGTGTTGTAGAATTAGTTGTTTAGCAGAGTAATGGCATGGGGGGGGGGGACCGGCCTTGTGTCTAGTTGTTCTGGTGTGCGATGCCCTATAGTGTCGTTTTGGGGGGTAAAAGTTGAAACAATTTATGTCCAGGATGTGAGGGGTCTGTAGATATTTTTAAATATTTGTATTTTTTCTCAGAGAAAAATATGTCTATTCCTGATTAATTTCCCACCTTTTCTTTGTTTTAAATATGCTGTTTGGATTTTAAAAAAAAACAAGTTATTAATATTTTTTCTAGTTTTGAATTTTTTTTGTGTTTCATTTTTTTCTTGCACAAGAAGAACCAGAAAATAAAATAAAAGGCAGTGCTTGATTACTGAGACAGGATGCAGCATTTTGGAAAATCTAGAAAAGCAGCTTCTCTTTATGGATTGGAGTTGAGATAAGTGGCTCAGATTTCATTCAAAAATCAGTTTCAAGAATAAACATTGAAAAAAGGATTAACTATTTGCGGCAATAGAAAAGGTGTTGATAAGGGCTAAGATAAGATCATTCTGTATTCTATTTTACTTTTTTTAAGTGAAATTACTTACGTATTCTTTGAAACTTTCATTCTGCTCCTTTTGCTAATTTCTGTCATTGTTCTTTACATAAAGTAAAGTTTTTTACATTAAAATACGTTTCTCAAAGTTTTTGAGCTCAACTTCCTTGCTTAGTTTTTGGAGAAGTGCACAACTCATCAACACTCAAAGAAGCTCATTTCAGTATATAATGCCTGGCACACATATATCACTGAGTTTTCAGGCCATACAGGCTGCCACCAACCATTATCAAAGTTGTACACCCCTGGCCTAGATCAAGGCAATACTTCCTTGCATTAGAAGTAGAAGTTTGGTTTGAACTATTACTTTACATAACCAACATCTAACTCTGCATTCCACTGCCAAGAGTTCAGTCCTGATGGACTCAACTTTCCATCCTTTCAGTTCAGTAAAAGGAGGACCCAGATTGCTTGGGCCAATATGTTGACTCTGTAAACTGCTTAGAGCAGTGATGGTGCAGTGGTTAGAATGCAGTACTGCAGGCTACTTCTGCTGACTGCTGGCTGCCTGCAATTTGGCAGTTTGAATCTCAAAAGGCTCAGGGCTGACTCAGCCTCCCATCCTTCCTGGGTCAATAAAATTAGGACCCAGATTGTTGGAAGCAATATGCTGACTGTAAACCACTTAGAGAGTGCTATAAAGCATTATGAAGCAGTATATAAGTCTAAGGGTTATTGATACATTATTTATGTGCTCTATGTGTTAAATTGGATAAAGCAAAAGAGATCTTAATTGGGCATGAGCTCCTTAGAAAAACAGTGTGATAAAATTTTAAGAAAACCAACTTTATATATAAAATTCCTTTAATATCATTTTTTCAGATCTACCATTGCTTCAGCCCTTTTAATACTATACAACAAAATGAATCATTTAAGAATGCTACCTTATTTTGAAATATATTGGAACAAAACTACTGTATGTCTGCAAATACCAGAAATATTTCATAATCCTGAAGAAAGGAAAACGAAGGTTCATTATTCATAATATGACTTCATTTAAAATATTTACCTTGGCTACTTATTAAATATGGATTGCCTAACATTCCTCTTTCCACCTCCTCCCCACCTGTTAATTCTTTTAATGTAATTGCATGTATGTATCTCCAATAAGTTTTAAGCATATTTGCTGGGCATTAAAATAAAAACTCTGCAAAATTAACAATTAGAAAGTTAGCAATTAAATTACTAGGCCTATTGCACTCTTCCAGCAAACATCTTTCTTCCTCTTTTTATTAAAATACACTACTGATACTAGGCTATTGTGACAGCTGTGTTTTATAAACCAGGTTAAGAAGGAAATAAAGTTTTATTACTTTTCTAAAGACAAATCAGCAAGTTAAGAGTAAAGGAAATCTTATCTAATTTCTACCAGTTGTAAGGAAACTGCTAGAAGAGAAGGGTGGGTGGAAGTAATTCAGACAAGAGTGTGAAAAGCAAGAATTTCCTAGAATTTTTAAATCAGTGACACTAGATCCGCTCCAGGGAAATTATTAGAAGCTGACCTTGAATACACCAGGAAGAAATAGAGATCAAACCAGCCTACAAAAGCTTACAGAGTACACTCAGAAAAGTGCTTCTTTTCTATCCTTCTGTTCTGTATTTTAATTAATCTAAAACTGGAAATGCACAAAAGTCAGAGAAAAGAATCTATGTTGAGATGCAGCTACTCTTATGCTGACACCTACTCAAGGATAGAGCTCAATTCTGGTGAACAGGCACAGAATGCAATAGAAATACATCTGCTGAGTAAATAGAAAGAAAATCTGGGCAAACTATATCTGAGTGCTTTTTACTGCAAGATTCTATTGCCGAATTCCATTAACTGTGAAGTAAATATCATCAGTTGCACAATCAAGACCTTTGACTATCGAATGTGGACAGATTATTCAGACATAACCTGCATTGCAAGGGAGCACTTGGACTATCCTTTCTTTTAGGCAAAGGAAATTGGGTATGAAATCAGGAATCTATGGACTTTTTCTAAGTGCATAAGTCCCTCCTTGTAAGACAGAGAAAACCCTCAGCTTGCATATTATAAATAAGGTTTATTTATATTTTTATATCTATTAGTTGCCTTCCCAAATGAATGTTTAATATACTAGAGGCAATCTACAAATATAAAAGTCATCAAAACAATAACAATCATAATTAACATTTAAAAAAAAAGAACCAGAAGAATGGAATGGAATGGAATAGAAATCCTTTTTACTCATTGACTAGGACATTTGAAACCAAAACCAAACCAAAACTAAAACCTAGAACTAGGATCTTTTAAACCAAAACCTTCCACTCAAAACCTCAAGAACAAATATTATCAAAAAGCCTTACAAATATTAAACAGTCTGTGAACTATCAAAGCATTTACCATGAATGTTAAGGAAAAGAAGTCATGCTTAATAATAAGCTGTTGTTTCTGTTAAAGTATTTAGATAATCAAACTATATTTATACTTGTGTTTTGTCTCCTTTCACCAGCGTTAAACATTCCATGTGGACATATTGCTGAAAACTCAGGTTTTCAAAATAAAAGTGGTTGTCACAAAGAGAATTGCTCCATCTGGACCATAGTTTAGCATATATAAGATCTCTTGATCTCATAACATAGTGGCTTAACTGACAGTTTCTTAAATCAATGAGCATATGAATCATCATTAGCTTTGGTTAGATCATGTGGCACAATAAAGTTATGAAATCCCACGCATAGAAAGAACTGTAATAAATATTTCACCTTGTAAAGGAAGTGTATTCTGAAATAACTATGACTAAGTGAATAATAAATATTACCTATAAGCATCTGAGGTTACATATATCATTCCCAAAATAACTGCAAGGATGTTATCTCTGCAGTGGCTGACAGTCTTGGAGGATACCTATTATCTTAACCTATTTAGAAAGCCTGATGGTTGCCATAGGGAATTATTTTATCCCCTCTGTTACTTAACATCTAGATAAAACTGCTGGGAATACACATTAAAAGTTAACGGCTAGGTGTCACCAATAAGCACTTTGCTCGCATGAATTAGGAGAGGCTGTCAATGTCTGATATCCATGCCTAGATAAAGTAATAGGATGAATTGGGGCCAGTAAATTGAGAGTGAAACCAGACAAATTGGAGAATTTGTGGATGGGAAATTCCTGGATATGGCAACTTAAGGGTTTAAATATTCTGAAGTGCCTGTGGGTATAGGTAGTTCTCAGCTCATGACTATAATTGAGCCCAGAATCACAGTCATAAGCCACGGCAGTCGAAACTCAAGGTATTACATGACTGTATCTGATTTTTTTTACTTTTTTTTTTGGTTGTTAATGGAATGACACAGTCATTAAGCCAATTTTTTTTTTTTTTTTTGCTGAAAGCCAGAAGTTAAAAACTGGAAACCCTACAAACTTTGTACCTTACAAATCAGTCACATGACCATAGGATGGTACAAATAGCCATAAAGATCAGCCAGTTGCCAAGATGTCATAACTTTGAGAATGAGTTGTAAGTAGCTTTGGGGAGGGAGTCCATCATGATTTAAAACAGTCACTAAGCAACTAGTCATAAATTAAAGATTACCTGTGTGTTCATATGGATCTCCAGAGCTTATTCCAGAACACTTTCAGTTCTAGTAATTTCAATGAATAGTTGGATGGTACAAGTAAATGCAATTACCAGGCTCAAAGTTGACTCAGCCTTCCATCTTTCCAAGGTAGGTAAAATGAGGACCCAGATTGTGGGGGCAATAAGCTGACTTTGTATAAAAAAGTATGACGGCTATTGCTTAATGCATTGTAAGCCACCCTGAGTCTCCAGAGGCATATAAATCAAATAAATAAATAAATAAATAAATAAATAAATCTGAGAGTTTGTGTTTTGGTTAATTATTATTATTATTATTAATTTAATTTGTATACCGCCATTCTCCCCAAAGGGATTCAGGGCGGTGAACAGCCAAAATTAAAAATACATACAGTACAAAAGTTAAGATAATTTTTTAAAAATAAAATCAATCGGCCTCCCAATTTAAAACCCCAAATCTTACAAAATTAAAATCCCATTAAAAAACTATTTAGCCTAGGCCAGCTTGCTGGCATAAATAAGTCTTCAGGGCCTTACGGAAGGTCCGGAGGTCCGGGATCAGTCGTATTCCAGGAGGTAGCTCATTCCACAGGGTGGGTGCCTCCACAGAGAAGGCTCTCTCCCTGGGGGCCACCAGCCATCATTGCTTGACCGACGGCACCCTGAGGAGGCCCTCTCTGTGAGAGTGTATTGGCCGGTGGGAGGTTATCAGTAGCAGCAGGCGGTCTCGTAGATACCCTGGCCCTAAGCCATGGAGCGCTTTGAAGGTGAGAACCAATACCTTGAAGCACACCTGGAAGACCAACGGGAGCCAATGCAGCTCGCGCAGGAGAGGTGTTAGATGGGAGCACCATGTCGCTCCCATAATCACCCGCGCGGCCGCATTCTGAACCAGTTGGAGCCTCCGGGTGCTCCTCAAGGGGAGCCCCATGTAGAGAGTGTTGCAGTAGTCCAGGCGAGACGTAACGAGGGCATGGGTGACCATGCATAAGGAGTTCCGATCCAGAAAGGAGTGCAACTGGCGTATCAGGCGAACCTGATAAAAAGCCTCCCTTGCCACGGCCGTCATATGTTCTTCTAAAGACAGCCGTGTGTCCAGGCGGACACCTAAGTTGCAAGCCCCCTCTGTGGGGGTCAATGACTCACCCCCAATAGCCAGCGATGGCACCAGCTGGCTATATCGGGACACCGGTATCCACAGCCACTCGGTCTTGGAAGGGTTGAGTCGAAGCCTGTTCCTCCCCATCCTTTACAGGTGGCTTTAAATCCTTTAATGATTTAAAGCCACCTGTACAAAAAAATAATAAGGCCTGTAGACTTCAGTAGTGTATGACAATATACGTATTGCAGTGTTAATTTCAAGAGATACTAGGTAGGAGTGGGAGTCAAGAGCTAGCCCAAACCATGGGAATTATCAATACGAACTCTGTATTTTGAAAAGATGCTACAAGTGGACATGAAGCTGAAATTATGCTCCATATATTACCTCAAAATTTTATTCTGAGTTGACTCCCAAAGAATCTCGCTTTTGTTTTAACCTGCAGTTTACAATGCCTTAGCAAACAAATAAGATTTGTTTGCCTATTTAATGCTAAACAAGCTAATTTGTTAAAATTAAGTCATCGTGCTTTTCCTTTGGTATACAGAACAATTATAGCAAGGAAACACGGGTATTTTAAAAATAGAGGACATGAGCCATCCTTCTGTAGGTGTGCTGTAAGGTCCAATTGCCCATCTCTTCCTCTGCTCCAACTGAGAAGCTGGCAATATGTGGACTTCAGTAGACTAGTAATCACATACAAAAAATGGGTGACAGAAAATGTTCTATATAAAAACCTGCCTTCCCATTCATCTCCCAAACCCTAAATTCTCAATTTTTTCTGCACCTATAAGAAAATATATAGTCCCCTTGTTTTTGTCACCGAATGCCATCCCAAAATTCCGCAGCAACTCTATTTAAGTAAAGGTTATTCACAGTTGTTTGGCTAACAGAAATAATTATACACAAAGAAGGGATAATATCTAATTTTAGAATACATAACAATCTTCTTTTTATCAAAATGTATTTTCAGGAATCTTCTTTCGTTGTTTAGGGCCAGATATTATTTTAAAAAGAAAGGAGGAATACAGATATGTGGAAATGAAGTCTATTCTATTCCAGCACTTTTGTGTCAACTAAGTATTTTCTGTGCTGGGGCCAAAGGGCCAGAAGAAAAGTACCCAGAGAGGTTTATGACAATAATAAAAAACAAAGAAAAATCAATTGATCACAATTACTGAGACTGACAATGTATACTTTTACTGCTATTATAAAACATAGAATCTATTACTATTGTATATGAAAGGGTTGACAGACTAATTTAGGAGTGACCAAATGCAGTTGACACTGGAGACTTTCTTCTAGGGATATATCCAAGGAGATCTAAGGAACGCCTGGCTCAGACATGGCACTAATTCCATGAGATATCTTTGGAGACATTTATCTCCAATACGAATAGTGATTCTAATATATGAAAGAGATCTTTTTATCAGTTGCATTGCAAGGCTCAGCAGGAATGAAAAGAACTGTGCAAATCACCTAACAAGGACCAACCTGGCCCAGGAAAGGTAGAAAAGTAGCAAATTAAATGTATATTTATATGACAGCTTAAATGCATGATTTACCAAAGCACTAATGTTTTTTATTCAGAATTATAGAAGTTTTGATTATATTCATTATATAATATATTTATACAAATCAAGACTATCATTATTTAAAAGACTTATATAACCACCTTTATAATCATATTATATTGTGAAATTATATTGAGATTTGATCTGAAGATCTTGTTGGGGTGAAGACATACAGGTTTTAATGTACTGAGGACATTTTTGAATGTACATTTCTTGCATTCTAAAGCTTTTGAAACCGAAATAGAGAATATCTTTTAAAACTATTTCCACCACAACAAAAAACTGACTTTCAAGTATTCATATAAAATCAAAAGCTGTCCACACAGTGAGCTGGTTTGTGATGGGACTAGTTAGCCTGTACAAAAGAGTAAACAATAGCAAAGGAGAATCTTCGTAAAGGTATAATTAAGCAAACTGTTTTAATTATTCTGAAGTAATGTCTGGTAGTTTTGATGATTGGCATGAAATGGTTACTGATTGTCTGATAGACTATGGGACTAAGAGGTGCTAACCAGCCAGAAACCACACACTGCATTGTGCTGGAGATGCAAAAACACAGACTTTCTCCTTTTTTCAAGTACTAACAAGTCTTCCCCATTAGAAACCAGGACATTTGCTGCCATTGCTATTCAGAAGCCCTACAGTTCTTCAATTGTAAATAAATAGTTATTTGGAGTCAGGTGGCATCAAATTGACTAAAATAATAAATGTACAACATAGGTTTTTAATGTCTTTTTTGTCCATTATAAAGTCTGGCTTTAAAAAAATTATTTAACAGTTAATTTTGTCCATAATTGTGTGAAAGGATGCAGTCTAATGTTAAAGTCTATCAGTTTATAAATTTCATATAACCTGGCAGGTGAAATCAAAGTTCATTGTGTACATTTGATCAAGAATTTTTATTGTCCCAAAATCCAAGGCAATGTTCAATTTGAAAAGCAGCCATTATCAGTAAATGATACCCAGTTTCTTGTTCTAATGAGTCTCACACTGGCTCAACTACATCATTTTCTACATTATTTCCTTTCACCAATTTGTGAGAGCAGATAAAATACTGCCAATTGGAAAGTACCGGTATAATGTAATTGGTATTTAAGATTTCTTTCCCTGTATAAATTTTTATTGTTACACTTTATGACTTTATATAGAAAACTGAAACAGCTAAGCATTTAACAAAAAACAAATATGAATCAAAATAATAACTGCAGTTTGTATAATCATTAGCTTCTTAACTTAGAAGGCTACTGATTATATAAATTACACAACAGAGAAAGTTGTGCTTCAAAGCAGTAGGTTTGTAAATCAACTAAATATCTCTTTCTTTCCTATTTAAAAAAAATGTCTTAGCAATTTTGACCTTTTAAATCAGAAGCTGTAATCAATCCAAGTTGATTTTTTGCTTTAATGTGTGCTGGCAACTAAAGTTTAAATGCCAAATGGCATTTCTTCCTTTATATGTGATGGTCTGAAGGACATTTATTGTAAATGTGCAATAGAGTGACAGCTCGCTCTGGCTGATGTGTAAAGTTGTTGATCTACTGGTTAACTTTCTCCCATAATAAGCAGTTAATAGAAATTCACTGACCTGCAGTGCAGACTTAATTTATAACAAACAAGTAGTTGATTTAATAGGATTGGAACATGGAAGAACAATAGATTTATTTTCTTTTTCAGTTGCACCTTCTGGTGATCTTTAGATATTTTGTCAGTAACAAAAATCAGTCTTAGCACTTGGAAAGGCTTCTGTGACTTTGAATAATTAGGCAACATTTGCAAAGGTATCTGATCAATATGCACTAAATCACAGCCCCCCAAAAATATCAGAAGATGTCTGTTATTTATTACTTTTCAGGTATCAATGTTTTCAGTTTATAGAGCTGGAACTCTATACATCACACAAGGTGTGCATAATATCCTAACTACTAACCAGTAATACCTATTAACCTAATGCAAAAGTTTCCACCTTCATACTAAGAAATCAGGAAAGTATTATATTCAGCTACATCTTTCAAGGAATAAGGAATTTTCAGATTTACAGATATTATTGCTCCAAGATAAGAAATGCTAAGGGATAATAATAAGGAAGTAATGGAAGGGACACCTCTATGCAGTTCTTTTCTTCACACAATTTAATTGTATAGCATAGCATTTTCCACCCATTTGTCTCCGACTGCTATAAATTGCAGAATTCCTATTCTACTGGCTGGGAATTCTAGAATCTATAGTCCCAGTATCTGGAAAAAGCCAGAATGGATAGGAAATATTCACTTTTTCATGTTATTGCTGATATTTTAAAATAAAACTTCAAAATATGCTAGAGTTTGTTCATGAGTCATTCAACGTCTATTTAAAAATGTTTTTTAAAAAATCAGAATCCTTGCACTATTAACATGAAAAATGTCAGCCTGTGAAATATACCTTTCAAATATGAATGGGTTGAATATTTTACTCACTCTTAAAGGTTGGCATGTGGTTTGCTTTTGAACTAAATTGCTCCCATTCTTACTCATCAGTTGTTTAAAACCATTATTTTACATCCAGGATCATTCGTAATTAGCCAAGCAAAAGAATATACTAATTATATATTTTCTTTGTACTTTTGATTAACAAAAAACAGTATGAAATTGAAACTTCTCTTGGCATTATAATGGATAACTATTGCATAATACATTAGAAGACAGGAAAATGAAAAGAAAAGGAGGCAGAATAATAGTCTTGTTGGTTAAGAACCTGGGCAAAATACAAAGATCTTTTTGTGAAGAGTTATTTTGTAACATGTTACTGTCTAATATTAACTACAGCACTTCCAGTGTAATGATTTTGGCACAATTCACTAGAGGTGGTTATACTGTCAGTGTTATTTGCTTAAACGTTTACAGTACAGCATTCATAATAGGACCCAATCCCCAAAGCTTTTTTTTAAAAAACCATCTCTTTGTTCCAAAACAAGAAACGTCTATCCTGCAGAATAAGATTCCAACTTTCTATGTTTATATAATGCTGTAAAATAGATAACTGGATCTGACTAAGTAAAAGTCAACTTACTCTAACTGTAGTAAGTTAAGAAGTGTCTCTTCCCTCTGTGACAAAACAACTGGCTGACAAAACGTACTCAACGAGTAGTCCTTAATGGGTCTAAGTCTACATGGACAGAAGTAAGTAGTGGGGTGCCACAAGGTTCTGTCTTAATCCCAGTACTCTTCAATATCTTCATAAACAACTTAGATGAGGGAATTTAATTTGGTAAGGGGAATTTACCAAATTTGCAGGTGAAAACTAAGCTGGCAGGAATAGCTAACACCCTAGAAGATAGGCTCAAGATCCAGATGGATCTTGACAGACTTGAACACTGGGCCCTATCTAAAAAAATGAAATTCAAAGTAGAGAAAAGTAAAGTCCTACATTTAGGCAAGAAAAACCAAAAGTATACATATAGACTGGGTGAAACTAGGCTTAAAAGCAGTAACTGTGAGAAGGATCTTGGAGTCTTAGTGGACAACCAGCTAAATATGAGCCAGCAGTGTGCAGCAGCAGCCAGAAGAGCCAATGCAATCCTAAATAGGAGGGATACAATCAAGATCAAGTGATGTATATATATTGGATTGTGCAGAAGTGAATAGATTGACTTTGATAATTAAAGAAAGAGATGAATCGGAATATCTTAAGGTATGGGGACAATTTTATCACTGATTAGAGAAGAGATATATAGAGAGGGTAATGTTGTAAGGAAATGAGTGAAGAAGAAAGAAGAGAAAGAAGATAAATGTATTAATGTGGGAGAAATGTTATAATAAATGAAGATATGATAAATAGCGGAGGAGTAAAAAGAAAACACAAAAGATGTACTCAGATGATACACTGAATGATTATGTATTGTATGTTTGTCTATAAAATAAAAAACTTTTATTAAAAAAAGATCAAGTGAGGTACTAATACCAATCTATAAAACCTTAGTAAGACCACACCTAAAGTACTTCCTCCAGTTTTGGTCACCACACTATAAAAAAGATGTTGAGTCTCTAGAAAAAGTACAGAAAAGAACAACCAGGATGATTAGGGGACTGGAGACTAAAACATATGAAGAATGGTTACAAGAACTGGGCATGACAACACGAGTCTAGTAAAGAGAAGGACGAGGGGAGACGTGATAGCAATGTTCCAATATTTGAGGGGCTGCCACAGAGAGGAGGGGGTCAAGCTATTCTCTAAAGCACCTGTAGGCCAGACAAGGAATAAGGGATGGAAACTGAACAAGGACAGATTTAACCTGGAAATAAGGAGAAATTTTCTGACAGTGAGAACAATCAATCAGGGGAACAGCTTGCATTCGGAAATTGTGGGAGCTTCACCCTTTGAGACTTTCGAGAAGAGATTGGACTACCATTTGTCAGAAATGGTGGGGGGGTCACCTGTTTGAGCGGGGGGTTCGACTGGATGACCTACAAGGTCCCTTCCAACTCTGTTAATCTGTAACATCTGTAACAATAGCAAATGGGAGAAATAATAATTCAGTGGTGGAATATTTTTTCAGCATGCAAAAAATATAGATTATATTCATGGTACTTAATGAGCCAGACTAGGCAAGACTTCTAGTTGCAATTATGCCAAGCAGAAAAGAAAAAATAACTAGTGATCTCCTCAGTGTCAAACAGCTTTCTATAAAGATGCAGCTGTTCAGTTTAGAAGAAAAAGATCTGCCAGCAAGTGGCTTACTGTAGGAGTAGGATCATTCTTTAAAATTCTGGCTCTATCCTAAGGTCTTTCAAAATGGTTCACAACTCTTAACTTGTATAAATCCATAAAAACTTCCATGTTTTTAGAGCCTGAGTGGTGCAGCAGACTAATGCTAATGTTAAAAGTAGTATTTAGCTTCCAGCTGCCTGCAATTACTGCGAGTTCAATTCTCACCAGGCTCAAGGTTGACTCAGCCTTCCATCCTTTCTAAGGTAGATAAAATGAGGACCTGGTTTGTGGGGGCAATAAGCTGATTTTGTATAAAATGTACAAAAGTATGAAGTCTATTGCTTAATACATTGTAAGCCGCCCTGAGTCTCCGGAGAAGGGCAGCATATAAATCAATTTTTTTAAAAAAAATGTTTGCAGTCCACATGATGATGCCAAAGTGACAAAATGTGCTTTGTTGTACTCTTTCATACTCAAGTCATGAAATTGTGTACAAGTACACAATATAAAATAAACTTTATGTGAAAATATTGTGACAAAAGTTTCATTATTTTCTCCCTCCCCTATGGATGTTCATATCTTCAGCTATCAATCAAATGGCATTATAGCAAATACACACATAAAATGGCATGGATAATATTACATTTATCTTACTCTCTCAGAGTGTTACTTTATGGCAGGGCTGTCAAACTCCGGGCCCACAGGCTGGATGCGTCAGACGCTGGCCACGCCCATGTCCAGTTTAGCGAAGAAGGGGAAAGTACCAATATGTCATGTGATGACGCCATGAGAACACAAATTTGACACCTCTACTTTATTGTCATCTTCTGAAACTAACTACAGGAGATTCAGGATAAGTATAATTCAGAACAAATAATGTCCTAATGCTAGTTGAGACATACTCATTGCCCTCACATGTGATTATGCCCATCAAACCCTTCCAAACAGGGATTGGGATCAGGATCCCTCTCTGAACAAACTAATGAACAATAGGCTATCACTGGCAACAACTCATGACGGATAATGTATATATTACCTTTGAAATATGGGTGAAATACCTTAAAAACAATTTGCTATATAGCAAAAATTTAAGAGGGTAGAAACTGGACTGTGATACTTGGGAACCCTGATCCAGCAGAACTCTGCTTATTTTCTGCTCTTTTCCCGCCTTACATTTCTCTCCTTCCACTCAACAAAAATGAGGTAGAGCAATTGCATAATGAACATTCCTTCTTGGAATATATAGTACAAGTTTTCCTTAGTAATTATTTATTTATAGCTAATATATTGTATGTCCCACATAATATAATGTATCATATTTACAACACTCCTTGTTTTCTAGCAATATTGTGTACCATGTGAAATGTAACTAATTACAAATCTTTGTTTGATTTAAATACTAACAAATACTTTGTCCAGTTTCATTAAATCTCATCTCTCCAGACAAGTAATCCTACCTTTGGGAATTTGATTACAGAAGAGCAGAAGCTTCATAGACATGACATGGTTAAATAAACTGCTCAATTGCAGATAAGACAGAAGTCATAAATCTGCAGAAAATTGCCCTAAAAGCAACACCGAAATCAGTCCCTGTATATCATTCTGCTCTAGACTACAAATCCTAGGTCTTTTTATCCCTCCTTTTGAATCAACAGAGGTTTGGAAATTGTCATTCCAGTCTTGATGGTATGGAATAATTGTTAATAATAGTTTTGTCTAATTTTAAGAACTGCTTGTTCTCAACTTTCCAGCTTCAACTAATACCCATCCACCCCACTCCCATTTTTTCCAATTCTCTTCCCACTGTCTGAAGGTGCCTAGTGCACTCCTCCCTTCAGGCATGATGTCTATACTTGATCTTCCCTCTCTTCATTGGTTGAATTTTTCTTCCTTTAAACATCTTCTGTTTTATCCTCCTTAAGGATCTCAGGAAGGGGAAAACTTTTGTTTTTTCTTTAGTGAAAACCAGACAGATTTCCCTCTTTTGGGGTCTTTCTACCTCCTTTCCCTAACACAGGATAGCAGGAAATGGGAACATTTCCATGTCTGTTACTTCTCTATTCCACAATTTCCCTTCTCATGAGTGTGTGGGGGAGCTGTCCTTGTCATTAATCATTTTAAAAGTCTCTTATTCCTTCAGGGTTGGAACTGCTAGCAAATGCCAATGCCTGAATTTGTGGCGAGTTAGGTGTTTGTACTTGTGATGGAACTGTCAAAGGAGGTCACAGGCA
Source organism: Ptyas mucosa (assembly GCA_012654045.1). Lineage (NCBI taxonomy): Eukaryota > Metazoa > Chordata > Lepidosauria > Squamata > Colubridae > Ptyas > Ptyas mucosa. The sequence continues at coordinate 13,079,074 of WNWU01013802.1, forward strand.
CTTTAATCATCTGTTACTATCCAGTGGCCATTCCATTGAATAAAATATTCCAATCTGCCTCTCAAATTCCATTTCAGGTTCTTTTTCTCCACACCCAAGATGGGTGGTGGTACAGTGGGTGATAAGGAGGGTATTCCAAGAACAGAAGGGAATGGTGGAAAACCAGGCATATTAAAGGGAATGGTCCAGAATGATGATATCAAAATGATGTTACATATATCATGACATCATGCAAAAATGCAAATACAAAAATGCAAGCACATAATTTATTTTATTCATGATAGGGCATATATAATTTGCCTTTCTTACTCCCAAAAATTACTATGTGCACAAAATAAAATAAAGATGTCTTCCATTCCTGATCATATTCTGCTGCAATGTCTCAGGTCTTTCATCAGTACCCAAGCAGACCCAGAATACAAAGTCTATGAGGGTGGCTGACAAATGAATTTCTCATATATTTCATCTGATAGTCTTTGTTAAACTGGTCAGATATCTCTGCATCAAGTACTTACACTGTTGGAAGCAATGGATAAGACATGTCACAAATTGCAATGTTTTCAAAATCTGAGATGTTCTGCAGCAGAAGGCAGTTGCCCATTTTGCAAGTTGCTTTGTCATTGCACCAATGAAATTTAAGATTTCATAATGTTCTAGGGAGATGCATTGACAAGACAGGGGATAAATTTTCTTGGATTTCCTATTATATTTTTCAAGCACAGAACTAGATCCTTAGTGTCAGATTGCTGTGAATACTGCAGCTGCTATAGACTTTACGCCAGGACTGGTATGGGAGTTACCGTATGTATTATATCCCACCCCACTTTGCTAGGGTATCAGATCTGTGTTAATAGTTCCATTTAGATTACAATTTGGTTCTGGTATTGGAACTAGGTATTGACAATTTGATTCATGGTTAGTGGAGTTGTAAAAGGAACTGTTGTTACCGTACTATTTATCATTGCTGTTGAGCTGCAGGACTCCTCCTGTTGTGTTGTAATGATAATACACTAATGTTGCTAGCAGCAGTGTTGGCTGAAAGGTGTATGGCATTCCTAGACCACATTAACTGATGCTGCTACCCCCTGCTGATGTATTTTTAGGATAATTTGGAAGGATGAGTGACCTATTAAGCTTTGGACCCTAGGACAGTGCCTATTCAGCCTTAGCCTAAAGTTGGCCCTGGCTATCAGGCTTTAATACTGGCACAGCAATACTATAAATCCTGACTTGGCCAGACACTAAATCCCATCTTCACGAACTACCATACTGCAGAGATTTCACAGGGCTTTTTTTATAGGGCTCCTTAAGTTGCTGTATTGCAGTCAAAATAGAAGCCATATCTCTGTTGAAGATCAGCCTACTAAATAACCTAAGAATTATATTCAATTTTAGAAAAAGTCTGCCTATTTTTCTTCCCACCATTTTCAGTCAACAGAAATTAATAGAAATGTGGCTGTTCTCTTCCTGGCCTTGAAAGTGAAAGATAACTATTCATTGTATATATAACTGTTCTGAATAGTGTGAGAGCCACTGGTTAAGCTTTTATATATGTTTTGATAGAGGGACAATTCCCAATTCACTTTCACTGACTACTGCAATGTTCTGTTCCATAGTCTTTTATTACTTGTTCTGTGCTTCTGCTTCATCCTGAACTTTGCTGCCAAACTCATTCCTCTTGACTGCTTATAGAAGCAGCTCTCGTTCTTGACCTTGCTATATATTTTCACAGGCCCAAGTGATCACACTCAGCTGCTTAAAGGTTTTGTTCAGGGCCTTTCACCCTCACCATCTTCACTTCCCTCCAGAATATCAGCATAATATAAATTATTTCAATTCCCACAGCCGTGAGGATGAAACACAACGAAGGATAGCTGCCCATCAGGACCAAGATGCTGGATCTCACCAGTCAAAGTCAGACAACAGGAGAAATGAAGTCTCACACACACGAATATGGAGGGTGGGGCTGAACTACAGAATCTTTTTAAAAATTAAAGCCATACTGAGCATGAACAAGCCACTAAAATCTGGACTTTGAATATTTATTTGGTAAGTTTAATATTTAATGATTTATATTTTTAATTTTTAAAATGTGATTACTGGATTCAACAAACAGAAATAAAAACAATACAACAGTGATAATACAACCAAAAAGTATATATAATCATTATAAACATAAAAACAAAAAAAGTTGGGGAAAGATCTACATGATATTAATATACAGGTATATTAATATAAAGTCTTTAACATGTTATTAAACCTCAACCATGCAGAAACATAACATTCTCATTTGTACAATATAAAAATATTTCAAATGTCTTGAAATATAATGTTTTACCTAGTGTTACCTTCCATTAGGCTCCTTCCAGATATCTTTGACCATAGTTTCCAGCATTCCTAATGAGTAAATTAGTAATGCCTCCTCCTCTTCTCACTTGTAAATTTAACATTACATTGTAATGATTGGTCAACACTATAGGCATTCACAAATTATTGATTTAGACATAAATCTAGATGATAAACTACAAAAGAAGTGGAATTTGTACTGTGATGTTGCAACACATTTCTCCCCTAACGATGACCGCATGATAATATCATGCTGCATTTCTAAGACAAAAAAGATAAAGCTCAGATTTGTAGTATTTTGCGAAAAATTAAAAAAACTGGAGAAAGAGAAAATATAGATCTTAAACTTTAAAAACATTATTACTAAATCAAGGCAAAGAAAATCAAGGCAAAGTATGAAAATCAAGGCAAAGTATGTTTTTCAGCTCTTACAACAATGGCCACAATTATTCAGATAACAAAATAAACATGATACATGGCTATATAAGGGGAAGGTTCACATAAATTCAATGTTACAACAATGGATTACTTATCAAAGTTGGAGTCTAGCTAAAAGGTAATCTGGCATTGTTGAAAGAAAGTACCATTCCGGATTTAAAACCCTGGACTGAACAAGTATAGTTACTTTCAAACTTTTTTCTGTTTCCAAGAAATGTGTGGTAAAACAGGAATAATAAAAAATGAACAATATGTGCTAAATGGATATGAATTGTTAGTCATCAGTATAAAGAAATACATTAGATGGTTTGGTTATATAGAGAGTATGAAAGAGAATCAAATTTAAAAACTAATATGAACAAAAACCTGAAAAGGTTTGAGAGAAAGGCCAAAAATGGGTGGTTGGATGAACTTGATGAGATCCCAAAAATAGAGAATTGAGAATAAGGCAAAGAATAAAAAGCAATGTATAAGCAGTATATGAAATGTGGTAAAAGCAATGTACACCTTTGGGCTAGATCTAGGACTTTACAATTGATGATACAACAATTTCTGCAGGCTAACTGACCCACACCCACTTGGTCCAATTAAAATTATTAGACATTGTGATAGTGACTATTTTCCAAGAGAATTGTATCTGAATTTTCCAAGAACTTTCTTTTGACTAATTTTCAAACTTGGTGCTGGAGGTATGACATTCTTCTACAAGATGGTACAAAAACCAGAGGAATAGATCATTTCTACATTCAGTTCCAAACTTCTTCTTTGCTATATCACATTTTGAACCATTATAACAGAAAAGTGCAGGCATTGCAGCCAGTTTTAACTGTCAATAACTTACAGAAAACTCAAAAAGTTGTTTACCACTCAAAAACCTGATTTGATTTGGATTTTGTAAATGCCAAAAGAATTCTGATTACTACATACCAAGCACATGGGAACTATCCATTACCCTTTCCACCCAGCATTTTTTACACCAAAAACCAATATAAATAGCTGTTCAAAAGTAAAAATAAGCAGTCAGTGAGGATGGCTTGGCAGCAACTGACTAAAATACAGCACTTTTCTGATTGATTGATTGATTGATTGATTGATTATTTTTTATACCGCTCTTCTCCCGAAGGACTTAGGGCGGTGCACAGCCAAAAATAAAAACGAACATATAAAATTTAAAACAGTTTAAAAGGAATTAAATAATTTGGCCATTTCGATTAAGACAAAGACAACCCATGTAACTTAAAATTAATCTTGGTATTCAGGCCAGCCCAGCTTGTTGAAACAACAGCATCTTGAGGGCACAACGAAAGGTGCGTAGGTCAGGGATCATCTGTAAATCCTGGGGCAATTCGTTCCAGAGGGCAGGTGCCCCCACAGAGAAGGATCTCCCCCTGGGAGTCGCCAGTCGACATAGTTTGACCGACGGCACCCCGAGGAGTCCCTCTCTGTGGGAACAGAGGGGTGATGAAGGGTTGTTGTTACTTTTACCTATGTAGTAACCACCCCAACTTGATTCCTTATTCCTGCAGCTGTTTGATGGAACCTTTTATTATGTAAAAGGTGAAGACATCATTTTTTACTCTAGATCTGATGTGGATTGCCCTCCAATATTTCCACTGGTACTTGCATTGAAACAAACTCCCTGATAAAGTAGCTTAAACCTAGCAAAACCTCTGGAGATGATAACAACATCAGAGGTTAATCAGAAACAACAGAATCACACGTTGGCCATGCCCACCCGCATTTTAGCGAAGGGGAAAAAGTCGTGATATAACATGTGATGACAATATGACGCTGCGAGTTTGACACCCCCGCAATAGAACAATATACTTCTCAACCCAGCTACGCAGCACTTATTGATTTCAGATAGACATTTTGCTTGATCTCAAGAGAAAAGTTATTGCATAAACTATCAACATCAACTAATCATAGTTTACTTCTAGTACCAGATTTCAGGGAAGTCAGGCAGGGCTGCATTTTAACTCTGCTATCATTCATTTTTATACTAACTCAGTTCTGAAGAGCTTTGACACTCACACATGTGCCTTGGAAACTACAATCCTGAAAAGAGGAAACTCCATCCAATTAATGTCTCTTCCACTGTATATCAGACACCATTGAAATATCCACCTGAAATTTCACAGTCAATCTCATCAAGATCTATGTCATACACTTATAATGCCTTCACTAACTCAATACAGACTGTCCTGACTTTTTGTCTTAACTATCTTTTGGTGGCCAGAATCACACATAATGTTCTGTTTTATAGCCAACATTTTGATCTGATTGAGTTTACTTGAAATATAGCAATAATTACTACTAACCCACTATTTGCTTTTTTTTACAATTGATGCTGGTCTCTTCACTGAAGACTTAGTTCTAACAATCTTAGTGCTTAAAATAGTTTATCTGATACCAAGAGAAATATCTATGCGGGATGTTTATTTAATTGTACTTTTTATTTTATTTACATGTTATTGCTGATTAACCACCAAATTAAGTAATTTCAATGAATGCCAATATAATCACTTATTTTATAGTGTTTATATACCATTATCTGCTTTGGATAACTCTCAATAAAATAAATCACAAAATAAAATAAATAAGTCAAGATTGGAACTCATAGTTTCCCAGTTTCTAGCCTGATTGTTTAACCATTACACCAAATTGGCTTTCAATCATAAAGTCATAAAAATCAAACCCTAAAACAAAGCTTTATCACCTGTTACTATATATAGCAGCCATAATAGTCCCCAATTTTACCAAAAGAAAATATGAAATGACATTCTCTTCTGCCTGTCTCAGTGCTTCCATCCTCAAGGTCAGTCAGGGATAGGGACTACAATCATACATTCCTGAGCACAATGTCCAGGTCAGAAAAACTACTTAAAGGCAGATTTGTGGCAGATCTGTGTTTCTCTTGGACTCATGGCTTTTAGTTGAATGGAAAGTGGAGGCCATGGCCAGGAGGGCCTATATCCTGGCATTGGTCAGCCATGCCCATGGCGTCTCACATCTACTATGATAGGGGTCCTTGGTACTCTCTGGTATTAGGGTTTTTTTGGTATTGCCACTAAATAATACTTGGAAAGTAAAATTGGTTCAAAACACAATGCCCTGTCTAATACATTGGCACCAGTTTAGCAGCAGAATCTACACTGTTGGAGCTTCACCTACTGCAGAAAGATTTCCAGGTACAATTTTAAAATGGGGACAATTTGTGTAAAGGCCTCTATGGGTGAGCTCCTTTTCACTTAGACTTGTTTATGTGTTCAGTCACAACCACTCTGTTCTCATCATCAATGCTTTAGAAGTTTCTTCTGTACTTTTTTTTTATTTGATTTATATGCTGCCCTTCTCCGGAGACTCAGGGCGGTTTACAATGTGTTAAGCAATAGCCTTCATACTTTTGTATATTTATACAAAGTCAGGTTATTGCCCCCATAATCTGGGTCCTCATTTTACCTACCTTAAAAAGGATGGAAGGCTGAGTCAACCTTGAGCCTGGTGGGATTTGAACTTGTAGTAATTGCAGGCAGCAGATGTAAGTGGATGCTAATAACTGCCTTAGTCTACTGAGCCACCAGAGCTCCTTCAGCTTCTAAAGTTCCTGTGTGAACCTTGAATAACCTTTGGATCAGTACACAAGTAAGGCCACTTGGGGGCACTTTGATTCAGCTTATAGGAGGCACTTTTATTCAGCTTTTATTCAGTCTTACAGCTGATCTCTTATTCCAGAGATCAGTGATGGATGTGGCAAAAATGTCCACCAAATCACTAGGAAAAATCTCAAGTGGCCACTGGAAACCAATAAACATGTTAAGCACAGAGACACAAAATAGAAAGCCAGGCAAATGCAAGTTTGAAAGGGTTTGTTGCTATGTCATAAACTTCCGCTAATAACTGGGTGAATAATCAGAAAGCTCTTAAGACGTAGAAAGATCAAAGAATATGCAACTTATAATGTGAGTCATAGTGACTTCTTACCAGCAGGAGGTCTAGGATTTGTCCACAAACAGGGTTTAAATTTGACAAGATGCTCTGAAAGTCAAGCCTTAGGGTCACAGCAAAGAAAAAAAAGTGTCAGAAATAAGAGTCTGGAGTTAGAAAGTTGTTTCTAGAGTCTCATGAATGTCCTTATATAGCCCTAGCTATTATACTTGCATAAATAAGGATATTATTACCTTTACTGATCATTTTTGTTCAGCCCTTTGTAGCTGCTGATGTGTTATTGGGCTGAGTCCTGCCAGAGTCTGACCCATCATTATCTGAACTGAGTTTCACCTACTCAAGTTCAATTGTTTTGAAACTGCTACAGGTGCTTGATTGCCTGCTAGCTCTGCAGGCTGATGATCTATCTGGTCAACCTCTTCAACCTCTGACTGAAAAATTGCAACCAGCATAATAACAAGACAATCCAGAAAGCTCCTGGGACAGACCAGCCTAATGGATTCCTTGTCCCTGTGAAGGTCAGCAATGCTGATAAGCCTCAGCATAATCCGAAAACGATCTGACCATTACAGAAGGGCTTCTGCCCTCTTCACCTGTTCAGACTGTGGAGGAGTATTGAATCTCTTCTACTTTTGTCCTCCTTAACTAGGATTGTTAATTCTCTTTAGTGCAGGTATTGTAACATCCCTATCTCCATCCACTCTAAAAGGAGAAAAAACTTCTGGTGGATGCTTTTGCTTATTCTATTTTTATGAAGTATATTTTATCTAAAATTAAGTGCATTATTCACTAAGAGATAAAAAGTTACTAACAATTTTACCCACCCATTTCAGTCAGGTTGTCAAGTGGTGCATTCTGATAGTTATTACCAATTGCTAAGCAAACCATAATTTATTAGCATTGTAGTGTCCTTTTTGAGTTCATTAGGTTTTTATACTGTATTTCTGGACCTAAACTAAAGGGCATAACAAGCTATTACAATACCTTTATATCCAGTCTATCTATGAAATTTCAATGCATATTACAGGATGGGGTTTCCACTGCAACTCTCCAAATGGCAATTATTGGAAGTGGTAAAGGGAATGCAGCTGCTCTCTCTACTTCCAAGGAGTCAGTATCTTTTTGGATGCCAGCTTTTTCCTCCACTTATTGCAACTATGATGTCATTAATGCGTTTTCTGGCAGAATATACCAGCCACAACTTCTATTGTGGCAAAGACAACTATTACAACATAAGAAAAGTATGGAAAAATATTACTATATCTCAGAGAAAGGTTTGGAAAAATATAGTGACTGGTAAACGAGCAAATTAAATTTAAGTATGTTTCTTTTTCTTGTCTCATGCATTTCTTGTCTTGTGCCTTGGGCATTATTTCTTTTTGTGTGCTTTCTACATCATGTTGTTTACATTTAAAAATGAATCATGAGGAATGTGTACACATTTAAATAAATGTTGTACATTCCTTATAAATCTCAGGGAAAATATTTGATTTTTTTATAATTAAAATAAGTTGTCCAACTTGCTTATAAATTGTGTTTAGTGTTGAATAAACAAATAGGATTATCTCCATAAGACATCTTGTTGGCCACATCTATAAATTCCCTTTAGTAATATGTTTGAAAGCTTATGGTGAAATGCTAGATAAAATAAGTAGCAGATTAATCCCACCTGTATTTACATCAGGCAAAGGGAGGGAAATCCACTAACAGAACAATCACACAATCCATAAGCCTTCAATTCCTCTGTAGCAAATACATTTCAGCAAGCAGATGTGTGATAGTTTTCTCCTTCTTTTAAACCTTAAGATGAGCTACAAGAAAGAGTATACAAGAAAACCTTGAAAAATATAATAGGGCATGATAATTATAGATAGTAACCCCTCAGTTGGTTAGATACCTAGAGTAAAAAAAAATAACATTAACCCCTAGTGATATGTAAATGCTGGTAATATATATTGTAAAACTATTTGCAAAATAGAATTCATTTATGCCTATAAAATATAGGAGTATTTTCTGCAAGTTGTAAATATCTTGGAAGGAAGGAAGGAAATAATCTGGTGAGATTGATTTTTTTCTGAAAACAAAATAATCAGTTTAGGAGACAGAGTAAGATAGAACAACCATTACAAGAGTTCGTAGAACATGAATTATTCCTCTAACTATCTTTTATTTCTTGCTGTAATGGCCTATGTTCTTGATACTAATTCTGCAAGACAGCAGTAGGATATGACCTGCCTTCCCACTGTTTGATATAAATCTCCACTGATACAAATTGAGTTCAGCTGCAGTGAACTTAAATGCTAATGCTGGAAACATAAGGCAACCAGCTGTTTATTACTAGGAAGTTTTTAACTATGGCGTATTCCCACTTTTTACTACTTTTGTGGTACAAATCAAATTGGCAACACATATTGCATACAAATGTCAAACAATATGGGCATATAATATGTTCATTCTCCCCTCCCACCATTTTTTAAAAATAGAGTTGCCATGGCTAGTATAATGGATTTCATAATTCCCAATGTGAACATGCCAAACCTGTGGAAGTGTGGAATTTTGCTGTGATTCTGAACACATACAGCAAACACACCCCATACTGTGTCTGCTAGACCAATCTCCCAATACTTAACTTTCCCTGTCTAATTTTCTGATACAAAGCTGTAGTTTTGATCTGACCTGAATTTATAAGAGAAGGCTTTTTATCAAACATCAATCATTATTATTAGAATCGTCCTGATTTCTAAAAAAAAATAGCCATCTTACCTGAATTCCTGAGTAGGTTCTCCATGGATCAGCAGCAACTTCCTGGGTTTCTTCAAATCCTACCTAGAAATGTCAAGAAGACAAAGCACATCCAGTGCTCCTAAACAGGGACCTTTTTCCTTAATCTGTACCAATTAAATATTTAGTGGAGATCAATGTTCCTGGACAGGCATTGCAGCTATGCTGTAATGACTATAAACAGACGGTGCAATTAAACTTCCCAACACTTTCAAGAGGGAAAAAGGCTATTAGGACATTCACAAAGAAAGAAAACATTTTATTTTATTTTATTTTGCCTTTTTGCTCAGATGAGCAGCAGAATGCCTGCAGAATGGGCAATGCAGGCTCAGGGACAGCATGCAGATTCATATTCCTCTTGTGTGCATTTATTGGAATGATGTGCTTGAAAAGTATGTACTTGTCCATCTATTCCCGTGCTTATTTCCTAGCGTAAATTACCAGGGATTTAACATGTGCTCTGCATGCAAAGCAGCCTGAGCTCTGCTCTCAAACTAAATAGAGAGAACCCTTCAACTAGAAATGCAACGGTTGAAAACAAGCAGTAAGAGCTATACAGTTTGGGTAGTTGCGTCCTGTAGGGATATGGTACTTGCTGCTGAAATTTCACTATGGAATATCTTTCTATCCAGAAAGTAAATTTTCATTCAAACTGTTTTATCAGATTTATTTGATTCAGACTCTGGAATGTCAAATTATGACTGAAAATGGCACATCAAACTACACGTAGCTCTTACCAGAAGAATAAATCATAGAGACATTTATTTATAGGAAGATTCAGAAGTGGTAAATTCTAAAATTAGGGGGGGAAATCTAATAGCTGACCCAGAATGTGCTTTGACCTTTAAAAATAAGCCATTTCTTTGAAGTACTATCTTTAAAATATTGCAAACAAAAAATCCAAATCTTATTTCAGGCCGGATTGCAAGAACATTAAAGAATAGTTTCTGAGAAACAGCAACTATACCCAATTAGATATTATTTATAACCAGTCTAAAGCTCATAAAAATCTAAATATATTTCAACTTCTAAAGAGGAAAGATATTTTATTTATTTATTTAGCTACCCAAAAACATATAGCCGCCCATGTTATATTAAACGCTGGACAGTTTCCAAGCAGTGATTAAAATAATATCAGTAATAAAACAACTTAATACATAAATACATTAAAACCAAAAAGTCCCTCATAAAATTTTCTCACCCAACCTCATCCAATCCCAGTGCCAGGTCTTCGGTGCTTTTTGGAAAGTTAGGAGGGTATAGAGTAAATATAGGGTATAAGGTATAGCATCAATTGTTTTGTTAATATTTTCAAGTTAATTTCTACCCAGAGCTTACTTAGAGATAATAAATGGAATGTAGTGAGCACCTAACTACATGCACGAATGTCTATTTGAGTGAGGTCTGCAAGCTGAACTGTAAAGGGGGTGAACCAATAGTGGGAATTGTATCCATAGTTAAGGAAGAAGTTTGTAATAGACAGAGCTGTTATGTTCTACACAGAATATTTTAAGCAGATAGGAGATTAAACCATTCCATTCTGTCCAAATTCTGGTATATTTCTAAATGGCCATGGAATTCTCTAGCTTGCTTAAATTGTTCCCCTATAACCATGATGGCAAACCTATGGCACGTGTGCCCAAAGTGGCACATGAAGCCATGTTGCCTGGCACACATGTCCTTGCCTGTTTGTCTTCTGGGTTTCTGGTGTGCATACATGCATGACAATCAGCTGTCCTTCGCGTGTACGGCAGTGCTGAAAACCCGTGTGCACATGCATGCTGGCCAGGTGATTGTTGGGTGCACATGCACACCAGAATCCAGAAGTTCAGCTTTTCCGGAGTGTGATCCCTTCGTGCGTGCAGCAATGCTGAAAACAAGCCTGTGCATGTGTGCCAGCCAAATGATCGTCAGGCACACATGCATGCTAGAACCTGGAAGTTTGGCTTTTCTGGAGTACAATCCTTTCTGCATGCGCAGCAGTGCCAAAAACTGGCCCGCACATGCACACTGGCCAGCTGATCGTTGGGCTCGCATACATGCTAGAACCCGGAAGTTTGGCTTTTCCGGAGCATGGCCCCGACGAGCATGCATGCGTGAGCGACATTTCCACGTGATATTTTCAGCACTCAGTGCCAAAAAGGTTGGCCCTCACTGCCCTATAATATATTTGATTCTGAGCACATGCTGGCGGTTTGGTCCAGATTCCATTCTTTCCCTGAACTACATTAGTTGTTTCATTATGCAGCATCTGGTCCAGCAAGATGGAATAGCACTATTTCCTCTGAAAGCATAGTATGACCATGTGTTATCAGAATCTCCAAAAGTGGCTTTGGAGTTTCTTCTACATTATTCAGAAACCAAGCTTTACATCTGGGTGTTTCAGAGAATGAAATGTTAGACCTTTCCCCAAAAGGTAGCAGGGTATCTTGCAATACCTGAAAGTAAACCAATATAATTTAACTTTTTTTTTCTGTTACAGAAGTTCTTCCACTTCAACTTGCCAAATTGCATCATAGTCCTTTGTGATGCCGATAAATATATTTTCACCCCACTCATATGTGCTCCTTATTTTGAAGTGCTCGTCTATGTTAAATGTCTCTTGTTTATTCACCTTGATGGGCTTCTTTCTTTTGCATTTCTATTAGGAAACTGTCAGTTTGAAACCAAGTATGGCAAAAGAGATCTCACTATTCCTTCACTAATCCCCGTGTTGCAAGCATATACACCTGTCTGTCAGCCAGTTCTTTTTCAATATGTCACCTTGACTCTTTACTATCTCTCCCAATAGATTATTCTTTTTCATGGAATTTCCTCTATTTATGCCCACTGTTAAAGTTGTATTTGATACGCTTCTTACTGTCATACTCATGATCGTCACCCCTAACCTTTACTCTTATTTCTCTGAAACTATCTTGCATTTGGTATCTCTGACTATATTCTTTTTTATCTTGACTCTTTATTTTTGTACCTTTCACATAATTTTGCCCTGATAAAAGAAGGGAATGGGACAAGGCTGACAGCTGTATTCTTAATTCAGGTTCTGCTTACCATTGCACGATGAAAATGGTATCATCTTCTACTAAAGGGACCAATTTGACATTGTATTTTCTGCATGGTTTAGCACTATGTAGCTTACCACTAATAAAAACTTTTCTCCAATAGCAATTCGTAGATACAGGCTATGGTTGCAGTTTAATTGACACTGCCCTTGGGCCTCCCTCCCCTCTAACACCTATTAATGAAACAAATCTGCTATTTAACACCAAATATGTGACAAACATCTAATTTAGCACTGTAAGAAGTCAAGGTTTTCTATGTCATGGAAATATCAGCATGTTACATGAATTGTTACAACTTGAGAGAGGCTGTCTATATATGAAATAGTAGGAAGCAGATCCTCCTCACATTTGTTAGAAATGAAGCTGAGATCCATAAAAACAAAAGGCTAAAAAATTTTTTGTGAATTTCTCCAGATTAAATTTTTGATCCCCCTCCCCCCCCCACTCTTTCACTTGTCAAGATATTTATTTATATTTATAGATGAAATTTATCCACCACTTCAATCCAAGCTGAATCCTGTGTACTAAACAAAACCTTTCTCTCCAGGGGCAGATTCTCCTCCAAGGCAAAGACAAAAACCCATCTTTATGATAGTTTTAACGAGAAAGCTTCTGCCTTTGTTACTCAACAAATTTCACAAAGAATATATTTAGCAGCCATATGCACCTGCAGGAGGGCAAAAGAAAGTGTTGAAATATGTTTGATGGCATCATGACGCAAAAACCACAGCTTACATGCTGGTGTCAGACATCAAGATTCAAATACAGACAGAAGGGATTTGCATCATTACTTCACCATGCTGGTGACATTATTTTAACATATTGCTTTGAATGCCAATGTTAGTAGCAATAGTTCTAGAAGGCTCATGAACATATCCATACTAGAGGTGGGTTTCAGCAGGATCCGACCAATTCTGGAGAACTGGTAGCGGAAATTTTGAGTAGTTCGGAGAACCGGTAGTAAAAATTCTGACTGGCCCCGCCCCCATCTATTCTCTGCCTCCCAAGTCTCAGCTGATTGAGAGGAAATGGGGATTTTGCAGTAACCTTCCCCTGGAGTGAGGTGGGAATGGAGATTTTATAGTATCCTTCCCCTGCTCCGTCCACCAAGCCATGCCACACCCACCAAGCCACACCCACAGAACCGGTAGTAAAAAATTTTGAAACCCACCACTGATCCATACTTGCTAGCTCAGTATCCTTTTATTAAAAAGGGACAGTGATAAAAGTAGTTGAGGTACCTCAAAACGACTGACAAAATATACCTAAACATCATGCCTTGTTTATAAAACCAAAACTTGCTGTGGTGCATGACATTTAATGAATGTGAAGGTTATTAAATATTCCATTTTTGTGACATTACTTGTTTGCCATTTCAGGTCTAAAGATGGCCAATACCCATCCATGCAGCATGTAACTTCAAGGCCAGAGTTCAAGTAACTGGTTACCATGGCAACATACTGTCAAAGTCTTAGAGCAAACACTTACACATGTATAACTTTGAATAATGCAAACACTTTTAAATGATACATTTTTGTTACACTAAATATTTTATCCCCTGTAATGCCATTTTCTTTTCTTTTTCTTTTTCTTTTTTTATGGCGCACATAAAGAAATTACATTAAGAATGTAATTTCAAACTTTACCCATGGGTATGATGATTCTTCTATTAAAATAATAAAAATATTTTCAGATATTTTTCTCACAATGTAATGAAATAGCTGCTCAACTCATGATAATACATTTTTAAAATACAATAACAATTGTCAAAGAGCCTATTTTTCTACAGTGTAAATAAGATGAAAGAATAATATAGTAGTCACTCAATCTTCTAGGAAATCCACATGAAAAGATACCTGTGATGTGACCCAGTTGGCTAACCCACTAAAGGCTTAAGCAGTTTTCTCAAGCTGGAAAACATATCAGTTTACAAATTTTCAATGACATTTCAAAATTAACATAATATGGGAACAAATTGTCAGTTTAAATTCATTATTAAATAGGAACGTATGTTGAAACTCCTTGAAAGAATCAGTGACATAAATGCTGCAAAAAGCCAACTTCCACTGAATTTGTCCCCTCTAAAACATAATTATTAAATCTGAATCAGGAAGGTTCCAAAACAAGACCTGCTATATAAGGGTTGATCAACCCTGCATATCCCTTATTTGATGAAACCTTGTGATAGTTAACATGACTTCCACTAACTATAGGCAATCCACGACTTACAACAATTCATTTAGTGACTGTTCGAAATTGCAACAGCACTGAAAAAATTGACTTATGATCATTTTTCATACTTAGGCCATTGCTCCACCGCCATGGTCACATAATTTACATTTGAATACTTGACAAATGATTCATATTTATGCCAGTTGCAGTGTCCAGGGGTCACATGATCCGCTTTTGTGACCTTCTGACAAGCAAAGTCAATGGGGAAGCCAGATTCACTTAACAAGTGTGTTACTAATTTAACCACTGCAGTGATTCACTTAACAAATGTGGCAAGAAAAGTTGTAAACTCAGGCAAAATTTACCTAAGTTTTTTCACTTCACAACATAAATTTTGGGCTCAATTGTCATAAATCGAGGACTACCTGTATTATTGTGAGTCATATATATAGTAAGCCACATGTGTATGACTTATAATATCAAAGTCCTTGCTTAAAGCCATATTTAAAGTTCCATGAAGGAATAAGTCCTACTTCTAGCTATAGTTATATTCCTCAAAGTTCTTGTCATTGGCTAAATTTTCTGAATAAATCTTTCTCAAACTCACATTCTAATCCTGTGTCAATGGGAGTAAATCCCATTGATTATGTGCCATCAAATTATTGTCAACTCTTACCAACCACATACATACTCTCCATTATGATCTGTCCCTAATTTAGTCCTTCAACTCTTCCAATGATGCACTCATCATTACTGTAACTGAGTCTATCCACCTTGCTGCTAGTCATCGTCTTCTTTTTCTTCTACCTTTCCCAGCACTGGAGTTTTTTCCGGTCTGCTAGATATTTGCACAATGTGTCTAAAGTAGAATAGTTTGAACCTGGTCATTTGTGCCTCAAATAAGATCTCTGGGTTGAAAGCCCAATTAAGTAGATATCAGACTATATAATAACTTTACTAATTTTGCTTGCATTCAAACTTAATTCCATTTCTTTCAAACTTTGCATTTTGTTTTCAAGATTTCATTTACAAACAAGCATACAGTTTCTGAAAAAACATTTTCCAGTATATTTATTATTTTTTGTAGGTATCATTTCTTTAAAAATGCAGTTATGTATAATGTATTCATGAAAGCTAATTTGAAGGCATTTTCTGGGCTGAAAGGGACATCACAAAATCTTTTTAAAACTATATTTTGAAGAGTAGAGTAGAGTAGAGTAGAGTAGAGTAGAGTAGAGTAGAGTAGAGTAGAGTAGAGTAGAGTAGAGTAGAGTAGAACAGAACAACAGAACAGAACAGAACAGAATAACAGAGTTGGAAAGGACTTTGGAAGTCTTCTATCCAACCTCCTGCTTAGGTAGGAAACCTATTCCATTTCAGACAAATGGTTATCCAATCTCTTCTTAAAAACCTCCAATGTTGGAGCATTTACAATTTCAGGAAGCAAGTTGTTCCACTGATTAATTGTTCTAACTGTCAGAAATTTCTTCTTAGTTCTAGGTTGCTTCTCTCCTTGTTTAGTTTCCATCCATTGCTTCTTGCCCTGCCCTAGGTGCTTTGGAGAATGGTTGACTCCCTCTCCTTTGTAAAACCCCTGAGATATCAGAACACTGCTATCCTGAGATATCAGAACACTGATACCAGAACAGGAATATGCTGTTCCACTTTGGAACATACAAGAGCAGTTAGTTTCTCAAAAATACAGACCAACAAACTTCTCCAGCATCCCTGATAGGATTGCATGGCTAATCACTTTTTTCTACAAAATCATTTTGCATTTTCTCTTCTATCTTCTCTTTTGTTGACTTCCACTGTTCCATACAATGGTATTTCTTAGCAAATGCTCTTGATAGGCTAAGATTAAAATTTTACTGTGGCAGATTCTGCCATTTCCAAAGAAAATTGATTTATGATTTCATAATTACTTTGAATAGTAGGACATCACTACCAGACATGTGCAAATAGTGTAAAATTTAATTTGAATTATCAGTTCTCATCCAATTCAGTTTGACAGTTCAAATTGATTCAGAAAAGTGATCCAATTTTATTTAGATGTTCAAACTGAATTTTCAAATTGAATCAATTTATTTCAGTTATCCAAACTGATTTGGAAAAAAGACATTTTTGTGCAGATGCAGAAGCATCCAAAATCAATCTATTTCTTTCAGAGACATCTGATTTCATTCAATGACTCGAATCAACTTTTAAAAATTCCATTTGGAAAATTGATTTCATTTGATTGCTTTTAATCTATATTTCTGAATAGAACACCTGAATACCGTACAGGTTTCTGCTTGTCTCCCACTATCATTATTCTCTTTCCTAAATATATTCCTGTGTGATGAAATTAATGCTTAGCTATATTATACAGAAGAGTAGAAAGCTACTGTTTTTCTATGGCTTGGTGAAAGTATCAATCAAAGCACATGAAGATGCACTAAGAACGCAAAAGCAGTACTCAAAGAAAAGTGACAGAGAAATAGGAACTCATTCAAAAGTTATCACTTATTTATGCTCCCATAGAATGCTCATCCTCCAACAATCTCTTATCAGCTTGCTTGGAATTTTGCATTGTTGGACATCCAGGAGATTTCTGGGAATGGTTAGTCCTACTTAATTCAACAATGAAATCGTGTTTTATTTCTTCCAACTTTTTCCCAGTGGGGTTTTTATAACTTCAACCCCAGGGAGTTTTTATCTCCAAAAAGGTTTTTTTTAAAAAAAAAAAAACTAAGCTACTAAAAGCAAAATCTTAAAGGGTTTTGGTATTATAAAGAATTGTTACACTCAAATATGCTTTTCCATTACAGGAGGAGGTGATGAAGGCAGTTTCAGCATCACTTCAGTATATTTGTGCAAATATAAACTACAAGCCCATTTAGGTCAACAGGCCCATTCTAGATGGCAGCTGTTCTTCAGGTTTGAGACTTGACTTTTGCTACTCCTCTAAGGCATTCCCCATTATTTCTCATGTTTAAACAATTTCCTATATAAGAGGGGAAATGAGTAGTTATACTGTAGTTGAGCCTCAAAGCTTGCAGGTATACTCAGTTTTAATTAGACTTTTAGACATCCCAGTTAAGGAAGTATTATTTTAGTACTGTCACACCTCACACTCAATTTCTCTTTTCTAAGAAAATCACTTTTGGCTCTTGAATTTATTGTTTTTGCATAGAAAGTCAGTCTCTTGAGCTTCTTCTTATTTTTTTTCTTTGCTAAAAACCACTGTTTCAATTTCTCTCTCCAGAATAATTGCCTACAACAAAGTTTGTAGGTGCATTTTATTTAGCATAAGCAAAATATACTGTATAACTTCCCTATTTGCTTTGTAACTCTTAACCTCCACAATATATTTTCAAGCATTCCTTCATAATGCTACTATTTTCCACTTCAGAAGGGAAACAAAAGAAAAGGAGAAGGATAGAGAAAAAAAGTAAAATGTGTTATTTAATAAAAGATAGAATTCTAATTTTCATTTAGTTTTGTAACTTTCCTATTCCCTGGTGAAAACAAACCGGGTGCATTAAAAGACGACTTCTAGATCCTTCCCCTTTATTTGTTTGCTTGTTTGTAATATATTTTGCCATGGATGTCAAACTCGCCATGTCACATTGCCATCACATGACCTTTTTAAACATTTTTTCCATTCGTGGTGCTGGGGTGGGCGTGGCCTGTGTGCAGTGGTGGGATTCAGCCAGTTCGCACCACTTCAGAGAACCGGTTGTTAACTTTCTAAGCAGTTTGGTGAACTGGTTGTTGGAAGAAATCATTAGGGCAGAGAACCAGTTGTTAAATTATTTGAATCCCACCACTGCCTGTGTGTGACACATCTGGCCCATGGGCCACCAGTTTGACATCCCTACTTTATGCCATTCTATGGAGCTCAGTAAAAAAAATGTTCATTAAACAGTAATCAAATAAAGCTTAAATCAACAACCATTTGATTTAACAAAATCTGGAAAAAAAATTAAAACCAACATAAACTAGATTCAGGAGGAGAATTCTTGATCCTTTTGAGGTTGTTGGATTCCGGTTCTAATCAATCTTGGGTCATTTAATCAGGATGATAGAAGGGGTAGTACAACAATATCTGGATAGCAAAAGCATCCTATGCCTGCACATGATGATAAAAAGCATAAGTGAGAACAAAATTTTCATCTGGGATAAAAAAGACTTTCTACTTTGTGTTACTTACCTCAAAAGGTGTCTTCTTTACTAGAGTAAGTGCAAAGAATGAAAAAGGACATTTCTACTTCTTCAGCAGTCTTCTAGCAAATACTGGGTAATGTTTTAATACAGTAAAATACCCAGCTCATTATTTGTTTATTTGTTGCCTATCTTATCGTGCTGCTACGCTAGGCGGTTTACAACAATAAAAAGGAAGAAAAATGAAAGGAATGTAGACAGAACAGAAGTAAAATAATAGAACAATAAAATAAAAGGAACACGAGAATAATACATCAATATAATAACCAAAAAGATGGTTGAGTGCAGAGCAGAAGTGGAGGAGGAAAATATTAATAACTTGAATAGACAATAATATAGATTCATTTACTCAAAAAGAGGATAGACCATCCTGTTACATTTGGGGATACATTATTGGGATTCTGTTGGGAAAATGTGCATTAAAAATTATATCTAAAGTGCAGCTTGATTCTCTATCCCAAAATTAAGAGTGAGCCTTCTTTAGATGTGAAGAACACATGAGGAATAATGATACCCAGACACAAAGATATTTTCCTTATTCATTTCCATTTTAATATAGAATCATACACACAGGAAAAAGGACCTGTGGAAGAGATTTTTTTAATACTGCAGCTCAATCTTATTCTAACTGCAACAGGATTGACACATCATATCTTATTTAAATGCTTGTTAACATGCAGATCACACGAGCACTAGAGATAGAATATATAAAGATGAAAAGCGAGAACGCTGTAGATATGTGGCTAAACTTCAAAGACATGAGAAAAAATGCATTTAAAACGAGAAGTTTTGTATTCCAAACTAAATTCCGAAAAATAAGATGCGATTTGCCCTATATTCAAGGACTAAAATTTTGTTGAAGCAGACATGAAAAAGATGAGCATGACTTTGCGAATGTAAGAAAGGAAATCTCCTAAGCACCACAGGTAATCTTTGATTTACAATCAATTGAAATTGCAATGGCACTGAATGAAAAGGGACTTACAACCCGTGCCTGAAGTTATAACTGTTGCAGTGCCCCTGCAGTCATATCAACAAAATTTGGGTGTTTGGCAGGCTGCTTGCATTTACAAGCTCTGCCACTCTTCCCCCATCTGCCTATTTCCTCCCCTCCATCCTCTATGCCCTTTTGTTCACCCTGAATAGTGATATTCAGCAACTGCATTAGGGCTGGGCATGAAGTTGATCACAAGGCCCTATCAGTCTGAAGCAGTTGCTATCCCCAGGCCTCAACTTCAGCCCATGTGCCACCGTTCTCACTGATATATGCACCCAGCTTTCCTTAGTCAGCCATGCCAGCACCATACCACCCAATCCCAATTGCCAGCACAGCCTTGCGCTGTACAGGACCTGCTCCGTGCCACTTACCTTCAACAGTTTTCTTCCACTGCTGACAGGTCCATGCAGCGTATCTGAGAACCTCCTTGCCAGGCCTTCTTACTGAGGTCACCTTGCATCATTCTTATATTTTGGCTACTTCATTCTACAAATCACACAATGTGTGGAAAGAGGCTCCTTCCATTCTCCATGCCAACATCCTGTTAACCATTTAACCCAGCTCCAACCAACTTTTCAGCAACTCTCACAGCCACCCTGCATTCCTGCCAACTATTTTTCAATCTTGGCACAAGATTGGCAGTGTGTCAGGAAAATAAAGGAGACCTAATTCTTTACCTGTGCAATTGGGCACCTGTCAGATAAAGAGGCATGTCTCTTGCAGTTTTTCTTGCATTTGGAGGCCTGCCAATAGTTATCAATAGTTTTAACTAATATTGAGAGCTGACAGTGTGTGTGGGGGGGAGGGATTTATGGCATAAAGTACATACATCTATAGCAGGGATAGATTCTACTTACCTTTACTACCGGTTCACATCGCGCCCGTGCCCGCAAGCTCGCTTCTCTCACGCAGGCACACGCTCTTCTGCGGATGTGCAAAGCTTCTGCACATGCACAGATCACCTATGATGACGTCCGGGTCAGTGGGCGGAGCTTCCTGCCAGTTTTACTACCAGTTCTAGCAAACCGGTCTGAACCGGGGGCAACCCACCACTGATCTATAGAGAGAGGAATAGAATGTTCACAAAATGAAGGTGAGGAATGTTACTATTCCATTCCAGGTCTGTATATAAGGTCATGAGTTATGCTCCCATAATACTCAACCTATTCTATTTCTTCTTTAATATGGTGGCAATGAGAAAATTCAGCTGAAGGAACAGAGTTTCTAGTGGTAATCAAGAATATCAACCCAATAACTGGAGCCATCTTAATATTTCTCCCTATTTAAATACAGGCAGACTTTACAATGTCAGGTATTTTGCTGCTCAAAGAAGAGGGAAAATGGAACTTCTTTCTCCACAAGGCAAAGTGCATAGTTAGTTCCCAAACCAGCCTTTTTATCCCTTTTGGCAATTCAGACAGGCTATTCCAAGAATTCTCTGTTACAATGATAACTTCTTCTTTTTTTAGTATTCAAATCAACACCTCCAGCAGATACTTCAGTCTGACTAAGTGGAATCAGACCTGCAAAACAACTGGAAACAAAATTCAAGTTTCAAATCAAAGTTATTCAAAATAAGTTTCCGTAACCTACACTTATATAAGTATTAATATAATACAAAAGGCTCATTATACATTTGATTGCAATGGCAAAAAAGCAGTTCAATATAACTTTCCTCCTGCACTTCTCTTGGCTTTAACAATACAAAGTTGCACATATTAAATATGACTGATTGCATATAAAATTGAAGAGACAACTGAATATTTTATATATTCAGTAGCTTTAGTGTCATCAGACACATAAGCAGAGACTGTTGTTATACAGTACATAATTTAAGGTGGCAATGCAATTTGAATCTTTTATTTACTACTTAGTTTTAGTATATGTATGTGAAATATTGTGCGCAGGATTATTCAGAGGTTGCAGTACAGAAAAGCTTCCCTCCCTCCTCACCCATTTTGTTCATTATCTAAAATAAATCTCATGCAAAGCCTTCAAATATTTTGTTTTGTAGTGTTCCAGAACAATCACTGCAACAAGAGGATATATTAATCCATTTCCATTTTTACAGTGTTGATGTTGTGTTATTGTTTCCCAAAATCATAGACTTAGCTGCACCCGCAACTTTCCTTTCTTATTTAGAACATTTAAAAGATATCAAGCATTAGAGAGGAAAGAATAAATTAGAGGTCTCCTGCTTCTAACATAATGTTCAAAATGCAAAGCTTATTGCTTAAGTTCACAGTATTTTCTGTTCTCTTTTTCTTTCCTGATTTTACACTCCTTTCAGGGTATCCCAGCCACTTTCTAAAAAGCCCCAAAGAACAGGGCTGTTTAGAACGCTTCAAAAAAAGCATTTCAAGATCTGGTAAAAGTAATGATGAAATGATGCTCCAGAAACTTTGGTGCTTACCCCAAGCATTACCAAGGCTCACCTGATGGAATATTTGCTGCTGCTGTTGCTATTCTTTTTGTTATTCTTTGCTCTTACTCTCCCTCTTTCCTTTTACGATCCTGTAGTCCCTTAATTCAGAGTAGAGTCAGGGTGACAAGATGGAGCTGAGTGTTTACTGGCTGGATGCCTTTCCTGACACCTTTGTGGAATTGCAACAGATTTTTTTCTTTGCGCCGGAGGAGAGAAACCAGAAGTGGTATTCAGCAGGTTCTGATCAGTTCTGGAGAACCAGTAGTGGAAATTTTGAGTAGTTTGGAGAACCGATAAATAATACGTCTGATCTAAGCCCCACCCCATCTATTCTCTACCTCCCGAGTCTCAACTGATCGGGAGGAAATGGGGATTTTGCAGTAACCTTCCCCTGGAGTGGGGAGGGAAAGGAGATTTTACAGTATCCTTCCCCTGCCACGCCCACCAAGCCACGCCCACCAAGCCATGCCCACCAAGCCACACCACCAAGCCACGCCATGGCCCCCATCCACGCCCACAGAACTGGTAGTAAAAAAATTTGAATCCCACCACTGAGAGAAACATCTGCCACTACCAAGGATTCAACTCTCAATCTTCCAAGTGGGAGGCAAGCATCTTCAGCACTAGGCCACCACACCACTCTTGCTTTAATGTATGAAAATATTATTTATTGTTTAGAAATTTCTACACCCCCCTCCCCATCTCAAAGAATTCTGGACAGCAAACTATAAAATTAAAAGGGTCAAAAGCAATTACAACCCATACTAATGCAATAAACTTCACCTCCAATTAACCTTTTTTTCTCCTGTTTACAAGAAAATAATCTCATTTATCATGTGTCTTTGGCTGATGCTGTATTGACAGGATTGAGCTGTTATTGTTGAAGTACCATTTAATGTCACAGCAGTAGGATGGTTTTCTGAATGGGATAACTCTAAAAAATGGTACTGGATTGGATAATCAATTCCAGGGATAATCTGGATGATCAATGTGGGGATACACCAATTGTTGAAAAGCAGAAATAGAAAAGAGGTATCTTTGTTTTGCCATGCAAACATCCTGGATCAAATGCTCTTTTGGGCCCAATGCATCAAATCTCTTCTTGTATTTTTATATTCTCTGTGGTTTGTATATAAATGAACAAGAGATTTAATGTTTGTTTGTTTGCTATTTATATGCTGCTTCAATTTAGTATGATTTTCGATTGGTGTATGGGGGGGGGGTGTTTTGTCACTCCCAGGGGTGAAATGGTACTGGTTCGCTCCGGTTTGGGTGAAACGGTAGTGATAAAAATTACTGGTTCACCCAAACCGGTATTTCCAACGATCAGAAAGCAGGATCGTGGTTTAGCTTTGCTAGAAAGCAGGATTTCCTGCTTTCTAGCAAAGCTAAACCACGCAGCACAGCTATCCCCCCCCCGGCTGTTCTACTTACCTAGTGAAGTCTTCTTTTTCTGCGCAAAAATAGTGCAACCCCATGTAGGACTAAAAATGGAAAATCTCCAGGATAAAGTGGTCCAAATAACCACAGCCACTTAATGTTGCTATGGATAATCCTGAGTCTGTACTTCTACATACACTGGGCAAGACTCTGACAACACCATTTGATCAGCCTAAAATCAGAATATGCATCTAGGCATCATCAGCATACTGATACCTAATCCGAGCTATGGATTATTTCACCTCATCATATAATAGACATTTTAAACTCTCTGAAACTGTAGCCCAACCATCTCCTTAACCTTTCCTAAAACAGGATGGTTAGAGACTGGATCCCTTCATTTCTTACACTTATATACACACATGCACACAAAATAAATTATAGCATTTCTATGCATGTTATTATGAGAGAGGGACAACAAGAGAGCTTTTGATGTGCTAGATTTGATTTGATTATTTGTTTTTACATGTTTTGTCGTAAGTGGTTAGCTTGAATTTTTCTACAGAAAAGTAAGGAAACACTGGAACATAGAGAATATAACATTTGATTTATTTATTAAATTTATATGCTGTTCATCTTGCAGTTTTAGGGGACTCTGGGTGGCTAGATATAGATATGTCTTTATATAATTTAAGGAAATAAGGATAAATAATAATTTGTTAGGTTGCCAAAATTGAAAAGCAATGTACAGAGTTTAAAATATTATACAAATACATTACTGTAATACTAGCACATGGGGAAAACATGCAAACAAAATTCTAATTGCTTATAATCAACCAGGCAGAATCACAGAATGGTCTGGCCTGTTGGAACAGCCAAGTTTCAAAAAAATTTTAAATGATCGATGGCACCGTTTGGTTGATGAGTTTGTGCATTCTGACCCTGCCTGATCTTAAAGGATAACCAGAACCATCTGAAGAATATAAACCATATTCTGGCTTATAATTTCAGAATGGTCTTCAAGGGCAGCTCCATGTAAAAAGCATTACAATAGTCCAGATAACAGGTGGTTATGGCAAGAGTCAGAAAGACCACAGAACTTATCTCTGGGTTACATTTGGCCAATCACTTTCAAAAGGTTTATTTTGTTGCAAAGTGAGTAGTAGATGGAGAAATAAGTGATTTGATTCCAAGCTGACAAGGTATTGCATAGCTCATTTAAGTGAGTCATGATCAAAGAAGTACCGTAGATACAGAGCATTAAATATATCCTTGTCTGGATTTAGAAACAGATAAATAATCAACATCATTAAGTAGATGTCCTCTTATTCTGTAATTCCCAACTTGATTTGCACTACCTTCATATTTATTATGTACAAATTTAGCATGCTATTTAGCTTGTTTTCCCAATCCTAAATAAATATGTTAATTTATAAAATCAATCCCTGATGCTCTCTCTGGATACACTACAATTTATAATTAACTTATTTATTTTCAAATTCATAAATCAAATACTCCTACTAGTCTCTGTGATTTTAGTTCAGCAGGTTTTCAACACAGGCGAGAAGTGTTTACAGTCCTTCATTAGTTTTAATTCCATGTAGTAATCTTCATATCTAAGCCCATTTGAATTACCTTTTCCCATGAAGACTGCACTGAGCGTATTATGAAAATAATTTAATGAACATCAGACATCTGTATCAGAAGAAATACTACCATAGTGTTAATCTTTTTAAAATGAAACTGCTTCATCAGTTATGCAGATCGTTCACATTTTGCACCAGTAAACAAATGAATCATAGTAAAAGTATTAATTCTAATAAAATGATAGGTAAATGCAGACATTTACAAAGGTTACAAGATTTTTTTCAACTTTTGATATTAACCTAATTCAAGACCAATGGGATTACGACAAATTTGCTACAGCGTCATCTTTTGATCAAAATCTAAAAACATAAACATGATACAATTATTAGGAAGTCTTATACAATAGATATGCATAGAACTGTATTTTTAATATCCAGAAATTGACTTCAGTTGCTGTTGTCTATTGTACTTTACAAATAAATTTGAATTAAAAAATCCCTAAACACCTTCATTCGTCTTTTTGAATATCTATAGAAACAAGTACATCAGTAAGAGAAATAATGCACAGGTAAATCAGTAAACAAAATAACTTGCAAGCCAACTTCAGTACCTGAACATTTGTTGAACAAGGTACGATAAGGTAAATTTCATAGACTTCCAGCTCAGTGAGTTTTATAAAATTCCCTGATACAACTGACCTTTCTCATTTCTTTTTATAGTATATTTCAAGTGAAGAAGGCTTGGTTATATACACAAAATGTCATGCCTTTAGATAATTTATTGTGAACATTTGCAATATAGACATCTCCTTGCAGCAGCTTTATGAAATAATGTTGAACAAAAACAACAACAAGAATTTGAGGGCATGCTATGTCACCAGGGTAATTAATATCATGGCAAATTCTTTTGTTGGATAAATATTGTAGGGCATCAATATTTGCAGTTCATTTGTTTTCATATTCAAATAAGGACAGGAACAGCAAGAGCTTTGACTCATAGACATGAAGTGTCATACAAACAAGAAATATTATCGTACCAAGGTCTCTATTATTTCAGTTATTGTACAATTGTCATATCTGTATTTATCATGACCCTAATTTTTAATAGTAAGCACTTTCTAAACTGCCACCTGAAATTTTATATTGGACGAAGCCGATCTTTAATCTTTCTTATATACCTTGGTGTTAAAAATATTCTGTACCTAGAAGATAGAAAAATTAGCCATATTGTGATACAATACAGCATATTTATTTGTTTAGTTATTTATTTAGTTATTTATTATGTAGCAGTAAGCCTTAAGCTCCTAGCCTCACAATCCTTTTTTATCTGTCTTTGATGAATAATTTAATTCTTCTGTTTATGATTTCTGTTTCTTCTGAGTATGGGATTAGTCTTTCTGTGAATCCATAGTTAACAATGACAAACCATAGCTAACCTGTGACTTAATATTCTAGTTTGTTAACAAGAATATTAAGTCATGGGTTAGATTCACATTTTGTCATTAATTATGGTTTATAATAAATACATATTTTTACTGGACTGAAAAAGAAAAACACTTTTTCTTTTCATAAACCTTGAATAGAAATTTCAAATTTCCATCCATTATGTTGAAGAGGTGAGAATTCAGGAGGAATTGAGGAGCTCCTAACATACATATTGTCAGATATAAATGTAACCTACATAGTCTGCAATTCCACTTCAAAGTGTATTAAATTAACTAGACAGAACCATTCTATATATTCAGAACTATATCTACTTCCAGTTAAACGGTAATCACTACAAGCTATTTTCTTTTCTTTTTTGTTTCAAGTTTTTTATTTTATTTTACATATACATATCAATGTAGGAACAGTGTGGCACCTGAATGACATACATTCTAATACAAATAAAACTAGCAAAATTAATCATAGTTATTACATTCAACCAACTTATATATTTCTAATAATAATATTTATATTAAGTTGCAATTTATCATTATTTATTCTATGTTTTAATATATTGCTCTAATGCCACTCACCATATTATTTGATCATACATAATAATAATACCGCCATTCAATTTCTAAGCTTCCCTCTTATTGTTGTTTTTATTTCATTGTGTAAAAATATTCCCCCTTTCTCTTATTTCTATCTCTATTCTAACTTTTAATCAAGTCACCCTTTTATTAAAAGATGTTTTCTTTCTATCCAACATCTCTTGCCCACTTTGGTGCTTTGAATCCTGTTCATTTTTAACTTATCTCCCATATTTCACTCTTTACATCTATTTGTATTAAGATACAATCATTCATTATTTCATTATATATTAAAGTATGTTATTTCATTATTTAATTGGTCAATGTTTCACATATTATTCCAATGCCAATCACAATATTATTAATAAATACTTAATAATACCATCATTCAATTTCTAATTTTCCCATTTTGTTACTTTTATTCCATTATATAAATGTATGTATATTCAAATGTTTCCCCCTTCTCTTATTTCTACCTAACTTCTAATCATGCCACCATTCTAAGAAAGAAGAGAAAGAAAGAGAAAAAGAAAAACAAATCAAGAGATCAAAAAAAGGAGAAAAATCCTTTCCTTTCTATCCATTGTCTCTTGCCCGCTTCAGTACTTTAGTTGCTATGCTTTTTTTCACTTGCCTCCCATATTCCTCTCTTGGATCTTTATCTCTATCTGGATCTACTTCTTGGCTATTCAATCTAAGTATTTTTCCCACCTCTACCCTCTTCCACTGCCTAGCTTCCGAAGTATCTACCCAAACCCCTGTCTCCCATTCAAAAGTATCTTACAGTATCTCCAATCCTCTTTTCAACTCTCTTGAAATATTTTCGTCCTAGTTTAATTCATTAATCACTGTTATTTTTATTATTATCTCCTCCTTGTCTTCTTCTTTTGTTCACTGGTTCTTTGGTTCTATCTTTTCCTCCATTCCTTCTGTTAGGTCCTCCCTTTTCTGAGCATCTAGATCTTTACTCATCATCCCTCATACAGTATTTTCCAATTTCCTCATAGTCTCCTTAAATCCTTTCTCCATGATGTCCTTTGTGCTTTGGAAAACAAATGCCATCTCCTTCATAGTTCCACTCATTTCTTCCTTATGAAGCATCTTATTTTGTTTTTTAAAAATCCCACTTTTGTCCAGTAGTCCAAGAACCATTTATTCAGACCTAAAATTGCCCTTCAAGAAGTACACTAATCACAGTTCATTGTATCCCATAGGTAATCAATCAGTTCCATTTAAATAGTCCCAGAAGTTATCAAAAGCCTCTTTACATCTCCAAATTCAATCTTCTAGCATAACAATCTGGAGTCACTTTAATTAAATAACGTCCTTGTTCTCATATTTGAGCCATCAGTAGTCGTGGGGTAATTAGATATAACCCAGTAAATATTTTCACAATCCTTTCCCAGACTTCTATATTTTCCTTTTGTCAGCAGGTGGCGCTCTCAACTTAAATTTCAGTGTTGCCACTAGTCAGTCTATTTTTAGTTATTTTGATCATGATTTTAATTGTAATTCAATTATAGAAGCAGGATAAGTTTTTTAAGTAAATAATTCAAGCATTTTAAAATGTCTTCCCAATACTACGTCTTCCCAGTTTAAGAGTCCAATCTTCTGTATTTTTAGAAATTTATTGTTTTTCTCTCTTTAGGTCTTTTCCTTCCGGTCTGATATTTTTTCTCAGAATGCTTAATCGCTGCTTTAACAAACAATACTGAGCAAATAATCTAAATTGTTCCTTGGAGTTAAGTTTTAAGTAAAAAGGAATCCTCTCCCCCAGTTCCAGTCACTACTTCACTCCAGCACCAGTCTTAGTTGTTCCTCGGTTGTCCCAGTTTTGTGGCAGCCATCTTTTGGTTGCCTCTTCTCCTCACTGTGGCTGACAGGGAAAAAGAACCCCAGATCAGACAGGAGAGTTGTGACCTATGTGACCTCACAGGGCACACCTCTTTGCTTCACTGCCCCTACAAGGCTACTTTGGCTCCTTACGGAGCCCACCAATGGAGAGAACTTGGCCCGGGAGCGCAGAGACCCGCTCCAGAGACCCAATCTCACCGTGACATCCACCAGACGTTTCCTACTATAAGCTAATTTCTTAAAGCTGAAAATAACAGCCTTAAGAACCAGGGCGGCTTACAATGCGTTAAGCAATAGCCTTCATACTTTTGTCTATATTTATACAAAGTCAGCTTATTGCCCCCACAATCTAGGTCCTCATTTTACCTACCTTAGAAAGGATGGAAGGCTGAGTCAACCTTGAGCCTGGTGAGATTTGAACTTGCAGTAATTGCAGGCAGCTGATATTAATAACAGTGCTTTAGTCTGCTGCGCCACCAGGGCTCCTCAGTTAATGACTGCAAGAGGGATGCCAGGATTGCCATTGTAAGTTGGTATGGTCATGTGACCTCACTTTATGACCACACTAAGTTATGATTGCAATCCCAGCTCCAATTGTGGTTATACATTGATTGTGGTTGTACAGATATTAGCAGGAATTGAGCAACTATCAATTGCTAAGGACAGAAAACGAACAGGAACATCAAAGAGAAAGATGGTGGGAACCTTTCCTGCCTATCAGCAAGAGTTAATTCTTCAGTGGTCTAATCCAGGGATTTCCAACCTTGACCACTTTATGACTTATGGACTTCAATTCCCAGAATTCCTCAGCCAGCCATGCTGGCTGAGGAATTCTGGGAATTGAAGTCCACAAGTTGTGAAGTAGCCAAGGTTGGAGACGTCTGGACTCTAATCAACTGACCACGGTGTTTATTCCATTTATAGAACTAGCAGTTTAAATATCTCATCCCCAAACTGAATCAGAATGCTATCATTAGTGCTGTCATTTAGGAAAGGTTGTAAGAAACATATTTGCTGGAAAGTTTTTTCCTGGGCAAGATTCAATTATTTCAGTAGTTGCATTTTGACTTGAACTGATTGTGTATTCTTTTTAGTGCTTCAGCAAATGATTCTAAGCTTTTGAGAAAAATGTCAGGCTTTTTTAAAACAAAATTTAAGAGCAAGTCAGGTTGGGCTTTTTAGAAATGGATTTTAGATTCCTTCCACTCTATTTTTGATGAAGGCAGGCCTTAGGATATCTGTCAGTGTCAGGGTTGGGCACATCCAACAATTCCAATTGAAATAAATGTCAGAAAATTAAACATTAATTGAACAATTTACTATTACAGAAAAGAGCTACAAAGCGGAAATAATATTGGAGCAAATAAGTAGCAGGAAACTGAATTTCTTACAATTGACTCTTGCAATTAACTCTTTTGTGAAATGGGTGAAGGAGCAGAAAGTTGAGGTTTCTAGTAGAGCATGTCTCACTTATCCAAATCCCCAGGCCTTGCAAACTCAGAAACAAACAAGCTCTGGAATCGTTTGATACAGGTTTATTGAAGCCTGAGGCCTGGCACAAATGAGTATGTAGCAGTCTGTTGCTAAGTCAGCGCTGAGAGCTACTGCCTCCCAGTGCTCTATATAGGCAGGGCCATGCTGCTCAGTCCCACCCACGCAACCAGCATCCAGCATCGGCATTCAGTTCTGCGTTAGCAGTCCACCATCTGGTGCTTAGGCCACCGGCCTCTGTCCAACCTTCAACCGCTTCGTCCCGCATGCTGTTGCTTCCGGCGCCAGCCAGCTGGGTTCCATAACACCACCAATCAGCTGTGCAGGAGAGAATGCCGCCATCTTGAGTTCACTGTGACTGAAGCTGACACAGTCCAGGCCAGGCACCTTGTCATTGCCCGGGTCATCGCTGCGCCGCATGCTGTTCCTGCCACTGAGGCTGCTTCTGCCTTCCCCCTCAGGTATGGCAAGCCAGTCGGGGCTTGACAGGTGTCTCCCCCTACCAGGGCTGCACCTAGAAGACATATATATGCTAATCACAGTTTTGTTTCCATGGGTGCCTGGTTTCCATCCCTCCGCCCTGGTTTGTGAGGATAGGTCTTGTGGAACTTTCGGATTAGCCGAGTGGCTTGCCTCTTTGACGTCATGGCACCTGTGCAGCACCTTCTCCCGCAGGGCCAATGGGACATGTAGTTTATCGCCCTTCCATGCCAAGCCATCCCATTGGATTAGTAACAGTTGATGCTCCAGGAACCATGGATCGCTCCGTAACTCATTCTGCATCTCCCGAGTTAGATTGTCTGCAGTGCTCTGCACACAAGCTGCCTGTTGCGGATAAAGAGGCATTATGGACTGGACCACTTCCTCCTGGTGGCTATTATATTGGGGCATCCGCAATAGGGCATCCGCCATGAAATTTTTCCCCGTGGGATATATTTGATGGTAAAGCAGAACCATCGGAAATACTGTGCCCCCCGGACCTGCTTCGGGGACAAGCGAAGCAGGATTGCATGAGTTCCGTTCCAGGGGGATGCGGGTACCGGGCCTCGGGGGTTTGTGGAGAGAGCAACTGGAGGACATTGTGTGGCTGCTACCCCAGTTGCGACCCCCTCAGGCTGAACTGGATGGCAGATGCTCCAGTGTTTTTGGTGCAACCAGCTGGGTCATTCAACCTATTTTGAAATGCTCCTAACTTATTCACATGCAATGCAGGAAATTAATCTATCACTACAACTACAGGAGCCTGAGTGGTGTAGGAGGCTAATGCCTCCTACTAAGGCAGCATTTAACATCCAGCTGCCTGCAATTACTGTGAGTTCAATTCTCATCAGGCTCAAAGTTGACTCAGCCTTCCATTCTTTCTAACGTGAGTAAAATGAGGACCCGGTTTGTGGGGGCAATAAAAATATACAAAAGTATGAAGGCTATTGCCTAACGCATTGTAAGGCGCCCCGAGTCTCTGGAGAAGGGCGGCATATAAATAAAATAATAATTTTAAAAAACTAAAATAAAGTGCATCTGTCAGACCAGCTTTTGTATTAGATGGAAGAAGCACTGTTTTACTTTTTGCTTTGGGCCTTTCAAAGTCTTGGGTTCACTTTGATCATGAACATACCGTTTTCCCCAAAATAAGACATCCCCTGATTATAAGGCCAATTGGGCTTTAGAACTCATGGCAATAAGACCAAGCGCTTATTTCAGGATTCAAAAAAATATAGGGAGTCCTGGTGGCACAGTGGATTAATTCCCTGTTATTAAGATCAGCTGCTTGCAATCACTGCAAGTTCAAATCCCACCAGGCTCAAGGTTGACTCAGCCTTCCATCCTTTCTAAGGTAGGTGAAATGGGGACCCAGATTGTGGGGGCAATAAGCTGACTTTGTATAAATATGCAAAAGTATGAAGGCTATTGCTTAACGCACTGTAAGCCACCCTGAGTCTCCGGAGAAGGGCGGCATATAAATCAAATTTAAAAAATATAAAAAAAGACAAGGTCTTATTTTTGGGAAAACACGGTAGACAATCTAGGAAAAAAGCCATACAGCCCTATGACAGCAGCTCATAAAATTTACACCTTTAATAATTTTTGTTAGTCAGAAAAGGTGCTACCACTAGAATAGGTGATATTCTGATAATGCAAATAATGACCTAGCACATTCCAGCAACAGAGGTTTAGTTGTAGAATAGAAAGCAGTACTGTAATGCTTTGACTCCATTAGCATCCATAATTCTGGACTCAAAAATATTAATAATATCAGTATATATTTGATATATTTTCCTTTGTTTAATTAAATGCCTCAAATTTTTAAAAAGTATATATTAGGGGAAATGGTTTAAAACAGCATTCCAATGTTTTGTTTTCATTGTAGAAAATTTGGCAGAATGGACTTCTACTTACAATACTACCATGGTGTAAAAATGATCTTTAGGATGGAGTCATATATTCAACATTAACCAGAATTGTACATTAATATCTTCTTTTAGCTGAATTTCAGAAAAACAAGTTAAATGTTCTTAATTTATAGGCTAGATCTGCTCTCTGCTGGAGAAATACTATTATAATCAGCAAAATCTCACATTGCTGTTAGAAAAGAGTTAAACATTTATAACAATTATTCAAGATGTCCTTCAGATGTCCTATCACAGTGATGGCTAAATCATCACATGCCAAAAGCGGGGGGAGCATGGGGGTCATGCGTGCACGTGTCGACACCCATAGTTCAGTGCTCCCCATGCCACCCACACAAAAAGGTTAGCATCACTGTTATAGGTCATCTAGTCCAACGGGCGGGTATGTAGCTATAGAATTCTAAACCAACTGAAATCACTGCAAATGTTAAGACATGACTGCATATTTTAAAAACAGTCTCTCAAACTATGGAAACTTTACTTTAGGGACCGTAATTCTATAGGAAGTAAATGCTCCTATAATGTAACAACTTTTCAAAAGAAACTACTTGCCATCAGCACATGCTTTGTATCCTCCTTTTAGTCATGACATCGGTAGTCTTGCTCTTTCAATAGTTCCTAATAACAGTGATGTACACCTGTTCTATTTTTTCACAGATATCACAGGTGCTGCAGCATCTCATCTAATAAAGAATAGCTCAAACTGTGAGAAACATTTATGTGAATTTTCTTTCTCATGGTCAGAAGCATACTGATTTTAGTCTTCCTCAAGCTTTTTGTCATATACACCCTTATGGTCACCGATAGCAATGAATGATATTCAATGATAGGAAGAATCTGGCACCAAAGATTTCAGCCTAGAGCAGGGCTGTCAAACTCATGGATCACAGGCCTGATGCGTCACATGCTGGCCACGCCCAGTTTAGCAAAAGGGGAGGGAAGTCCCAATAAGTCACTGATGCTGCTGTGATGATGCAAGTTTGACACCCCTGGTCTAGAGCTAATAATTCCAGGTAACAGGTATCCTGTTACAGAGTCTCCAGAGAGGCAGGGCAGAGAAGACAGTTTATGAGCCAATCAGCAATACTTGTCTCTCTCTGAATGTATAAACAATCCATTTTAAAGTGATGGCAGAAACAGCTGTCCTGAGATATTGGATAGCAGGAATATGGTATAGTCAATGCCAGCCATACTATTTCCCAGGATCTTCTGGGCATCCTATCTCCACTTGTCATGTCCTTCACTCTCTCAGCAGTGAGCCAATATCCTATCATCACTGAGCATGTGAGTCCTCTTTGGCTTTTTCCAGTGTTCTAACCCGGATTGTTTACCCATTTGTAAATTTGTGGTTGTCTAAGCCTGAAAATACTTCCGTTTGTGTGAATTGTGTGATATTAGCTATATAAGGAATCAGTCTCGGACACTGCAGGAGCCATACACCTGTGAACACAAGAAGCTGCTTGAATAGAATTAGCTCACAGGACCATACAGACTGTGACTATTGATCAGTGGTGGGTTTCAGTTCTGTGTGCGTGGCTTGGTGGGCATGGCTTGGTGGGTGTGTGAGGGAAAGGATACTGTAAAATCTCCATTCCTTCCCCATTCCAGGAGAAGGTTACTGGAAAATCCCCATTTCCTCCCGATCAGCTGGGACTCAGGAAGATGGAGGCGGGGCCAGTCAGAGGTGGTATTTACCTGTTCTCCGAACTACTCAAACTTTCCGCTAGCGATTCTCCAGAACTGGTCAGAATCTACTGAAACCCACCTCTGCTATTAATACACTGACAGTAACAATCCAAGGTCTCAGGCAAGATTTTTTTTTCCAGACTAGCTGAGGAACCGAACCTGAGTGTTAATCTGAGATAACACTTTATTCATGAGATATGGTCCTTCCACAGTGGCTTTTTCCCATGTAAAATAAATGCTCAAATCACTGTTTGAATTTTTTTTTCAATGATCTTGTAAATGATATATCTCACACCATTATTTTCAGAGACATTCCAGATCATTTTTTTAAAACATGAGGTATATGGAACTTGTATTTTCCGATTGGAGCTCTCTTAAAAGAGTAAAAATTATACTTTCTGAATGGCAGTGAGAATTCCCATTGCCAGTCTTCATCCTACCAATCCTAAGCAAACCAAACTTTTCTTATTCAGAGTAATACATTCACGGATCAAGGATCAAAAATGTGACTTTGATTTAGCAGGAGCTTTATAGCACAGAAAACCCCTAAAATGATTTTTCTTCCTTAGTAGCTAGGCTTCAAGTGAGCAATTTTGTGATAGTTTTTTGGCCTCTGTTTACTCCAGAAACTTTTGAGTACTTAGGCAATTGTGAAGTATGTAAAAATATTTTTTGCTTTTTGTTGCATTGGTTTACTTCTAACTACTGTATATATAACCATCTGTTATTTGCTGGAATTATATTTAATCTCATTCTTTAGCTCTGGACACAAACGGTTCACCTGTTCCTAAAGTAACCACTCTTCCTTTCAATGCAGAGATTCTAAAAACAGAATTAAGTGAAGTCAGAGTGCCACCTCATGGTAGTTAAAATATATACACATTAATGATGTTGGCAGCTACAAACTTTTCACACAGAGACACACGCACACACACACAAACACAGAGTCAAATGTTGTTTTAACATTAAGCAGTACCAGCAAATCTATGCCAGGTATTTATACCGGAGGTTAATAGACAAGTTGGACTTAAGAGAATATCGCAGAAAACAAAAGGAAGGCTTTATAGCAGCCTTTTTATAATGGACCAAGTCCTAACATTTCAGAAAAATATACTGCAAAAATATACTGCAACATCTGAATGAGCCCTACATACAGAACAGATTATCAACCAGTATTTTGACGTTCTTTATGAAGAAATGACTTTCCCAGTTACATTTCTCTCTACATTACTACTGTATTTCCCCGAAAATAAGACCCTGTTTTATATTTTTTTATTTTGTCTTATATTTTTTTGAACCTTGAAATAAGCACTTGGCCTTATTGCCATGCTTTAAAAACCCAATTGGACTTATTATCAGGGTATGTCTTATTTTGGGGGAAACAGGGTAGGACGTCAGAAACAGGCCTATGTGAGAAGGATATAAAGCTACAATCTATCTTTGACCACTATTTAATTTTTACAATCAACTAGACAACCCTGTGGCATATTGGGTCATCTTTGAAAGAAAGGTACTGCAGTCTTTTTGACTAGAATTAATATATCATTTTAGGCTGACCATATTTTTTACCGGACAGTTCCATGATCATCTAAGAATATATATCAGAAACAGAAAAATAATTAGTGGTATATGAACTTCACTAAGAAGTCAATATTTATTTACCTAAGCAGATATACAGAATAACCACAGGTGGGCAAAAAAGCAATACCAGTGGGAGTGACCTAGATTCTTTTCAATTTCTTCATTGACTTTGCTTGTGGGAAGTTGGCAGGAAGTGTAGGAAATCACATATTACCATAGGAATGCTACAACTGCCACAACTTTGCCAATAAATCTGACCTGAACATTTGTGAAAATTTCAATTGCATAGGTATAATGAGCCCCAAATATTATATACAGATTTTAGATACCGTGATTCAACAATTGTCGCAGTATAATGCAGCGTTTGGGCTAACCTGAGGGTGCAGACAGGTAAACACAATGAGTTTTAGTAGTATATAGATTCCGAAATGGGCTCTTTAGACAAAGTGAAGTACTATCCGTCTAAGCCACAAAACGAGCACAAAGCAATTGTTATAGGGTTAAGGAAAGTTATAGGTTTGATTCTCTTTTATACAGTCCACTTAATGAAGTTGTACCAATAACTGAAAAATCTAACCAGAGGTAGACAGTTTATCATTCAGGAATTGATGTTACCTACTTTGATAATGAAATGTCTGCAAGAAAAGTTCAGAGCGCCCCAAAGATGCCACCGTTCAACCCTGAACTACAAATATTCTCTTGTATTGGTATTCAGGAAATCCAAGGCCTATGGAGTAGACTGGGAGGTCAAATGACATCCCAGAATACAGTGGCCACTTCCAGGCTGATGCAAAGAAAATTATATAATTATATATTATATATATAATCGCCAAATGGGAGGATTTGCCTTTTCATTTTTAATAAAACTCAGATCCTAGCCTTCATCATAAAAAACTATCCCTACAAATGTAGTCTGGAGCATCAGTTAGCATTAAGACCAAGCAAGTGGTGTATTTTAAATAACAACAGTACACATGATCTTCCAAAATCAGAGAGGGAAAAAAGCCCTCTATCATCATACACTTCAGAAAATACTCAAAATAATGTTAGCTATTATGTGATTTTTATTTTTATTTTTACATATAATGAGCTGAAAAAATCTCTGCAGCTACAGTGTTAAAAAAATTGGAGATCAAGGTGTTGCCTCAACTTTTACCAGACTATGAGAAAGTTTAGTCAAAGGAAGCTGTTCCAAGTAGTGTGCCACGTCTGCATGGAAAACTCTATATTAAAAAGGGGTTGAGCCACAATTGAAATAAGAAAATGTTTCACTATGTTTAACTATTGATTAATACTAGTATTTTACCCACAATTTTTATATTCTCTTGAGACAAAGATGGTCTTGGGATACCAAGAAGCCAAAGTAGCCCTTACCAAGGGTTTTAGTTATGGGAATGTGCATTAACGGAATCCACACTAAAGTTAGTCTTAAATCAAATGTATATCTTGATCAGTCTATTGTTTATGACAGACTTTATGTTACTGCACAAGATATTACCCTCAAGCAGGCATAGAAGGTAGATTCAGAATATTATGCTATACTAACTGAATATATTTATCTGTCAAACACGCTGTACTGTATTATGATTTTATTCAACATTTTCTTCAGCAATCATCTGAAATTTGTTGAAACTTTTGTCTGACCAAGACCCCAACATTAATTTCTTATGATAGTTGGCTTTGCTTGCAAACTTAATATCCGACCATAGACTGGCACCTTAAATGAAGTTCAGTTGGCTCAATCTCCAATTTTAGTGTTTTACTATTTCTCTCATGACTATACAAACTGTTGTATTTGTTATTTTTATAATTTACTTGTAGAATTAGTTGAGAATTTAGCTGAAATTAAGTATTTGGAGATGGGCCTATGTAGAAATGTTAATTACATTTTAAAGGATACTCAAAAAATAATACAGTATACTTCTTTCCTTGCAATATTACTGGGATGTAAATCCACAAAAGAAAATTACTCATTGCATTAGCAGTAATCTCCATGCAGGAGTTTCCTACTACCCAGTTCTCATATGTGACTAACAGAAATAGCTAAATCTTTGTGAGCTCATTTAGATGATTCCAGAATACAGACATTGCCATTCTTATAGAGGGCCATTTTATACATAATTTACTTGAGATACAAGCATGGAGGGAAATGGTTAACAAGATCCTATAAAAATATATTTTTAAGAGAGAAAATGGTTTAGAAGAAACAGGTAAGCTGTTGTCTATTGAAACACACACATAGTTTTCCCCTTTATTCCTATCTCAATGACTTG
Organism: Ptyas mucosa; assembly: GCA_012654045.1. Lineage (NCBI taxonomy): Eukaryota > Metazoa > Chordata > Lepidosauria > Squamata > Colubridae > Ptyas > Ptyas mucosa. Next base: position 13,117,723 of record WNWU01013802.1, read on the forward strand.
TGTCATTTTGTACCTGGAATTTTGCTCCTATAGTCCCCAACTAGCAACCATTTGAAAAAGAAAACAACCTAATTTTGCCTCATAATAAGCGAATGCAAATATAAGAAACAAAATGCACATTACAAATAAAATCAACCTTATTTTCTGTATATATCTTTCTTAAATATTGCATTGGGCTACCTGTAACAAAGCAGTAAAGATGGTGTATATTAAAAGGTGGCTTAAAAAAGAAAAGTAATAAAACAAGAAATCGTTTTAGAAAAAGCAATTTAGAATGTAATTATATACACATCTATTCAGAATTAAATCCCACCAAATTCAGCAGACCTCATGGTCAGAAAAGAATGCATAGCATTACTGACTAAAAAACCTGCATTTTTTGCTTTCATTATTAGAAATACGTGACCTTAAGGGTTCCTAAACTTTGTACAAAATAAATCTTAAGGGGCAAAACAGTAACACCAGTCACATTATTCGTTGTTCTTGCAACAAGGGATATTTTGATTAGATTCTTTCACTTGCCCAGCCTGCCCCAAGCTTTCAAAGCATTCTATATTAAGCAATTGTATGTTTTGTTTTCACAGCAGAGGTTAGTGATATCCCTGCCACTGAGATCATTGTTTCTATGGCAACAAAATATACATCAGAAAGCAGAGGATTTCATTTCAGTGCTGTAAAAATAAGCAGAATACCCCAAAAGAAAAGCATAGATGTTGGAAAAAGTTTTATTCCCACTTCAGATCCACGCAATGCTCCAGAACAAAAAAGAATCCCAATAAATATCAAATGCTTTGCTATAGGATTGGATTCCATTTTGAAGCTGCTTATTTCATCAACCATTCACTCCACTGAGTTTTCCGTTCTGAATGACATGTCACTATGGAAACAGGCTTTAATTTAGAAGCATATAAAAGAGGAAGTGTGAAAAGAGAAACATAGTTTGTACATTGCACTGAAACATACTATGGTTGGTTTGGATGTACTATGATGTAAAGCCCAGTTTTCCAATATAATTAAATAAGGTGTGAACCCAGCCTGGGTGTACATCAGTGGTGGGTTGCCCCCGGTTCGGACCGGTTCTATAGAACCGGTAGGCGGGAGGCTCCACCCACCAACCCCGATGTCATGAGAATGCTTCTGCTCATGTGCAGAAGAATGTGTGTGCAAGCGAGCAAAGCAAGCGCGCATATCCCTGTTGCGAACCGGTAGTAAAGGTAAGTAGAATCCACCCCTTGTGTATATGTGTGCAAGAGACACTCCCTTGACTTTACCATAAATATGAAATAAAATGGAAACCACAACCATTGAGCTCCAAAATCTAACTCCATATACTTAGAATTAGGTTATGAGTTAAGTAGAAAATCACAAGGGAAAATCAGTGTAATAATTTAAAACTACTTTTGTGGTTACCACTACATGAAAATGATTTTGACTCCCAATTAAATACAAGCACAGGGATTAAACAACTACCATTAATTATATAAATGACATAACCAAAACTAGTCAATGTTGTAATTTCTTGGATATTATGTATATTAGTATTGGGTTTTATTCTATTTAAATTCCAGTGTTACAGTTCAATTTAATAAATTACCTTTAATGAAAGCATAATTGCTGTCCATATATGAAATCTATTAATTTAGTGCTTTTATTCCCAAAAGGATTTAAGAGTCACATATTAATATATTCCCAACCTCAAAAAATACTATTTAATTTTATTTATGTGAACATTTTTCCTCTAAAAAGGAGAATAAAGTCTACTCTTTCTCATCATATTAAACAAACATATGTATTGTTTCTGCCTTGAATCTCATTTTATTTATTTTTCACATTTCTGAACCATCCATGTCTCTCAGAGAGATACTATATGTACAATAAAATCATGCTATGATAATAAACAACATAATGGTAGCAACCATATAACTGTGATATCAATAAAAGGACAATATTTACTTTAAAATATTTTAAAAGTTAATTGGATTGTATTTATTTTATGATACCACACAACACTTTCTGTGTTTAGTAAATGAACAAAGAAAGCATATTAATCTGAAAAATGGAACAGCATGCCAAAATTCACTCAGAACAGAAACCTGTGGATTTCACAGTGGGAAACTGGTTCAGTAAATTAAGAACTCACCATGACTTTCATTCTGGTTTCCACTCACCAAAGCCAACATTCCTATCAATGTACCTTATATATTGCTTGTCACCATGTCTTATTTTTAAAATCCTGGCTATTTTACAAGTGTTCAAAAGCACTATTCTAGCACAGATCTTTCATAACAATACTTAGCTGAAGATTTTCTTTTACTTTGTGACAGTATGATTTTTAAATATACATTACATTTCAACATTTCTTCTGCATAGAATTTTGGATAGAATCTTGGAAGCACTTCTGTATAGGGCAGGTTTACAAAAGAAACTAATACAGTTGCAGTTTTCTGTAAATGATTTTAAGAGGTCAAGTGAAAGACAAGCACCTTCCATGCCAGATTACTGGGAACAGAAAACAGTCAGATCTTTAAGTCAGATATACAAAAAGCACTGAATAGGTTATATACTGTATGAAAGCATTTCATAGTTTTACATTTTTAAACACTCTGAACAATTTCATGATTTTGACTCTGCAGACTATAAAAGAAAGTAACATGTCATATAAATTCTGCTATGTCTAACAAGAGACCAGAAATTATCAAATGCTTTAGATATTGGAAATATATATAAGGAAGACAAGCACAAGGTTTTGACACATTTTCCAAGTATTTTATATCTTCTGCCAAAATAATATGCCTTACCTGCATAAGAAACTAAAACTGATTCATGTTCTTAAACACACTGCCTTTCACAGTAATTCCCATAGGTTCATTGTCAATTTCAGGGTTAAAATAATCATTTACTGCAAGTCCCCTATGGAAAGTATATAGAACTGCTGCATATTATTCATTTCTGAATACTGTAATTCTTCTGATTTGTGATGTAAATAGGAAAACAAAGGGCTTTAATGGAACCATTTATATTAAATGCAGGACATACACAATTCTAGGTTTGACTATGGCTGCACTAGAAATCAATAAAACTATACTGAAAGAACAGATTGAGGAATTGCTGATTTTAGTATAGTAATACTATTGGGTCAAGTATGTTTAGACAAGACTACACATATTGTTTATTCAAACTGTATTTTGAAATTATATAGAAAAGCTGAGGGTATTTTGTTTACAATTGAGTTACATATTAGAGTTGTATTCTACACTTACAAAGTAACCATCGTAAGAAAGATATGGGCTTTTAAAGAGCACATACAATATAAAAATCAAAAGTCAGGCACTTGCATTTTTTTCAGTCAAAAAGGAGAGTTCCATCAACACCACACAAGGCAAAGAAGGTTGATGAATTGTTATACAAAATACATTTCCTATTTAGTTTCCTTTTTTATAAAGGCACTTTATACACAGATAGGGAATTGGTTAATAATCCTGTTAGCCTCAATTTTCATGACTTCTTTACCATAGAAACACTTTGATACACATGTAAGTGCATTTTCTGTATTAAGTCAGTATCTATTGCTTTTCTACAATTAAAAATATTTGGTACTGAAAGAAATATTTAATTTACACTCTACTTCAGAAATTATCAGATGACATCATGATGTCTTAGCCACTTGGAACAAAAATATCAAATTATTTTCTTCACATGAATAGGAATCTGTCAGAAGTGGGTTTGAAGTCTTTTATTTTCTTCACGCAATCTTTCAATTTCAGCTACTAAACTGTCATTTATAGAATATCTTTCAAGTAAGGCATGCATTTCATTCTAGAGGAAAGAAAAGAAAATCAATATGTAATAGGAGAATTAATATTAAATTACTGTTAAATATGAACTTTTAACAATAACATTTAAAAAGTACCTTAGATTTTGTTTAAAGAAAGGTAGACTTTGTTGTCACAAGCAACCAAAAACAACCAAAATAGATTAATGTTGTCACATTCTTTACTTTTTAAGTAAACCACTAATCTGGGAATGACTATTCCTAAACCTGACAATCTTGGACCATTTTTGTTCTGGCTCCACCTTCTCCTTTAGGTTGCTGAAAAGTGGTTTTCCTAATGTTTGGCTACACATCCAATATGACTATCAGTAAAGGATTATGGAATTGTATTTTAAAACATCTAGATTGCCTGTCCCAGAGTTAGAATAATAAAATATTAAGTGCTACAATGAAAGGGAAGTTTGTCAACATATATGTACAACTCTTTATATTTGTATACATACCAACTGAACATGAAACTGTTTGATCATTTCTACTTGCAAATTTACAATGTCACGATGACAAGCTTCCCTGAAAAGAGAAAAACACCAATTTATGTCACATGTCTAGTCATTTTTTTCTCCGATTCAGAGATTTACTACTACACAGGTAATTTCAAAATGATAAACTATCATCCCACTAGATCCCCTCACTTCAATGTTAATGTATCTCTTTGATGGAACCTACTAGAAATAAAAGGCTATTAGGAAAGAGACTGTTTCTCTTCATCTTACTGCATTTCCAGTGTCAAGTACCCAATATGACAACTAATGCATCAGGCTTCTAAATTACTCTGCTAAATGGAATACAGAGAAAAACATCTGTTTATTTTAATAAACAGAAGTGTGTAAAACTCTCCTGTTGGAAAACTCTTCTGTAGGAAATTCTGAAAAATATGTATTAATTCTACAAATACTTCTACAAAATACAATAGGACAAATATAATTTGTGACATAATATGACAAATAAGAAATTGTATGTTTTGTTGCAGGCACAAGCTACGTGTCCGTTTGTGTGCATGAGCATGCATATGTGTGTGCATACAGTTAGCTGAATCCTAAATTGGAAACTGAGGAAATTGACTATTTTGTTTCTTTCTTCTTAGAAAACATATTGCACAGTGTCTCAGACTGTTTCTCTCTCCCCACATATCATTTTATATCTACAAGTATTAAGTAATCCCTTAAATTAGAAGTCTTCTCATAGATTCAAAAGTGTGTAACTTGCCTATAGTACGTGGGATACTCAGTACCAGTACTTATGTACTAAAAGAGTCTATTTTGTATTTATCTTGAAAAATATTGGATATAGAAGCCTTGACAAAAATTTAGATCATTATTTTCAAACACTTGGTAAAATAATTACACAGTCTTAAAATATCTGCTATACTTTAGATATGAATTGAAATAAGTACAATAGAAAAAAATCTTTTAATTCTCAATAGTTTTCCACAGGGTTACTTCTTCTAAGTAAAAATAGTTCTTTTCTAAATTTTTGTTGCATTGGTTACGGTGTCCACTTGTTTGCACTGCACTTGCCTAGTTTATACAGTAAAGCCATCAATGAATGCATTATCTGACAAGAGATTCTTCAGTCGGATTGTTGTAGAGCATAACGCTCTTCTATGGCCGACAGAAAGAGATTATCACTCAGTTGCCTGCTAAACCTAAGGGTGAGTTAATCCAGCTCCTTCATCACTATATACTAGCAGAATAGAATAGAATAGAATAGAATAGAATAGAATAGAATAGAATAGAATAGAATTCTTTATTGGCCAAGTGTGATTGGACACACAAGGAATTTGTCTTGATGCATACGCTCTCAGTGTACATAAAAGAAAATATACATTTGTCAAGAATCACAAGGTACAACAGTTAATAATAGTCATAGGGAACAAATAAGCAATCAAATCATATTAGGAAACAGTCAATATAAATTGTAAGGAGATGGGTGATAGGAACGATGAGAAGATTAATAGTAGTGCAGACTTAGTAACTAGTTCGACTGTGTTGAGGGAATTATTTGTTTAGCAGAGTGATGGTGTTTGGGAAAAAACTGTTCTTGTGTCTAGTTGTTCCTGTGTGCAGTGCTCTATAGTGTTGTTTTGAGAGTAGGAATTGAAACAGTTTATGTCCAGGATGCGATGGATCTGTAAATATTTTCACAGCCCTCTTTTTGACTCGTGCAGTATACAGGTCCTCAATGGAAGGCAGGTTGGTAGTAACTGTTTTTTCTGCAGTTGTAATTATCTCTAAAGTCTGTGTCTGTCTTATTGGATTGCAGAACCAAACCAGACAGTTATAAAGATACAGATGACAGACTCAATAATTCCTCTGTAGAACTGTATCAGCAGCTCTTTGGACAGTTTGAGCTTTCTGAGTTGGCGCAGAAAGAACATTCTTCGTTGTGCTTTTTTGATGACATTTTTGATGTTAGGTGTCCATTTTAGGTCTTGAGATATGATAGAACCTAGAAACTTGAAGGTCCCTACTATTGATACTGTGTTGTCTAGTATTGTAAGAGGTGATAGTATAGGAGGGTTTCTCCTAAAGTCCCCCACCATTTCTACAGTTTTGAGTGTTTTCATTCCAGATTGTTCTGGATGCACCACAAGGCTAGTTGTTCAACCTCCCGACTGTATGCGGATTCATCATTGTCTCGAATAAGACCGATCACTGTTGTGTCATCTGCGAACTTCAGTAGTTTAATAGATGGTTCGTTTGAGATGCAGTCATTGGTATATAGAGAGAAGTGGAGAGAGATCACAGCCTTGAGGGGCCCCTGTGCTAATTGTATAGCTATCTGATGTGATTCTGCCCAGCTTCACCTGCTGCTTCCTGTCTGTTAGGAAACTTATGATCCACTTACAAGTGTGTTCAGATACCGCTAGCTGGTTTAGCTTAGATCGAAGAATGTACGGAATGATGGTGTTGAATGCTGAACTAAAGTCAACAAAGAGGACCCTTGCGTAGGTCTTTGGAGATTCAAGATGTTGTAGGATGTAGTGCAGAGCCATATTAATAGCATCATCTGTTGATCTATTTGCTAGTTGTTTACAGTTGTTTCAAGACTGACCTATAACATTATTAAGGCAGCCATTTCACATTTTAAAAAACCCTGTTTCACTCTTGAATCAGGGCACACCAAATTCAGAATGGTTCAGTTTAGAAATATTTTATATACAACATCTACTAAGTGGTAAAGCTCATGAAAAATAAATGTGTCGAAAAATATGGTAAAGTTTTTTTTCCCCCCGGCACATTTATGGTAAAAGGGACTTCCGGTTGGCACTGGGCGATTCAGTCGGGAAATGGCGGGCTCTTACGAGCCCCGCAAAAACCCTGACTGGCGAGCCGCTGCCGACAGGTCTGCGGACCTACCCTGCCCTGAAGGGACAGGGGAAGAGAGAGGGACCCCTTGGACAGCCGAGAAGAACAGGCAGGTTCATTGGGGCCAGAGGAAGCCTTCTGAGCCGGCGGCGGGGGAGCAGCAGTCATGGCGACTGCCTCGAAGCCTGGGACAACCGGAGAAAGCATTGTGCTGGAGGAAGAAGGAAAAGTGAGAGCGAGGCGTTCAGAAGCCGGGTAAGCAAGACCAAACCCAGGCGGGAACAGCATTTAAACTCTGGATATTGATAAGTGTGCCCCAGCCTTAATTAGCAGCTAGGAAGTATTGGGGCAAGAAGAACTACAAAATACTTTTTAAAAGGGAAAGACCCACCAAAGAATTATGGATTTTATTGCTAATTTGGAATGATTGCCTTTTTGGAAAGTTATAAATTTTGAAAACTGTTCCTTTTTCTTTTTTTTAAATGGGAATGGATTATTTTTGGGAGAGAGAAAAAGGAAAGTGGCGATAAACAGGATTTTTTTAAAACAAAGGGAAAAGACAAACAGCCTTGCAATACACAAAATGGAGACTGTGAAGAAGAGAAAGTATAATTGTGGATTGCTAGCAGCTTGGAAGAGAAACTAAGTGTCTCGTTATTTTAACTGGATTACTTTGGCAACAAATAAGGAGCTTTGACTCTGGAGATAGTCAATCTGTCTATTGGAAGTTTATTGATGAAAAGAAAAAAGAAATAAAATGGTATAACTATAATTGAACTAACAGGCACAGCAAGAAAAGGAAAAAAGGTGTGGCACTAAAAGAAGATATGATGATATCATATATGGAATGATATAAAAAAACTAAACTCTATAGAATTCTTAACATTGAAAATATTGAAATTGAAAAAGAACAATTTTGGACAGATTGGAAAAAGATTTATAGTAGGTTGCAAGATAAGAAAAACAATATAGTTTGATTAAAATGGAAATGTAATGCTTAATGCATATTTGAAGTCTGAATATTGATATGAGGTATTATACCTTTTTTCTTTGTTTCCCTTTGCTACCTTTTTGATTTTCTTTCTTTTCATGATACTTTTTTTTTTATTTCTACTTTCCCTCTTTTCTCCTTCTTTGTTTTTGTTTTCCTTTCCTTCTCTTTTTTACCTTTTATTTCCATTCCTTTTAAATTGAACTATATAAACATACGTATTTGGTTATGAAGTAAGACTATAAATTTTCTTGTTTTTGTTTTCCTCTCCCTCTTTTTTTTTACCTTTTATTTCCATTCCTTTTAACTTGGATTATATAAACATATGTATTTGGTTATGAACTAAGACTATAAATGAATGAATGAGAATATGATTTCTCTAAAATGTTCTAAACGTTTAAATGAATTTTTGAGATTTAAAATAAATATGAAGTAGATGATCTTAAAATATATGAGAAGATAGTTGTTATGCTGAGTTAAATTGTGATATCTGAGAAAGCAAATTATGTAATTTGTGAATTAGTTAAAATGAAATAGCTAAAACAACAGATGCAGGCGGGAGGTTCAGAGATTATACTGGAAATCAGCCAAAATATAATACACTGGAAACTAGCCAACAACGGGTGGAGGTATGGAGGTGACTATGCTGGAAATCAGTCAAAACAAAACATGCTGGAAATCAGCCAAAAAATAGTGGGAGATTCAGAGGAGGATATGCTGTTAATCAATCAAACAATAATATGCTGGAAATCAGCCAATAATAGGAGGAGATAGGGAGGAGGATATGGATTTTGAGATAAATTTGAGAATATGAAATATGCAAAACTAAAGGCAAATTGATAAAGCTTTAAGGTTTAAAGATCTGATGAAGGGGTCAAGAGATTAAGAAATATGGACTGAATTTTGACTTATTATTTGAAATAAAAAATAGAGCTGTATCTAAATTGAAATTATGATGTGGGGTTAGAAATTGTAAGGTATTCTAAGAGATTAGAATATTTTTTTTCTTTTTTTAATGTTTTAATATTGATGTCAAAAGGTGTAATGAAGAGAGCTTGGAAAAGAACCAGAGATAATTGAATTTATAAATGAGCATAACAATGAATTAAATGTGTACTTGGAAATTAAATTGGTGGTGATATAATAGAATGGTTCTGATCAAGATATTAGAGTTTATGACTAAAAAAATTTCTATGTTTTGACTTTGAATTTTAAAAGATATAATGGGAAATTGTGAATGGAGCTTTTTCAAAATGTAAGCGATTGTACCTATTCATGACCGGATCGAGACTTCGCTCTCAAAAGAGATGTATTTTATGTGTTATGTTGGAAAAAATAAAAAATATTTTGGAAAAAAAAAGAAAAAGAAAAATATGGTAAAGTAACGTATTAATCTAATTCTCTTTACCTGAAATCATCCAGAGTTTCTTGTATCATATTCTGAATGAAATGAATTTGTACTGATGATAAAGGTGCATTCAATCGGCTATTTCCAATAGTATCTACTATTTTCTCAGATAGTGTACTAGCAACTCCAGAAGTAATATTGGAGGTTATCTTTGGACCTATGCAAAATAACCAAGAAGTATGAGCATTTCAATTTTACAGGAATAAAAAGGGAAGCAGCCTGCAAACTAGCATATTGAAAAGACATCTATATCAACTCTTACCATATCATTTCTCATCATCTATGTTGCAAAGTAAGGAAGACTTGTTAAGAATTCCTCACTCAGCATACAAATTTAGAACAAACTTAGGACCAAACTATTAAGGATAAAACCTTGAAAAATACCAATCAAAATCTAATACATACTAATGGAGACACTATCTGGAAAATTATGCTATATTCACAGTTAGCAGTAGCACTTAGACTTATATACCGCTTCATAGTGCTTTACAGCCCTCTCTAAGCGGTTTACAGAGTCAGCATATTGCCCCCAACAATCTGGGTCCTCATTTTACTGACCTCGGAAGGATGGAAGGCTGAGTCAACTTTGAGCCTGGTGAGATTTGATCTGCCAAACTGCTGGCAGCCAGAGATCAGCAGAAGTAGCCTGCAGTACTGCACTCTAACCACTGCACCACCGCGGCTCTAGTTAGTTTAGATTGTCATATTACCTTTCAGCTCAGCAATGTAAATAGTTAATGGTTTAAAGAAAAATTTTAAATTACTTTTGAAATACAATTGCATTTTTAAAAAATGTGGGCATTTCTTGAGTATTATACCACAAAAGAGAGAGTTACACATACTTGTTGAGGTAGTACCATTAATTGGTGATTCATATAAAAGTTGTGTCTGGATATTCTTAATAAGTCTTTCTCTGGAATCAGGACTCTTGATTAAATTTGCAACAGGTGGAGTATTCAGAGTTGAAGGATCAGAGTTTGAGGAGTTCAACTACAGCAGGGAGGGCAGAAAAAACATCTATTAATATCCCATGACAATGTAAGAGAGGATAGGAGAGACCTATTAAAGTACAATAAGTGGTTATTTTTGCTACCAGCATTAATGTTGCAAGGTAACAATTTCTCTCTTATTTGAATGCTATTTATCACATACTAGGATCCAAATCCGAGAGATCCAAATTACTGGCAGCTCTTCTTTCCTCAAATGCAAAAAGTACGTATGACCTGCTTATTAAAACTTTCAAGAAGGTATACACAAGGCTTTGGGGGTTTTATCTGCTTATTTTTAAGAATCCATATCTGTTCTTAGCTTGTCCATGCAATATCAGGATTTGTATAAAAATGTGACTAAATAGCACAGTTAAAAACAGAGTTAAAAAGAGATAGATCTATAGCATCTTATCTATTTTAACTGTGCTTTTTAGTCCCATTTTTATATTATTTTATGATGTTGTTTGTAAATTGCCCAGATTCACTTAGGTGAGATGGGTAGCATACAAATTTGATAAATGAATAAATAGGGAGGTAAAAACAAGTAAGGATAGAGACGCAGACTTACAAAGCACCCACCCATTTTTATCACTTGATAAACCACTGTACCGATAAACTGTTATACTGGAACAAAGTGTCAAACTCAAGCAAGCAAGTACCATAATTCTGGCATGTTGGAATCATTCAAGAAAGCAAGGCCCAACCTATGGGCAGCCTTCATCATTCCTTTCCTTCTAGGACCCAATAATAATAATAATAACAGCTGATAGTTCCAAAACAAACAGGAAGAAAAAGATATGCATATAGTCACAGTGCTCCTGATCTATCTTGTTACAAAACTGATGTAGATGTAATACGATCCAATCTTAAAGGTCATTCCTGTAAGATTGTATGATGGAAGATGTAACAGCTTTTATGTTTTATGCAAAGGGGGGAAAGTTGAAAGCAAAATAAAAGGCAAAACCGCAATCATACAATACCTGTTTGATGTGCTCACTGGATTCTTGTTTTCCATGATTTGTTTTTTTAGCATCAATATCTGGATGCTCATCTTCCTCTTTAATGGGAGATCCAACAAATATATTAAATGGACTTGAATGAACAATATGTGGATTTGATCCTGCTGGATTTTTTCTTGCAGGTAAAGCAGTATTAAACTGAGACAGAAAATCCATGCTTAAAAGATAAGACTGAAAATCCAAACCTATAATGCAAAGCAAAAGATCATATATTTGCATTGCTTAATTAAAAACTTTCTTGATATGTAGTCAAGTCTTTTGAAATAGTATTTTACAATTACTTCTAGATTTCTGCTATAATAGTGCTACTATCATTAATATAACAGAAAGTTTGTTATAAAAACTGCTTACCATCATTTTTTCCTGGAACATCTTCATTTGCTTTACAAGCCACAATATCTAGAGCAGATAAATAGATATTGACAATGCAAGGAGAAAAAAAAACCAATAGTCCATTTTTAATCTAATTTTACAGAGGAATTCTGTTTTCTAAATTATGAGCTATTCCACGAATTTGTATCATTTACAAATGTAATAAACATTCGCTCCATGTCTTCATCCAAATCATTGATAAAAATTATTGAACAAAAAAGGATCCATTTAGGCTCTCCTTGCAATTTGATGAGAAATAATTGATGAGCATTCTTCAATTCAACCTTGGATCCACCTAATATATATGGCTACAGAATGACTAACATTCTAACCATAAGAGCCAATAGGAGCAAGAGTTCTAATGCAATAAACAGAGTTCTTACCAATAAACATACAATTTAATTTCAGCATCAACATACCATCTCGAAGTGGAGAAAATAGGTCACCCAAACTATTTCTTCCCAAGTCTTCAAAATTAGTTGAATTAGAAGTATACCCATGATCCATCTCTTTGGAAGGAATCACATCCAAACTGCTGCTCTGGGTCAAATCTGTAAAGGGAAAACATTTTTTCTAAAATAAAAAAATGCTTTAAGAATAAACTAAACTCTCATTCATGCAAGCAACTTCTGTTTTCATAAGCAATATAATTTGGTATATTGAAGAGTCATAGCAATAATGAAACCAGTCCAGCAGATTTCAGATAAGGGGTTTAGAGTTTTATAATAAGAAGCTGACGTTTAAAAAGATGGAATGCTGCCAAAATATAATTGGTAACATGTTCCACACAACCAATGGAGCTTACTATTGAGAATAATTAATATAATTAATATTGAGTTGCAAGCAACAGCCATAACCATTACCAACCGTTACCAACCATACCTGCTAATAACTTTAATTGTGTGGACAATGAATACTAATAAATTTTGTGCCAAGACATCCACAACACTGGTAGAATGCTTGCTTCCCTTAGGCACTAATTAGCAAAAAGGAAGGGTTGGCAGAAACATTGCTGTCTGAATGAAGAATCACATCCCTCCCATTGTATGTGAACTTGTAGTTGAGTATTTCTTCAGCATAAGTGAAAGTATCTGCCAGGGCATCTTAAAGTTACACACTAGTTTATGGGTGCTAGTTTATGGGTACAAAATGACTATCTTATTTTGTCTACTGGCAACACTGGCCTTGAATACAGGACAGAACTGAGAATAAGTATTTCTCAAAATCTCTTCCAAATCTTAAAAAAGGCATTATGCTGCCATCTAAATATATTTGTTATACCTGTAATTGGAATTTTCTGGACAGACTGCAAAGTTATTCAAAACAAGAAAAATAATGAATACTACAGAATACATTTAACATACAAAAAAATCATTATCCAAGCATTTGATATTTTAAAAATTGCCTAGTAGGAGATTCCATAAGCATCCACAAGCCTACAACTTTTTCTTTCTAGCCGTTGCATGGAATGGCACACTGAAAAGAATTTCTAAAATTGACCAGAGTGTCAATCAGAATTTTGTTATATTGTTTTATGCTAATTCTATATACAGTTATCTTTAAAAAGAAAGATATTGGTGAAAGTACCATGTTTCCCTGAAAATAAGACCCTGTCTTATATTTTTTTGAACCCTGAAATAAGCGCTTGGCCTTATTGCCATGCACTCAAAAGCCCTATTAGACTTATTATCAGGGAATGTCTTATTTTAGGTGAAACAGGTTATTTTAAATCAAAATACGAAAAAAAAATGTCCAAATTCAACAGCAATGCCACATTGTGCATCTGTTTTAAGCATATGCAATTTGGGTGAAAATAGTGTTTCATTTTTTAAGCGTGTGTTGTTTATTCTGTTTTCCCTGGTCGCAAGATGATAATTTTTTACCACAGCCCAGCTGTGATTGAGTTAAACTTTTTTGATGGAAAAAAAATCACAGCCATTGCTAGAGTCATTGCTAGAACTTCGTACAACAAAAACAATATTTCAGTGGGGTTACAGAAATGTTAAAACAAAACAATGAAATAAGAACTTATATTTATTCTTTGGCACTATTTTCATTACCAGATTTTTTTCTCAACAGCTTTCAAATTCTTTTTTTTTTACCTGATTTATCTGGAAGAGCATCACTTCCTTTAACTTCATTACTTGGCATGGACTGTGGCAGGAAAGTAGCAGGTACATTAGACGTAAGATTTTTTAAAATACCAACATTCTGAATTCCTCCAGTATTGTTTGTCAATTTAACATCAGATTTTTTGCAAGTTTGCTTACTTGAACTTGTTTTATGACTAGACTAAAAATAAAAAATAAGTATGTCAGAAATAGTCCACATTAAAAAAACTTATCTACAACAATGACTAGAATGCTAGCATCAACTATCCTGACATTTTTAATTCTTGTAAAAATAAAGCATTCGAACAAATTATTTTCAAGCTAAAAGACAAAGCAGTATAATTGAAAATGTCAGCCATTTTGTAGACATAAAAACTGTACACTTTGAATACAATTAAAATAAACACATTTCAAAGTTTAATAAATGTGCATGATTTTTTTATTGATTTACTATAAATGGAAAATAATTAGTTTTATTTTTTAAGTTAACATTTCATCAATATATGCGCAAGATGTTTTACCTTTGAAAAACTGTTACAATTCTGCAGTGTTATACATTTCACAGACGTTTTGTGAGCACTGACTGATTTCACAGGTGCTGTCAGCTTTCTTAAATCATAATGGTATATTTTTCCACGAGAAGAGCCAATAGTGAGTGAAGTTCCTTCAGGCATGAATTCTACTGCAGTCAGAGGAGTTTCTGCTACTAAAGTTCTCAACTGCCTTTATATGTGAAATAAAGATATTGAACACAAAAGGGAAAAAAACCTGTAAGAATGTTACATACAATTTTCTAAATAAAAGCTTTTATCTCATTGAATTCTCTGTTGGGTTTGATCTGGTTACATCTGTACATCTGATTCAAGATTATTTAGTGGGCTTCATGGCCAAAATAAGATTTGAGACACACATTTTCCCAATAAATGATTATGCCTACCAAAATGCCCATTTTATATTTTTAGTTTTATTATTTATTCATCCTATATTTAAATTTATACATAAAGTTAATACACAAAGGTCATTTTTTTTCTACTGGAAACATATCCCTAAATAAAATTAACACACAAAAGTCATCATTCTTCTAGTGGAAATATATCCTTAAATACTGCTGGTCATGATACCTTCTCAATTTGACAAAAAATCAAGTATGTGGCATGGCAAATTGAACTCTCAGAGTCAACATCCTATACCTTATTTATGGTTTCTGTTAGATTTTCTTCTCATACACTCCAACCATTATGGGTTTATAATAAAAAACAGATTTAAGGTTTTAACTGTCTGAGACAGTAAAATAAATAATAAATTTCAGGGCATCAACATTGGATTTTCTCCACTTTTCCCATTTGATTTAATCTATCTAATAATGAATTGCAGAGAACTCAAATTCAAGAAGATTTGACATATGAGTAATCATTTTCAGGTTTCATCATTATCAGGTTATCTTTACTGAAGCAAGCAACATTTTTATATATGAAAAACATTCTAAAAACCATTTTCAAATGTACATTTCATTTACTATTGAAATTAAAAAGAGTTTCGTTTCATTTCATTAGAGAGTTCATGATGAAGATTTCAAAATATTGTTGGTTTGATGTAAATTTATTTATTAAATACATTGGCAGCCTATCTCACTGTCAAGTGACTAGCTGAAAGCTGTTATTCATTTTATAAATAAGTAAACTGACAAGTATATATTTACCTTTTACTTGCTGTGTCATAGAGAATTATTCTTTTATCTAGACCTACAGTTACAAGCAGCAACTCGCTGATGGGAGAAAAACAGATTTCATAAGCTGGAGCTTTATGAGCATTTTCAAAGTTATGGTATGGAGTTTGACTGTTGACATCCCAAAGGGTTACAGTTCCACTGTCAGAGACGCTACCCAGTAATGCTTTTTTAAAGGGAGAGTATTTCAAATGTCGTATGGGCTGTAAGAAAACAAACAAACAGTATTCCATAATTTCTATTTCAACTAAAATTTGACTTAGCCAAAATCCAATTCTAAAGATTTAAGTTAAAGTAATTAGTTGCCCACATTCATAAATCACATAAATGTGTTAAATTACGTTCCCAAAATGTCTTAAGATTTTATTTTTAATCCTATTAATGAAAGAATTTTTCTTTTTTTACATCAGTGCAGGATCAAACAATCAGGTAAAGACTACTTGAAATCTCAAGTTATAATCACATATGAAAGCAAAGGAAAATTGTGATGTGTGCATACAAGTAGAAACTTCTGTAGCAGCTATTAAAGTAGCCAGGCACATCTGGAAAAAGATGTGGCATTTTTAATTATTTAAAAAGAATTGTAACATTTATATATTTCATAGGATATCTTTCAAAAAACTGGGAAAACCTAACATTTTTTAAGAACTCAAAGCCTTTAAGGTGAGATATATTTTCTATTTCAGTCACAACTAAAAACATTTTACTTCATTTAGAAGTATACCACTTGTAATTTGGAAAGAATGGTGCATAAAAACTGCAATATTTCATTAAATGTGTTTCTAAATGAAGCTATTTCGTAATCTCACCCATTTAAAAAAACAAACATCTCTCACATTAACACGTAAGAGGCCAGATATTGTTGTTCCAATATAAAATCTATGTAAATACAGTACAGGTAGTCCTCAACTTCCATTTAGTGACATTCAGTTCATTTAGTGACTGTTTAAAGGTATAATGGCACCGAAAAAAGTGACTTAAGACCATTTTTCACACTTATGACTGTTGCAGCATTCCATGGTCACATAATCAAAATTCAGACACTTGGCAACTGATTCCTATCTATGATGGTTGCAGTGTACTGGGGTCATGTGATCACCTTTTGCAACCGTCTGACAAGCAAAGTCAATACAAAAGCTGGATTCACTTAAAAACTGTGTTACTAACTTAACAGCTGCTGTGATTCACTTAACAACTTTGGCAAGAAAGCTTGTAAAATGGGGCAAACTCACCTAACAAATATCTCATTTAGAAACAGAAAATGTGGGCTGAAATGTGGTTGTGAGTCTACTTGTTTACAACAAGTCACTGGGCTCTGATTGGGTGGGGGAAAGCACTGGTACCTTTGCAAAAGGACTTTCTGTGTATATTATTCCCATTTTCACATAAATATGAGAAAGCATTAAATCCTAATTCAGCATTTTAATGAAAATTCCACCCTCAGATGTCACCAGGAAAGAAGGAGACATATTAAAGATGGCTTAAAGTATTAACTATTCTGTGAGACACTACCCAACAGTCTGCCCCAAAGATGTGCTTCCCCCCCCCCAAGGATTTTTCTTTGTTTGCATTTGGTGCTAGATCTGGCCTATTTTTAAATTTACTATTCTGCCAGTTTCTTGCCCCACACAAAATCTGGCCTTGTTTATTCAGTTTTGGAATGTTGAACAATAATTTTCCAACATTCTGTTGAGTTGAAAAGAGTAACAAATTAGAAAAAACATGCAGAACATATATTTATTTCACACAGATTTATATCAAAGCACAGCGACTTATTTTTTCCTTCCCAACAGCAATCCTATGACAGAGAACTGGACAATGCCACCCGAAAGAATGCAGAATTAGAGGACCAACAGCATTTTGATGATGCTGCCCAGTTCTCTTAGGGATGCACCGGGAGATTTGTTTTTCGCCTCTTCAGACCCAAACCAGAATAAGTCATTTTTAAAATATGTACACATAAATTAGGTCCCAGTTCTCTTGCAGAGGAACAGAGCTCTGAGCTCTTTTATATTATTTATTTCCAACATTCTGTCAGGTTGGAAGGCGTGAAAACAGTGAGACACGGGTATGGTTTTTCACTAAAAAGCACATTTCCTGTTGTGGCTCAACTCTCTGGTCATAGCATAGCATATAGAACTCAGAGAAGAGATTGAAACTGACACAATATCCAGTAGTGAGAAACAGAAAAGTAGTACCTGAAAAACCTTTAACTGAACGTCAGCATTGATACCACATCTTTATTACAAGAGCAGCCCTTTCAAATGTTTAGTCAGCAAGTCTGCCATATAAATTTCACTGGAGTGACATGCAATTAAAATTTAACAACTTTTCCAAGGTAGGCAATTCTGCAATAACAACGGAAACTTTTGAATCCTGACAAGAATGCCAAGCTTAGTGTCTCTTCTTTATTGCTAATTTTTTCAAGACTGAGGCTGTGATTCAGCAAGATATTATGAAGCTAAAATTGATGGGATAATGCCTTTTTTTTAACTGAATGCATTATTTGTTACCATGGAACATACTTCCAATGAGATTATTTTCACAAACCTTCATATATTAGACATTTAGCATGCTTTGAACACTTATTTAAAAACAGTGTGAAAAAATGCTAGAAGAATCTATGGGGGAGTGAGCCTACTAGATTATCTCTACCTCCATAAAGTCTGATGACCACCTCTTCATAATTAGAGATGGGGAATATTTTTTTATTATAGTGTTAAATTTATATCCCACCTTTATTTACATAATTTACAATGATATACACAATGACCCTAGCACCTATTTTTCTTGCAATAACCATTCTGTGAGGTGGATTGGAATGAAAAAGAGTGGCTCAAAGCCATCCAACCAAGTTTCCGTGTCTAAGGCATGACCAGAATTCAATCCTTTGCATTTTAACCACTGTTCCAAACTGGCTCTATATACACAGAAATACACATTTTTCAGATGTTAAAATAAACATGCAGGTGTTTTGAAAAAGCTGTACAAGAAAATCAAAAGTGTCAGAGTAAAACAATTTACTGTTGAAAAATGGTGTTGTCTACACAAACACACACACACACATACAGAGACCCAATTTTAAATTAGGTTACTTCTTCAAAACTTTAGAAATGTGTAAACTTCACGAGGAAGGAGAAGATCTGAAATATTTTGTTCTAGAGTTCTCATGTCCTATTATATAATTTTTTCCTTTTCCACTTTCCTGTGTTCCATATTATACTTAAAATAAATAATTCATTCAGTTTCAAGTAAACAAGCAGACGATCCGAAACATTTAATGTTCCTACTCATAAATTGCATTAAAAACAATGAATAATTTCATTAGCATCATATATTTTATATAATAACTATTTAAATTTCATTTACCTATATAATAGTAAATAATCCTAATTTCACTTTTAGAATTTTCATTCCCGAGTCATAAATCCCTATATTTTATTAAGATGGATCTAGATTTAACAGCAATTGAACCTTTCTTCAGTTGGCTATAATGAAACGTTATAAATGGCAAAACAAACCACGGCCTGGAATTTAAAGTGCACACAGAAAAGTCCAATTAATATAATCCAGCTATATGTCTTTTAGCATCTTGTCACTAAAGATCCAATCTTTCATCCCTACTTTCATTGCTTTGGTCTTTAAACAAAATCACATTGTCTATCAATAACTGTCAGACACAGTTTCCCAAATAAGCCACACGTAAAGCAAGCAATGACAACTTTATTAGCTCTGCTATGAGGTGGCTTTTTTAAAAAGAGTAAACTGACTATTAAAAAGTTTGCATTGATATAACTGATGGATGATAGCAATGAATGAAAAACAACAAAGTTTCTTCAAACTGGGCTTTTGCTTTTAATGGACACAATGCCACTATCATATCTTTTGAAAAATTGTGCCATGTAATATTTAGTTTGTTCAGGTTACTAAAAACAAAACAAAAATTTCTTGTAAAAAAGAAGATGCAATAATATACTGAAAAATAGCATCTGGTCACCTTCTTTTCTGCTAATATATCAAAAGGATCCCACATTTTCATACATATTACCCTGTAAGTTTTATTCAATTAAAATTAAATAGAACCAACCAACTTTCCGTTTATGTAATTAGTCATTATCCCTTTTGTCACAAATTAGAATATGATAGCATCATTTTCAGAAGATACTCCCAGCTTTTGAAAGTTGTCTATAAATTTGATGCTCAAGTTTTATACCTTCTGTAAGATTACAATAGAATCCATTCATGCCACTAGGAACAGATTGCTGTGTCACTGATACGTACCTGCGTGCTTCCATGACCAAATGGAGTGCTGGATAAATTTGTAGCAATACTATGCAGGATAATTTCACCACTCAAGGATCCTGATGCAACATAGCAATCATTCCAATTGAATGATACACAAGTTATTTCCTCTCTATGATCCTGAAGAAGAAAATATGCAAGCTTTAATTTAGTATAACACACATGTGCTCCAAGGAAATGTTGAGATTACAAATACTTCTCTGTGATCCCAATCCTTCTGTGTCCACTACAGGTGAAAATCAATGACACAATTTCTCACGATTCTAAAGGAAATACATTAAACAGTTGTACAAGTTCTACAATAGGCTTAAAAGAGGGTTTTTTTTTAAAAAAAGCATCCATAACCAACAAGTTATGCTAGAATATTTTGGGGGGAACAGAGAAAATGTTTAATGCCTGCCCAACTCTGTTAAAGCAACCATGTGCACTAAGAATGTTGCTGATGATAATAGCAATTTTCATTTTTTTTAATTGACACTAATCTGCAAGATAAATAATGAAGATGGTTAAAAAATAAGAAGGCAAAATATAAGCAACAAATGTCAACACAAAATCCTAAAGATATATCAAATTTAACCAACACCATTCAACAAAACAGAAGATTAAGAGGAATGAAAATTTGCCTCTGAAGCGTATGATAGCAAAGATTGTTCCTGAACTCTTCTGTATTTACTATTCACCTTTAGGACAGAATGACCTATCTAATAAACATCTATCCAAACTATAGTGATGGGAGTTAAGCTTTATCAAAGATATTAAAAGCAATATCTAGCTCTGGTAAACTTCACTTTTCTAGATAGCGATGACCTTCATCCTCCAATTACTGAATGCTTCCTCACATGAAACAGATAGGACCTACACTAAGATCCTTATCCATTGGCCAGATCCTCCAAAAATATCAAAGACCAGGCTGCAGTAAATTGGAACCTATAGTCTAATTACTTCAGACCAAAGTCTTCAGGCTCTAAAACGTAACAATATTTTGTAATAGAACTGAAATTATCCATCAGTAAAGGAATATCCACACATATTCAAAACTGTCATTCCCAGAGTTTAGGTAAAACATTTCCCAACATTTTGCAAAAACATTGTATTTTAACAAGAACTGCTTTTCTTCCATAGTGTTATTAATGATATTTACCTAACAACTGTCAGTCAGTTTTCCCCATAATCCTAAATTTGCATACACATAAATGTCAAAGTATTATGTTCCCAGACAAACAGTTATTTAAGGAGAAATTCATTACTATTTTGCAATTATAGAAATCAGCACAGCAACTAAATTCTATAATCAAAGAAAAATAGCTACACGGAGATTAATAACAGATTAGGACGATTAACTGCCCCAAAATCCAAAAGACTGGAGTTAAAATCTTGTAACCATACTTTGCTTTTTTTATTAACTATTTTTCCAAGCCCATCTTATATTTTAATTAAACCACTTAGAACACTTTATATACATAAATAATGAAATAACTTACACTCTTGTGTACTGATACAGATAGTCCTCAATTTACAAACACAATTGAGTCCAAAATTGATGTTGCTAAATGAGAATTGTGTTAAGTGAATTTTGCCCCATTTTACATTTTTTCTTGCCACATTTGGTAAGTGAATCTGGTTTCTCCATTAACTTTGCTCGTCAGAAGGTCACAAAAAAGTGATAACATGACCCTGGGACAATGCAACCGTCATAAATGTGAGTCAGTTGTCAAGCATCTGAATGTAAATCATGTGACATGGGGATGCTGCAACGGTCATAAGTGTGATAAGTCAAATGGTCATAAGTCACTTTTTTCTGTGCCGTTGTAACTTTGAACAATGAACTGTTGTAAATCGAGGACTACCTGTATATCTGAGGAACACTATTTGTTAGGTATAAAACCTTTCATCGAGGCAATGTAAAATAGCACTCCTTTCATTTCTATCTGCATAATAACTGTGAGGAGTAGGCAACATTGTGAGAGAGGCTGACTGGCCAAAGTAACCTGATGAAACTCTATGGCTGAGGATCAACTTGAACCTGGATTCCAAACCCCCAACCTGGTCTGAGTCCAACATTTTAAGCAACATACTTTGCTACACTAAACTATACCACACCACATCACTACAATTTTATTTATCTCACTCTGTGATGTGAGAGATTTATTCAGGTCAAATAAGAGCATCAAGGTCAATTAAAAGCATTAGATTTAGATTTAAGAAAATGGACAACTTTTCCATCTCTGCAATAACTACATACTACTTAATTGTAAAGTCTGTGTAATATCTAGCACCACTTCTAAATAGCTATCATTCTGCTAGCCCAAAACCCTCTGTGATGTAAAATATGAGTTACATTTTGATATTTAAAGATTGGAGTATAAGCCTAAAGATTTACAGGTGATATTAATCTCATATATATTAACTGACAAAAAAAGACCATAATACAATATTGTATCTTACCTTAAGAGATCGGTGAAGTTTTCTATATTTTAAATCCCAGATATTAACAGTGCTATCAATTCCTCCACTTGCAATATACATTGAATTCGAACTCAAGCTTATACATGTTTGCTTTGCCTAGTTGGCAATAAATTTAAAAAAAATCAAGATAATATCAACATCGATTTTAAACTAGGATAAAAAGTTAATACAATCTGAGGCACAAATATAGATCTGATTAAAATAAATGACATTTTGTATTTTAATGAAATGAATAAAACAGTGTTCAACAAATATGACACAGACAAAATAGAATGACATAACTGTGATGGATTATTCAATAGTTCGAATTTAATTTACCAACACCATACCCCAAAATTAAAGTTAGCAGGGACCAATGAAAGCCCATTGTGATGTTTTTCCTTTAATATCAACCAATTAGTTTCATTAATTAGATTTATATCCTGCTTTTCCTCAATGAACTTATGGAACTATACACTTTACTTTTTCCTTCCATTTTTCCCTCACAACAACCCTGTGGAGTAACCTGCCTGACAAAAAGTGATTGGTCCTAATCTATTCAGCAGGCTTCCATAATTGAGGTTGAACTTAGTCCAAAACCTTAACCGTTTTATTACTTTTAGAAGCAGAAAGATTAAAGATGAATTATAGTAATTATCTGCTCTTTCAACAATAAACTACTGTGATTGATCAATAAAAATTGTTCTGGGTGCTTTTTAAATAGAAAAGAAGAATCAAAATATTTTAATTAAATAAATGAATACGGATGTCTGAAATAAAATCATAGAACTAATAAATAACAGTTTGTCTACTAAAATGTATATTGACTGGTCCATGAACAGTTTAATTTATATTGCTGAATAATCATCCATTCCCTTTCATTGCTTCTCTCTGCAGCCTTCACATTGCAAAGAATTTGATGCAAATTATACATTTCCTTTGACAAATGAAACAGCCTTTATAAAAACAGACACCACATAGTTGTATATGAGGCTGGAAACAAATCATTTTCAAATCATTAATATCTGTTAAGTAGGTGAGTAGAGTCATAATACGACAACACCAAGCCAATGTTAGCCAATCGCAAAAAAAGCTATGCTGGGTCAGATGTGGTTGGTGCTTAGATAAGAGGCAATCAGAAAATCTTAAGTTTGTAGACTAGAAAGTTATTTTCCTTCAGAATATTTTTTTCAACGAGAAGCAAGTTTCACAATGTTGTGTTAATAAAATCACATCACCAAGAGCTGAGCTTAATTCAAAAGAGCCTGGATAGCTTTCTATAGAACTTAAGCCAGTGGATGTAACATAAAAGGCTTTGGGAATACCACTGGCAAAAGACCATTCACTCTGAAATGTATACTGGTTCTAGACACTATCATAAAGATCTTAACAAGAACAGAGAAAAGAAAATGTCATAGTTAATAACAGCTTTTTTTTCTGTATATGTTTTATTTGTAGTTTTCCTTTAACAACCAATATATTTTGTGGACAGTGTAATGACTGGGTCAATACATTTTTTGCATAGTGCTAACAATAATAATACAATTACATATACATATTTTTAATCTTCCTACTTCTAACCTTAATATGCTCATTATAATTATAATATTCTTTTATGTATCAATGTGTATAATACTATTTTCCCAATTTGTACTCCCCCCCACTTGTTGGGGTTCTTCCATATTCACCTCTTTATCTTTAAACAGTACTATTCTCTCTTTATGATTCTTTATCACTTTATCCAAAAATATATTTAAACATCAATTACATTTCTTCATACAATGTGTTTGTTGACCCGTTAAATCACTAATATTTTAAGTATTGCTCAAGTGCCACCATATTTTCAGTATCTCAGTTTTCTATAAACACCAGTAAAACCAATTATTAATAAAATTTAATCAGTCCCGGGATTATATCTCTAATATATGTTTTGCACACTGTTAATCATAATAATACATTTAAGTATACCTAATTATAGTCTTCCACTTCCTAACCTTAGTATATTTGTGGTTATAATAAATTCAATTATATATCTGTATATGTGTTACTATTGTCCCAATTTATACTTTCTACATATTTCTATTAGTTTTTAATACAATCACAGTATTAGAAGGTATTATATCTCTATCCGTCACCTCTCAGTCTTTTTAGAATTTCATCATTTATTGACTTTTTGGCTATTCTTTTATATTTCTCTCTTGGGATTCTATGTTTCTTTCTAACATTTTTACATAGACTGAGTGTCCCCTCGGCCTTAGCCCTTATCTCCTTCTGCTACATCATTTGGATGCCCATCTATAACCCTTTCATTATTTTTGGGAAATCTTCTTCTTTTTTTCTCTGTTCTATTGTAAGGAATTATCTATTCGATTCTTAGTATTTATTTTTACTGTCTTGTCAGTGTTTTTATGTTCTTGTAACTTATTTTGATTTGTCTCCTCCACCACTCCTTCTAATTTCTCATCTGTCTTCTGAATATTATGTTAATCTTTTCCCACTATTTGCTGAGGGTCTTCTTTAATTTTGAAGGCAGCATTATTAATGTATTCAGGATTATTTTAACACCACAGGTAATAATAGCCAATAAACACAGATATAGACAATGGGAATTATGATTACACAATTTACTATAATTTATTACAATTATAAGAAACAGCAGAAAATTCTAAGTTCCAAAACTGCAAAGAATCAAGAAAACATTGCTTTTAGAGGATTGCAACTCTGATGTCCAATAAGAAAAGTGATCATAAACCTTTATATGACTTGTTTTAAAAATGGTTTAGAATAGATTAGAAAGTAGACTTATTTCAGCCATTAATAGCCGAGACAGAGCAAATTATTGTCCAGGTGTGGACAATATTCTAAATTGGAATTAATCTAATAGTGAAGAAGAGCTTTCTAATCTCTGCTAGTGCTCATTTAGTAATGAATACTGTATTAAGGAACAGCAACAATTGCTTCGTGGATTGTTTACAATATTACTTTGATTTGGAGTACAGATTTTGTACTAGACCAATCCTTGTGAATTAGCTTTGCTGCTATTATATTCTTACATACAAGTAGAGACAATACTTCCTGTTTTTCATTTGGAACATTCTGTGCTAAGACCAGCAGGTCTTTTTCCCTTACTTTTTATTTTGGTGGAAAGGAGGGTGAATAAAATTGTCTTACACATGTAAATACCTTATGACATTTACTATGTCCACTATCCATTTACTATTACCACTATTCACAACGAAAGTGCCTAGAAGTGCAACAGTGGTACCTGATGTATATGCACCCTTTAGAGTAACCATATTTTTTCAGGCCCATACAACTACTTTCTATTATTGATATATGATTTGGAAGGGAGTTGTTACTATAAAGAATTGCAATCAGATGCTACATTCATGACCCTGCACACTCTGAAGCATCTTTCTGGAAACAAATCCAAAACATGACTATGAATTTATATAAATATCTAAATAAGCATTGTGTATTTTTGAAACAGAGATCAGATAGTAAGTAGAATTCATTTATTTGTAAGTCTTATCAACTGAATCTAGAAAAGGTTTACTTCTAGCAGAACATAAATTATCAGGAATATTATGAACAGTTACTGGGAATTTGGGAACTTGAGTACATATAAATAGCAATACATTAAAAGACCACCTTTTAAAGCTGTTCTACTTACCCCTTCAGCTAGTTCAAAGAGTGGAACTGGTTTTCCTTTACAATTTGAAACCACAATCTTATCACCAACAGCTGACGTTGTTACCAAAAAGTTATCTGAAGTAAGAGTCATGGAACTCAACATGTGCTTTTGTTTATGCAAAATTGTTTTAGTTGGGAAGAAAACCTCTTTTAAGTAGGTATTTAAGCACATGTATTTCCAATTGAGAGAACAGTACATTTTCAACACTTACTTTAAAAAAGATATAATTTATTTTGACAATGACCAATAATCCCAATAATCAATAGGTATCCTCCCCATTCCAACACTGCTTATCTCCAGTAGCTGCTTAAGAACGAATAGACGAATAGGCCACAGTGATAACAGTGCAGGTGGCTAGATTCTGTGCAGCAGCACTGGGGATTCGCTGGAAACACGTGATTAATATATCATAGCTATTTTACACAACTAATACAGTAAATCCTTCTGTATTACTACTCTTTTGCATTTTAGTATTTAATGACTATGCCTCACAGTTTAAGGATTGATATTGTAATATAGTTAGGCCATGTGTAACTGACAGATTGGATGCCAAATTGTGATTTTAATATAGATTTTATCTGTTATTTATTATTTTATTCTAAAATTTTAATCTGAATATTCCTTGAGTGTTTTTTATTTGTTCTGGTCTCTGGTCTTAGACTGTAATAAACTTGATTTGATTTGACAATGACCAGAAATTATGAAAAGATTATAAAAATAATCTATCTTTGGGGGAAAAATAAGATGTGTCATTTGATATTTTATCATTATTCAAGACTTTATGATTAGCTGATGATGTTTACAATACTTTCTATACAACTCAATGAAACTATTTGTGTCTTTATTTTTCTTACTATCATTCTCTCAACATTAGATTTGATTGAATTTGAAAAGTTTATAGCAGAAAATTCTCAATACCTGTGGCTTATTTATAAGATGTTAGTAAAATAAGATTCAGGAATAGAACAAGACAAATATAGTATGATTAAATGGATGCCAAATTTTAAAAAGACAATTAACATACAACATGAGAATATCTATGGAAGGTAACTATCAAATTTACTGAACATACCCAAAGAAAATTGTATATGATTGATGTTTTTTTACAGATAGGTTAAGCCGATGTTGACTGCCAAAATAGATAATGTATATCAAAATTGTAGGAAATAGTTGGATCACTGGTGTTTTGTTTTGTTTTTTGTATTTGGTGGCAATATCACAAACTTCAACAATTCTAGAAGATGCTCCATTGTAAAAAAAATCTAAATAACAACTTTTTAAACAGCCTTTTTTATTAAGTATTACAAAGTCTCATATTCCTACCAAGTATTTTGAATTGGCTCTGTATATGATAAAGATGTTAGGATACTTTATTTTTCTTATTGGAAATGGTACATAATAATGTCCTTACAGCTATGGCAATATGCTTCAATGTGAAAAACTTTATATTTAAAAAACACTCTTATGCTTATTTAACCAAAAACCATTTATAGGTTATAATTCTGCACATGACTTTTATTAGATCTGAAGCTTGGGTTTATCCAAACATAACGCTTTTTAAAAGATTAGATTTTGCCTGCTTCATTATAATAGATTTTTTTCAGATTAGATAGAAACTCTGTTTATTGTGATTGATGATTCTTATTAGATTAGTTGCCTCTGCTAATTACTGAGTATTGTTTTGATTTTAATAATGGTTTCAACATGTCAAATTGATATAAATCACTTTTATATGTGGCATTAATCTAATGCTATCTCAAAAATTCTTAGCTTTTATACAGCTTTTAAATATCTTTCTCTTTTGTTTTTTTCTTGCTTGCATTTTCAGATATTTATAAGAGGGAAAAAGCTGGGCTAAAAACTTGCTTCCTAAGTATTTTTTGAGCCAGTACTTTAATAGCAGAAACTCAAAAGATACATCCAAGTTTTAACTATGAAGTTTATTGGTAAATGAGCAAGGAACTCCAAGCACAAATGCAACAATTAGATTGCCGTTTCTAGCTCAGGGATCTCTTTATACACAAAGCTTTGTGTGCTATACCACAAAGGACTTAGAACTTCAGCTTTGAAGCATTTAACTGATACAGGCAGATAGTTATTCCTATCACAGCTTACCCATCTAGTTATTGCATTGGAAGCTCAGCGTGAGGTTTGAGGGGTTTTTTCATTTTTTTCATTGAACATTTTTCAGGAGGTGGAGACTGAAAATAAATGCTTTTTAAGACCTTTATCTTTTCAATTTCATTGTTTTTAATTTGTCAGATAAGCAGGTGATCAGTATGCCACCTAGCTCTTTGTGAACACTGCAACATGTTCTATGTTGGACTGCCCTTGATAGGAGTTCATAAAATTCTCTTGATCTAGAACACTGCAGTCGTAACATTGAACCAGAAAGATTAGGAAAACCCATGGTAACCCATGATACCGTGACACAAGTAGATTGTTCTTCTGGCAACCTACTTGATTCCAAGTACCATTCATTTAGAATGTTACTAATTTTAGAAGGTTTAGCCATCTCTAATTCTGCATACAATCAGGCCATCTTCAATGTGCAATATTCCTGTTCTCCATTAGTTTAACAACAACCATTTGGCATTTCAGGTATACAAAAGTAACCAGAAAATGTCTGGCAATTAAGGAGGCAGATTATTTCCAAGTGGTTTATGCTGAGCAAATAAACTACAGAAATTGGGAAAGCAATTCTAAGTTATTAGGTAATGTGTTGTAGAAAGTACAGGACTCACTACCATAATTTTATAAATGAACCTTCTCCTGGCATGAAAACTGTCACTACATAAATTTTATCCAAACCAAATAATAAAAATGATACTGTAAAAAAATATTTACTTTCAATATCAAGGAATATCCTTCTCGTTCATAAGAAACAACAAGTTGAACGAGAGGGAAAGTCAGACTTTATTCAGACTTGTCAGTTCTATGCTGAACAGGCCATACATGTCATTCTTTGATATTGCTATAATGCAACAATATAACTCTATCAAATATGGTTGAATAAACCTGGTAAGTAACATTCCACCTAAATGAATTACTCAAATTAGAAATGTATATGAACAGCTAAAATGACAGTTGAATTAACCTTTTATTTATTCATTTATTCATTCATATATCATTTATATATTCTGTTTTATAGCACAAGTGCGAAGTACTTAGAGGAGTTTGTTCTTGTCATTATTGTTGTTAAGGCCACTACTCTATTTCCTTCATAATCTAAGGTAGTTTGGAAGACAACAAAAGCATGGAAAATAACATGGAAATGTTTTAAGAAGGACATATTCTAATATACAGTATGTGGCTTCTTCAGAGCTCTTAACAGAAGTTAAATAGATATAGAGGTAATCCTCAAGTTATGACGACAATTGGAAATGGAATTTCTGTTGCTAAATTATGTAGACATAAAGCTTAATATCAGGTAACTGCACTGTTTAGTGACAGTAACCCCAGCACTTCCCTTCGCCATTGTTCTACAAACTCCACTGGTTAGTTGAGGATTCACCCCCAGCCAAGCCATTCCTTCTTGATCCCTCCCAGTACAAGCCTCAGTTTTTCCAAATAAGGGACTGCTTCCCCTTCATCTCCACCCCACTTTCTTGTCTTTTTGTCAAACCTGCACTGTGCCTTGTAAGACAGCAAGCAGCTCCAGAACCATGGGTTACTTGCTATCTTGTGGCTCAGGGGCTTCTTGGTACACCGTGGCTTTGGGGCTGCAAGAAGCCTTTGAGGCACAACTCAGTTTTGTTGTAAGTCAAGGATTACCTGTATTTTTGTTTAAAAGAGAGAACATTCACTTTAATATAAGTTCTTTTTTCCTTTGCCAATGGCAACAACTGAGATATGGAATTCCCTGTAGAAAGAATTTTGAATGGCCATATCTGAGGTGTCATAAATAGGCAATTAGGACAATTGCTATTAATAAGTATACTATACAGAAAGTTTCAGATACCGAAACAACAAAGGATACTGTTGCTACCCCAACATACTGAATTAACTGGGTGAGAAGATGCATGTGGACTAAACTGGTCCACAACTGTTATAGAAGACGAATCCCATATTTTAACATCATCATCTCCTGAAGAAGCAAAACGGACGCCTTCCTGCATCTCTACACCTGTAAAGGAAAATTAAAATTATTACAAATATGTTTTCATTAAATATTATTCTACCTGACAAACCAAAAAAATGTGATTTGTTGTACTTGACAGAACAATAAACTTAAAAAATATAAATAAGATTAATACAAGTTGTGACATACATTTGTTGCCAGATATTATCAACATTGTTTTTATTGCCACGATATAGTGGGGCACATACAATTATAAACAAGTACTATAAACCTAATCATCTCAGATTAATAAACCTAAACATAAATTCTTGTCATTAACAACAGCAAAAAGATGTCAAATATTCAACAAAAATATTTATGATCTTACTTTTGTTATGCTCCAATGCTTCCAAAATGTAATTTCTAAAAACAATTAATTGGAAAAAAGTGAATAAAAAATCTTTGAACTGGAGCCAGATTTGATAACTAATGAGTTGCTAAATCTGTCTATAAACACTACATTTACAACCTGATAAATTGGGGAGCATCAAGTGTTTCAGGAAAGAAATACTATCAAACAAAATAAAACTACAAAAAGCCTGTTCATGGTGCTAGTTAAAAATGTATTTCCTTTTCTTTATAAACAAATTCAATCACTTTACATAATTGCTAAAAAAATCAATAAGTAAAAAATCAATAAATAAAATCAAAAAAATTCATTCAAACCATGACTGAGTTTAAATATAATGTTAACTCATGGTTCATTTGTATGATTTGTTGGATAATCTCATTGTCCATTCACACATTACTCTATATTGTAAAACTTTCTTTTGAAAGGTAGACTGAATATGAAGACTTTGGTCGCAGAATATTGATCCAGAGCATAATCATATTGGAGGCTTTCAGATATCCATACTTCAGCTTCATTCATTTGGCTGCTGCTCTAATCTATATATATAAAAGCGAAAACCACTCACACATTAATCATGAAATCTCCAGAACCATAAAGCCTACAAACTTGAAATTAGCCATGTATGTTCCCTCTTGGATTCTAGGTGCTCACTAAGAAACGATTTTTCAAAATGAGCATTAGTATTTCCTATATTATTATAACACACTCTGATGCTAATTAGTTAGACGTTCTACTCCCCCTCCCAACTTGAAAATAACTCTGGAGAGAATGGGACAGCATAGAACAGGCTTCTGTGGGGCAAGCCTCATGGAGAGAAGGGGCTAGAAAGCCTGAGAAAGAGGATCTATGGGGCCAGCCTGAGTGAGAGAAGGGGGATAGGAGAGGATCTATGGGGCCAACCTGTGGGAGAGAAGGGGAGAGGAGAGTGTCTATGGGACCAGCCTGAGGGAGAGAAGGGAGCAGGATAAGAGAGGCCTCTGTGGAGCCAGCCTGAGGAAGAGGAGAGGCTTTTGTGGGGCCAGCTTGACGGAGAGAAGGGGAGAGAATAGGATCTTTGGGGTCAGCCTGAGGGAGAGAAGGAGAGTGGAGAGGATTTATGGGGCCAGCCTGAGGGAGAGAAGGGGAGAGGACAGGATCTATGGGTCCAGC
>WNWU01013802.1:13149550-13273256 GCA_012654045.1 Ptyas mucosa
GAAGGGGAGAGGACAGGATCTATGGGTCCAGCCTGAG
Source organism: Ptyas mucosa (assembly GCA_012654045.1). Classification (NCBI taxonomy): domain Eukaryota; kingdom Metazoa; phylum Chordata; class Lepidosauria; order Squamata; family Colubridae; genus Ptyas; species Ptyas mucosa. The sequence continues at coordinate 13,149,588 of WNWU01013802.1, forward strand.
GGAGAGAAGGAGGATAGGAGAGGATCTATGGGGTTAGCCTGAGGGAGAGAAGGGAAGTGGAGAGGATTTATGGGGCCAGCCTGAGGGAGAGAAGGGGATAGAGAGGAGAGGCTTCTGTGGGGCAATCCTGAGGGAGAGAAGGGGAGAGGAGAGGCCGACCGTAACTACTCATTAATTTTCAAACTCTAAGTGTCGATTTATCAAGCCCGATCACATAGTTTCGTAGCGGAACATGGGTATTCAGCTAGTATAATAGAAGTGATGGAACAAAAGGGGCAACTGTTAAATTTCTCAGAAAAATTCTTTTCACTGTAATTTAGTGCAAATGCTACTGATATTAGACAGAACTATTTTTTACATTAACACTTATATTCTATCCCATGAATAGAAATCTATATTTTTCTCTGCATCTCAGCCTTCCACTCATCCTAGAACCTTGAGAAATTGTGGGGGAGGAGAGGATAAAGTATTAGTTATCCTCTAGTAAAAGCAACACCTAATTTGTCAGTACAACAGAATAAAGCCACACTTCTCATGTTAACCTGGATAAAGCACCATTTCATTAATGAAGAAGAGGATGGGAAAGTCTATGGAGATTCTCAATCACCTAGATCATGGTTGTCCCAAAGGTGCTTTTTTTCAAGAAGCAACTGTATTTACCCAGTTTTCCCATGCAATAGACTCATTTCCCCAGTATGATTTAAACATCCCCTCCTTTCCTATGACTAGAGCTACTTTCCAGTGTTCCTACTCCAGTTTCTGCCTTCCCGTTGGCTGGATTTTTCCTACGAATAATCTCTATGACTTCAGCAGTTCTTAACTGGTCCTAGTTGATGGAAGTAAGAATATAATGTGAAAAGTGAATGCCTTCTGGTGCTGCTAGTCAGACTGGAAGCAGGCAAGGCAGGGTCATTCATGCAGTAGTAATGATTCAAGAGTGAATCAGCATTAGGCTTGTAACAGTATAATAAAAGTAATTTGTTAAAAGTAAGTTTCAAGGTTACAAAAAAATTCCCAAAAGTCACTCATATTTGCATGCCTCAAAACAAATGAATAGCAACTCTGTTTAAATCTAAATGGCTCAATGAGTCTATAGAAAGAACTACAAAGAAATCCTATGACATGGGTGTCAAACTTCATGAAATATTTCTGTAGGATGAAAGCCACTGTGCTGCTTGCTTGCACTGTTTACTCCCAAAGCTCCTAGAGAATTTTTGAAGGAAAAAATGTAGGTGAATATATCAAGGCTGATTTTTTTTTAAAAAAAATGTATCCCGTGTTCATAAAATCTCATAGACTGTACAAAATCTCAAGTGTGGGGGGGGGAGGAACACTCTTTTAAAAGGAGAATTGCTTGTCAAGTTACTTGGAAGTCCAGCCAAAAAGGAGAGAGCATTCAAACTCTGAAAACATTAAATAGGTTCTTTCTCTCCGCCCCCCCCCTTTCAAAAGGTATAATGTTTTTGAATTTCTCTGTCAATAGCATTATATAGAAAAATAATACAGGTGAAACAGCAGTGGCAACATTTTCTACTTTAGCTCTTGATTAACGCACAGACATATTTCCCATTAAAAGGACATGATGGGACTCCTCCTATAAGTGCAGGTCAGGGATTTGGGGTCATTATGAGCTCATAGATAGTGCAAAATAAGGCCATGGCCAGATGTCCTTTGCCAGCTCTCTTTGGTGCACCAGCTGCACTCCAGTCTGGGATGAGTTACTCTTTCTGCATTAACTCATTGGCATCATATGAGTTTGCTTAGATTACTACAACATATCCTATACAGGGCTGTCCCTGAAGACCACTCAGAAGCTATAACTGGTTCAAATGCAGCAGCCTATATATTAGCAAATCAAAGTCTCTATAATCATACAATGCCTGCCTTGTGGTCATTTACTAATTACCCGACATTTCCAGATAAAAGTCAATGCTGGGTTTAATGTACATGGTCTACATGTTTTGGCCCTGAGATACTTAATAGGTCTGCTTTTTCATCATGTTTTTCAGTTGCAACCCCATATAGTGAAATAGAATTCCCCCTTGAAATTAAACTGACACTTTTGTTATTGGCTTTCAGGAAGCTATTAAAAACATGTTTTGGAAGGAAGGAATGATCATAAATTGTGCAAACTGTATTACAATAGAATTTTGTATTAATTCTGGTTTTAGATTTTTACTATGTTTTTGCTTTTATGGAAATAAACTGCTCATTTGGTTTTGGCACTGAACAAACAGAGCACACAAATAGTTGATAATCTACATTAAATTTTGTCATGGCTCCATCAGAGCCCCATTCAGAGGAAGAGGAGGAGTTGGAACCAGGACTACCTGACAGTGATGGCACATCTCCCTTGGCATGTTTGGAGAGGCCAGGGGCTGAGGACGAGGCTATCCCAGGCCCCCTCAGGCATTGGGGGAGGTGGTCGACCAGGCAGAGAGCTGCCTTCTTTCACAGAGAAAGGCAGTGGGGTTGATAGGCAGATCTCCTCTGATGAGGAACAGCTGCCTCATCCAATGATCCAAGGACACAGAGAGTGGAGTGTAGGCAAGCTCAGAGAAGGGATGCAAGGCTACTTGAGAGAAGATCGCCCCACCCCTTCTCATAAGGAACACCTGGAGGGGAGTTATCCATGGGGAGTTAGTCTTTGTAAGAAACAATTTTTGTTGCTTTGGCTTACACTCCCCTGGCTTCGACTTATGCCTGTTGCCATTGGCCTTGTCTTGTTTGGAAGATAGCTTCTTGCCTTTTGTCTTATACCTTGCCCTTGTCTTATGCTTTTGGCCCTTTGCTTTGCTGTGCCTTTGGAATTGCTCCCTACCTTGGACTTTTTCTTTGCCCTCAGGATTGCCATTGTCTTGTGCCCACACTCTGCCTTGTGGACTGGATCTTGCCCTGTGAGCTTGCTCCTACTCTGTGGACTTTATTTGTACTATAGAGGCTATTGTTTAGTGGACTGAGGGTGGCTGTATTCAGGGTAGCATGGGAGTGGAGCTTACCAGTCATTGGAGGGCTACTGGAGGAACATCTATTGAGTGAAATTTTATTTATTAAATTTTAAATTTATTTAAATTTAAAATAAAAGAGTCTCTAGAGGCCTGTCTTGCCTTGATCATCTGGGTCATAACAAATTTTGACTGAAACACTATGCAGTCCATAAACCTAGTTCAAAAGACTCTTCCTCCTCAAAAGACGACTACTACTACTGTAGACTACTACAATGGCAAGGCCATTATGTTATTGCAGTAAACACTGCAATCAAAAACAATCATAAAAATTACAAGCTCAACCTACAAAAAAGGTGTCCGGCAGATTTATTTTATTTTATGCCACCTGCTTCAAACAACTCTGTGTGGTTCACTATACACTAGGCAATATAATTAAAAAGAACAAAATAAAGTTAAACATAGGAAAAAGAACAAGTAAACCCTGCAGAACTCTCGAACATCCCAACAACATCTAACATCCAGCAGAGAACTCCAGACATCCTAAGCCAAGGGATGACAAAACAGCCAGATCTTTAAGGTCCTCTAGAACCCTAACAGGCTGGGACTCACCTAGATCTCAGGGAAATCTCATTCTAGAAGGCAGTGACAGTGACAGAGAAGTTATATTTCCAGGGTCTTGATAGATGGCATTATTTAATCAAGCACTCCTGGAGTGTACCAACCCCATCGGCTCAAATCAGACACACACAAAAAAGACAGTCCCTCAAATAACCAGGCCCTATGCCACGTAGGGTTTTATAAGTCATAACCTACACCTTGAATCATACTTGCAACAAACCAGGCAACCAGTGCAGCTCATGGAACAGAGGTATCACATGTGCATATACATATTGCTGCATTCTGGACCAGCTGAAGGTTCAGAATGATCTTAAAACACAGCTCCACGTAGAGCATGTTGCAATAGTTGAGCTATGAAGTGACTAGGATTCCCGATCCTGGAAGAAGCACAATTAGCACACCAGATAAATCTATGCAAAGGGAATTTGCCCGAAGATGCACAACTAGCACACCAGATAATACCAGAAGCACAACTAGCACACCAGATAAATCCCAGAAGAAACACAATCCCGGAAGAAACACAACTAGCACACCAGATAAATCTTTGCAAAGGGACTTCCTAACCACAACTCTCCCTTGCTAATTAATCAGGAATTGGATCCAAGAAGAATTTCAGATTGCAACCATGCTATAATGGAGAAGTGTATCATCATCCAAGATCAATGACTTGTAGCTTTCCATTTAAAAATGTTAATTCCAAGAAACACTGAATGCTTTTGAATGTAATTGAGTGGCTTTCATACTTTTCAATGTAGAGCACCAGTGCAAAGGACACTTCAAGTAACTATTCACAAATATAATTCTTCAAGGGGCCTGAGTGGCGCAGTAGACTAAGGCACTGTGATTAACATTCAGCTGCCTGCAATTACTGCAAATTCTAATCTCACCAGGCTCAAGGTTGACTCAGCCTTCCATCCTTTCTAAGATAGGTAAAATGAGGACCCAGATTGTGGGGGCAATAAGCTGACTTTGTAAATATACAAAAGTATGAAGGCTATTGCTTAACGCTTTGTAAGCTGCCGTGAGTCTCCAGAGAAGGGCGGCATATAAATCAAATTTAAAAAAAAAAATCAAGATAAATTATCTAATTTTAAAATGCTGCCATAAAAAGCTAAAAAAACTCACCTCTGGAATATTGAATAATTTACATCGTTTAAATTATGTTTTTGTCAGAATTTACTTTATAGTCCATGTAAAGTACAAAAATGTAGCCCAACAAGGGTTGAGGCATTTTATCTTGCATGCCAAAAATTGAATGAGGACAATGCCTCAGTGATTGCAGTTTTATGTAATAAAGTTAATTATCTTCTAGATGCAAGCTCTGAAGAAAACAATCAAGTGGATATTAATTCATAATTATTTTCATAAATACGTCATATCTATTTGGCAGGCAGGTTTCCAGAGAATGAAGTCCAGGAGTGGCCTGCTTTTCACTGCACAATAACAGCACAATGTACTGTTTTTGGAACTAAATAGGATGGATGGATGGATGGAATGTTATACTTTTCTCTCTCTATGACCCATTAAATAGGCTGAATAAAACGTTGTAAAATTATGTTCAGAAAAATGCTTTAAATTCCATATATTGTTTACATTTGCCACAGAGCGCATAAATTTGAACTCCATGTTAAAAAAAAAAGTACACAAGACATTTGTTGCTCCAGAAACTTTCCAAAAATCGGTGGAAGCCTTTCATTGTAACTGCCCGCCTACCCATCAAATGAATCAAACCATCCAATTCTTCTATGGAAGCCCTCCTGTAGAAGAAACGCGAGGAAGCCAGAGCCAGGATTCCTAATCCATACCGAGTCGCGTTGAACTCGCATTTCTAAAGATAAACCCTACTGAACCAAACCAACTTAGTTGAGACACACAAAGAAGCGTTTCGGGGCTTTATCTCTGGGGCACAGGAGAAACAGCGGAGGAGACTTTCCAGCGGGGAGGCGCAGGGTTACTATTTCGCACCTAAAGCTGCCTGCCTCCCATTCGAGGAAGCTCAGGGGCCAATCCTGCTCGGTCAGGGTCCGCTGGGTCACTACGGAGACCGCGAAGAGGCAGAGCCAAAATTGAGGGAGGGACCCCAGAAGACGACCGGCAGCTCCAAGAGACCACGGCCAGCTCCAGGACGAAGCAGAGGGTGTGCCGGGCTCCCGACCTATTCCGATTCAGACTACAAGAGATCTCGCTTCGCCCTCACCTTCCCACTTCTCCGGGACACCCCGGATAACAGTCTTTTTAGCCAGTCCGGGTCATTTTTTCCCCCTTCCAGCGTTGTCCTTTCACAAACCAAGGCAACCAGCGCGCTCGACCCAAAGCGCTCCGAGCCGACTTTTCCCCGCTTCTTACAACTTAGCAGACCGTCCCAACAGCCACCGCGAGAGCCCGCTACCCACCCTTTTACGGCAGCCGAGAAAGAGCAAAATTAGCGAAGTGCGTTCGTGTGCCGTAACTAGAAACGAAGGGAGGGAGGGGGAAGCGAGGAGGCGAGGCTTAGCCTGAAAAAGTTGTCCCCGCGACGGCGTTTCTTTAGCGAAAAGTGGGTGTTGCTAAATGGGGAAAGCGAGTAAAAAGGGTCTTGACAGAACTTTTTTTTTATGGCAACGGGGTTCGTTTCTCCTATTTTGCAAATGCTTGCTGTAATCTTACACTGCGCTCTGAAGAAAGCAAGAGCCACCCGGGAGGAGAGGAAGAGTGACGGAAGAATTCGGGAGCATCGGAGAAACTAACGGATCGTGGCATAAACGTTCGAGGAACTAGAGTTCCTTTCATCGTATGCGCGAATCATTGTCTGTGATAAAGTCTGGGCATCCCTACCTACCTACCTTACAGCAGGTTTTCATTGTCGTTTTTTCTCCTCTTTTCGTTTGATCTACTATTGGCAACAGAGGACAACGCTGTGTACAGCTAGTGAACTCTCATTCACAAAATATGATGGGTTGTAATTTTTAAGGAACCAGCGATTGGCTTCCGTGACGTTTGCTTGAGGCCTTGATCATCTTTGACTCTGGATTGTGCTTTCCCATACTTGACTGGTGCACAATTTGGGTCTCTGCTCTCTTTATAGACTAGTGGCTTTTACTCGAAAAACAGGCAGCAGCTATGTTGTTCTTTGCAGATGCCCCTTGTGTGCCAATTGGACCCTTTCAAGGTCATTCGTGCCTTGATTATTTCCTGCTTAGGTTACTGCAATATACTCTACATGAGGCTGACCTTGAGGATCACCCAGATTGTAGCAGCATATAGTGGTGGGCACCTGTATACCCATAACGCAAGCTGCACTGACTTAGTTTCCTTCCAGGTGCAATTTAAGAGGATGGTTATTAACTTTAAAACCCTACATAGTATGAAACCAGTTATTTGCAGGACCACCTTTCCTTGAAGACATAAGCTGAACTCACCACATTGGATAGAATAGGCGTGTTCCTGATCCTTAAATGCTGCCATTTTACATTTTGCCCTATGTTGTGTCCCTTGAGGAGTTCCCTACTCCTTTAGCCTTTTTAAAAGCATTTCAAGATTTGACTTTTCCTTCAATTGCCGTGTAGGATGAGATTAGCGTGGGACAAACTTGTGGGCTGCATAGAAAAATTTAGCTGTGGTGCCAGGTCTTTTTTTTTTTTTAATTTCGCTGTTGACATATATTATTTTTATTTTGGGACTGTGAGCCACCCAGAGTTTGGCTTAAGATGGATGACCATATAAAACAACTTAAATAAATATTGCATTGTTTCATATTACTGAAGAGATGCTGACAGAACTTCTTTAATGATTCAGATTCTCCTGAGGCTGAACGCAGACCTGCTGTGCCTCGACAGATGGCAATATGTTTCTCCCTACTCCCTCCCTTGAATTCTATATGAGAAATTAGGCTCAATTTGTTACTGAAATAAACTGAAATAAACTTCAATATCAAGCCTGCAAAATAGCAGGTGCTGGCAGCAAAAAAAATGTCTTTGGACAGGCTTGTTTGTGGGCAGTTATTCAAAGGGAGAAGAATGCTTTGATGTTTTTGAAGTTTTGCTCAAGTTTTTTTCTTCTTCTACTGTTTAGGGCAACGTTGATGGTGGTTGGTAGAAATTGTGATCCAATATAACTAAGGCAACAGAACAGGAAAGAGAGCAACCTAAATAAATGTTTATTGAAGGCAAAATGGGGAAGCAGGCTTCACTCTAGTCTAACACCTTGCAGAATTTAATAATTTGAATTTATTGCATGGTGTTTTCATACATTCATACATCCACAGTATTGGTATAAATATAGTACATTTCACAAAAATGTATCCAGCTTTTTGCTTGATATAAAAAACAATCAGAGAAAACGAGGAAATGTTATGCATTTTTAACTAAGAGTAGTTTGAATAAAGGATTTTTATGCATCTTTTTTACTCAGGAGAATAGTGCAAAATACTTCTGCTTCTCACTGAATCTTTGAAAACTAAGTTGGTATATAGATGCTAATGTGGTGTTATCAGTTTTTAATTATTTGTTATTTTACACCTATGCCAAGTGCATTAATAGGAATGTGGTTTTATTCCTTTCTTCTTGTAGTCTGCAGATACAAATATACAGGCAACGATCTCGCTGTTTACAGCAACTAAGAGAGAAGAATGGAAATAATATTTGTATTTCTAACTTGAAAAATAAATATTACCAAAAGTAATAGACAAGATTAAGCAGGTGTCACTTCTACAGTATTTTGACATCCTATTTCTAACAATATACACATGTAACTAGAAATACAAATAAAACATTCAATGAACAGCTGCAACACACTGATTTCTAGTAGACGTTGATGGAAGAATATCTGGTGCCAAATAATTACTTTTAAACAGTTAAGGCAAATAGAAAAATATTTCATACAGTTAAATGGAATGGTTTTCATTTAAGAATGCATTCAAAAGAACTGTGTTAACTGGTTTTATTTTCATTATTTTTTAAGAAAACAATGAAACTGAAACCATATTAAACCAAGATGTATAAAATGAAGCACCAAAAATAATATTTCTAAACCAAGAGCAACAAAAATTGCAAAAATCAACTGAATATGTTAATTATTTAAATTATTACTGCTTAAAATATTTTATAAATCTAAAGATTTTTATGAATCAGTTCTAGGCTTCAAGTAACAGAGTTCCAGTTGTTTCAGTGATAGAATATTGATCCAAAAAGCTGTTAAATCGATCATTAAATGAAACATGTCAGTTTTACTGCTGAAAAACCATTCAAGTAAGCAGAGATAGTATCCAGCTGAAAACATTTCCTGCCATTATTACACATCCATTTGCGGGATCAAACAATTTGCTTAAATTTTTTATTGATGGTAGAGTGATCTCAAATGGGATCTGGAAAAAAGAGAAAAAATGTTGACTAAGCAATATGCTTGTGTTTGAATTAAGTTGTGGCTGAATATCTTAGCTAAAGATAGTCTTTGAGAGGAACATTTTTATTAGGAACAATTGTTTCTCAGCCTTTTGGTTAATATCACATATTCTAACAAGATCTTAACTACAGAAAACTAGGAAAAAATCTGCCTAATATACGGTACGTACATACATACATTCATAATACATACATACATACATACATACATACATACATACATACTAGGAAAGAGATCTGCCTGTCACTGTAATTCCCTGAACTGATTCTGAATTACACAGTACAGTAAGCCCTCAAAGTTACCATGGCAGTTGGAACTAGTGCCTCCATCACTGTGCAATTAAGTTTTGAACAGTGATGTCACATGACCACATCACTTACCAACAGCAATCCTGTCACTCCCGGCTGCTGCCATTAACCAAACTCTACCAGTCATTAACTGAGGACCCACTCCAAACCAAGCCATTCCAATTTTGGTCCCTCCCAGCCCTGAGGCTTGATAAGCCTATGGTAAGGGATTGGATAGCTTCCTCTGCCTCCTCTTCAATTCCCTCCTCTGCTTACCCACCACCCCCATCTCTGTCCTTTTAGCCACCTCTGCTGCCAATTGCCCCTGTCCAGCCCTACTTGCCACTGCACCCTTCTAGCTGGGGGTCAAATCCCACCTTAGCCATGAAAAGTCAGCTGGGTGATATTGAGCCAGTCACTCACTCTCTCAGCCCAACTCACCTCACAGGATTGTGAAGAAAGTAAGAGAAAGATGTGTAGTATATGTTCATTGCCTTGAGTTATTTGTAAAAATAATAAAGGCAGGATAAATAAATAAAATGTGAGTGGGTCAAAGTGTGTCCAACTTTTATTCATTTCACCATTGAACCACCGTAATGACTAGAATTTTGAGGATTGTAAACCTCTTGAATTAATGAATTTTAAGTGAAGTTTACTTGTAGTATACGCCGGGGGGGGGTGTAATAAAAAAATCACCTCACAGTGGTACTCTTAGAGCAGGGGCCCCCAACCCCACTAACGGGCCACGGCCTATTCAGGAATGGGCCGCATAAGTGGCTGACTGGAGCACTGGCCTTCTGCTATGGCCCAGTTCCCCTCTCCCCCTCATCCGCCAGGCTACCAAGTCACAAAGTTTGGAGACTGCTGCCTTAGAGGCATCACCATTACAGCATGTCCTCTGTATGGATACCTTATGATCCAATCTTACAAGTTTACATAAAAACAAACAAGCTACAAGTATGTATAGTGCTTTACAAAAGCATACATAAAACTTTTTCTTTTTTTAGATCACCTGAGAAGGAACAAAATATTTAATACACTAATATGTTTCATTAATTATCCACTACTATTAATATAACACATGACAAAATGTACATATTGTATTGTGCCCTAAGAAGAGCTTATATTCCAGACAACAAAAATTATAATCATGCTAATACAAATAACTTCATATTTAGAATATTAAAAAATATGCTTTCCAGAATAGAATAACAGAAACCTACTAGAAAAGAATTATAATTGAGAAAATATATAATTAAAAATCTAAATAACTTACCTCTGTAAGTGGTGCAGAGTGATCTGTGCTGATAGACAACAAGGCTTTTATTTCAGAAAAGCACACTTTAACCATTTCCTAAATAAATAATAAGAAAATAAGAACTACTTTATTTTAATTTCTCATATCATACTGTCAACATGTTTGGCCAAAGTTAAAAAGTATTTTCTTAAAAACCAAAAGATTTTTTTTAAATTATCCAGTAGAAAATTTTAGGAGACCAAGTCTTGCTATTCCAAGGAAAATAAAAGTAAAATAGAAATAAGACATTGCAAATGTTTTTAGTTGAAAATTGTGTTCCTGATCATGAATTGTGGATGTGTAACATTTTCTTCTCTGAACTGTGATAACTGACATTACAACTCTCATTCACGTTCAGTCATGATTTGTGTGCTTCAATTGAGGAATTACTATATTTTTCAGACTATAAGATGCACTCCCCCTCCCAAAGTGGGTGGAAATATCTGCATATCTTATAGAGCTAATGTTGCCAAAGCTCCGCCTGCCCACCCACCAGCCCCCACCTTTTGGCTTCTGCCTCCAAGCAATTTGCCTCCTTGCAACAGATAGCAAACAGCCTGATCAGCTTCAGCACAGCCTGATTTAGCACAAGCAGCTGATTGGTGGTTGGATCTGCCTCCCAGAATACCACCGATCAGCTGTTCCAGGCTGTGGAGATTCCTGCTGTCCATTGGCACCACCCATCCCACTTCCACCTATTGCCGCCTCTGTGCACCCCATTTTCGGCCTCTGTGTGTCCCATTTTCAGCCCGTTCCAGGCGGTGGGAATAGACAGCAGCAATCCCCACCACCTGGAACGGGCCGAAAGCGGGAGACATGGAAGCCGAAAATGGGGTGCACGGAGGCAGCAGTACTGGGCAGCAGCGATCCCCACAGCCTGGAATAGCTGATCGGTGGTATTCCAGGAGGCAGATCCAACCACCAATCAGCTGCTTGTGCTAAATCAGGCTGTGCTAAAGCTGACCAGGTTGTTTGCTGTCTGCTTCAAAGAGGCAAATTGCGGGGAGGCAGAGGCAGATTTTTTTTTCTTCTGTTTTACATTTCTAAATATTTCAAACATTTCTATAATAGCAGAGTTCTTCTAGTCATCAGATATTGAAAGTCTTCTATACAATTTTCTATGTCATCCCACTGTTGCTTCCATCTCCTTGGATTTTCTTTATTTCACTCCCTGAATGTGTTATTTTCCCCATCTCTCCTCCTGTTGCCATGAAATGTGCTGAGAAAAAATGCCATTCACAGTATCCCAGCTCTTCTGCAACATCCTAGCCTGCTATATAAAAGATTTTTGGAAATAAAATCTCAATATGGAAATAATTTTATATGTCTTCCCAGTTTAAATTACATGTCTGCCAATGAAACCAGCAGCAGGAGGCACAAAATTATATTATAATACAAAAAGGGAAAGTTTAAATCTACTATAGTATACTGAAAAGGCAGAGAATGAGTTTGTTCCTGTATATCTAGGTGAAAATATGGTGTGTTTGTATATCATGATATAAGTACACATCAGTATGCTTGAATACTAGTGCATGCATTAGTGCCGTGATGGCGAACCTATGGCACACATGCCCAAAGTAGCACGCGGAACCATGTCGCCTGCCATTGTGGTGTCACACATTCCTCTTCCGGGTTTCTGGCATGCCTGTGCATGCAATGATCAGCTGGCCTTTTTGCATGCGGCAGTGCCGGAAACTGGAAGAGCTGGTCTTCCGTTTTCCTGAATGAGCATGAGCATTGGCCAGCTGATCGTTGTGCGGGCATGCACGCCAGAAATTTGGAAGAGTAGCTGGCTGAAACTGGAAGTTCAGTAGCTGAAACCCGAAGTGCATTTTGGGGCAGGTGCCTGAACCCTGGGCAGCTCCTCTTCCAGGTTGTTGCCTAGATGTGCACGCACAAAGCATGCGCTCCCTTTTCGGCACTTGGTACCGAAAAGATTTGCCATCACTGCACTAGTGCATTCAGAGGCAGCCATTAAGACATAACATCCTCAGTAGCACAGGTTTTGGCTATCCCTTCCCCTCCTCTAAGATAATTCCAAATACTACAATGTTTAATATACTGAAATGAATACAGTCTGATTTTACTATCAGTCTAGCGAGAATGAAAAAAATTATATTGCTTATTTTTTAATTTTTCTTATGCTATACTCTTCAATTATGCATCTATAACTACTTCATTAAAAGTTATTACCCCAAATTTCCTGATAATTATACTTTAGGTATAATTTCATTTTGTCTGATGAAAACAAGTACATTATTTTTAAGAAATCCATCTTGTAAGAAATATAGTGCATCTATAGCTCCTGTTCCCCATATATGTTTGCAATAATTCTACAACAATCTATTATATTTGTATTTAGTTTTTGAGTATCTAAATCTAATATAATAATAAGCCTTAATGATGCGGCCATGATGGAACAAAAAAGCACACTAATACTTGATCGCTCAGTCTTTCATTAACATTGAAAGAATAAGAAAAATACTAAGATCATTAATTCAAATACAAACATATTCAAATCTGGGAGACTTGATTGCTAGGTTCTTAGTATAAACTTCATCTAAAATAAATCCACAATACCAGAACAATAAAAATACATATTATGCATAGAAATGGAATTGTTCCTAAGACAGCTGCAAATCTGTAAATATAATGAAAAATCCATTTTGTAAGATTAGTCTTTGTACAATATTAATAGCTTCTATAGTTCAACAATGAAAATTCACTATTCCTAATGTGACAAACCAGCCCAAATATTTGCACCCATATAATCACTTCAAAATCACATTATTTTCAGTGTAAAAATATCTGAATATTCCACTGTCAATTAAATTAGCTTTGACAAAATAATACTGCCATTTAAATTGATTATATTTATATTACCACCTGAAATATTTGTCATCCATTCAAAACCCAGTATTTTAATAATAAAATAGAAAACTGTTGTCTGTGCTGTCACAGCACCCATCAGATGAAATGCCAACACATGCCTCATTAATCATATCAGAGTAGATATTGAAGAAAATCTGTCACATGATAAATGTCTTCTCCTTTGAAAATAAATGTCTACTTTTCTTTAACATTCATCAACCAGCAACTGGTCTGACAATACTTTGCAGATTATCAGTAAAAGATCATGAAGAAATTTTCTAATTGACTGCTGATTTTTATTTTATTTTTTTAAACTTTAATTAGCTGTCAATAAAATGCCTTCAAAGATGGTTATCACCCCCACCACAATTTTCTTTCCTTTCTTCAATCAGTATCCATTTTTACTCAGAAGGGGAAGCAGTTTATAGCTGAATTAATAAACTGAACTTTAACCCAAGTGCTCCAATGCCTTTATATTAAGATCAGGTGGAATGCTCCAGATCCAATCAATCAAACAATGTCATTTATCAGGATTTGGGAAATGTACCTGCTGCATCATTTGCCGTCCAGAACTGCATCCTCTTGGATATCTATATGTGTTTCACCTTTCATCCATCCAAAAATTTCTGAAAACCTGGCTCCCCACCCCCACCCCCCCACCCCCCACCCCAACATTGGGCTAGGCTATTGTCTAGAATTGTATTGATTTTTTGTTCTGGTTTATTAAATTTGTCTTTTTTTCAGAAGTACAGGTTCTTTTTCTTTTCTTTTTCATTTTATTGTTCCTACTTTTGAAACAGCTGAAAAGGTTGTAAAAAAATGCTTTTAAAGCCTCTGACGATCCCAGCTGACTTGCCTGATCAGCAGAGGCTTTTTTTCCCTTTAAAAACATTTTTTCTATAACCTCTTTGGCTGAAGAGGTTGTAGAAAAAAATGCTTTTAAAAGCCTCTGATGATCCCAGCTGAGCCGCACGATCATCACAGGCTTTTTTTTTTAACTTTTAAAAGCATTTTTTCGGCCATAAGGTTGTAGAAAAAATGCTTTTAAAAATTAAAAAAAGCCTCTGATGATTGCGCGACTCAGGTGGGCAATGGGGGGGAGGGCAGGGATTTTTGCTACCGGTTCTCCGAACCACCCGCCTCCATCGCTACCGGATTGGGTGATCCGGTCCGAACCGGGAGCATTTCACCCCTGGGTCCAATGGTATGCATGGACACATATAGAGAGAGATACATTAATGGTGCTTGGTAATCTCTAAACCTCTGGAATTAGTTAACACTCCTATGCTTAGATATACAAAAAAGCAAGTTGTTCCAATATTTTTTAGCATCTGCATGTATATGTGAGTTCAGCCTTTAAGAATTAAAGATTCATGATTAGCATCTCCATTTTAGATTACTGTAATATAATTGACCCGGGGTGGGTTGAACTTACCTTTATTATTGATTCGCAATGGGAGCATACGTGCAGAAGCGTATGATGATGTTGTGGCAGGTGGGCAGAGCCTCCTGCCAGTTTTACCACCAGTTCTATAGAACCGGACCGAACCGGGAGCAGCCCACCACTGAATTGACCTGGATCTATCTTCTAAAATGCTCCACAAGGTACAGACAGACTAGAATGCAACCCATGACATTTTCTACATTACCAAGATATCTCACCACTGTTACCAATCCTGTTCAGAATACATCTCCCTAGAACTTCCTTTGCAAAGTAGTTGCCAGAAAAAAGACAACAAAACAAGTGGCAGCCATCTGAAAATATAAAAAGATGGAACCCTTGTTCATTTTACCCCTAGAGACTTGCCTGGAACATGAGAATAGTTGCTTGAGAAAAGCTGCAAGGATCTGAAACTATCAAAACAACAGATAAAGACCACCTCAGCTTTGCTATGTAGAAGCAATTACAGCTATATTATTATAGTTTATGCTATATACTAAACAGTATAGAGAGTTTTCGTTTACTGCCTGCCTCATTTAAGAATTGTTTGAAATTAACGATGGTAAGTGATTGATTGATATGATTATCATTTGCATGCTCCCCAACTGGCTTGCAACAAGCAGAATTTATGAAAAGTGTGGAAGTAAAATAATAAGTTATGGTCATCTGATGACATGATTACTGACTGGTGATTCACTTAATGACTGAATGTGAAGTTACATCATAAGCCTGCCATAGACATGTGATTTTCTACTTAGTGACTGCAAAGTTCCTTTACCAAAAGAATTATCAATTCCAATTTTAGTCTCTAACCAACAACTATGTGCATATAATGTGTATTGTTAATAAAATGTGTAAGATTGCAAAAATGCTGACATGGCTTTTTAGGTTACACTGGCTTTGAAAAAGAAGAAATAGTACCTTTGCAGCAAGTTAGTTCTCTTCATAACATCTCCCCCAATATATATAATATTCTGAAAATGGGTTAAATAGCCCACAATGTTTGCGAAGATTTTAAGATTGCCTGAAACTTTTTGAAGTATGTGAGTTCAGCAATCTCTCACTCAAAGATGCTGTTGAAATTGAGACAGTAACGTGGTGATGCTGTTAAAGCAGAGATTTGATTGATAAGGTACTTGTAGTTTGAGTAATATGTAACTTGCATTTGCGTAACAAAGCTGTCTTTCCCTCCCTTATCCACTCTCCATCTCATTCCAATTTAAATCTTATATCAATCTAGATGCTCTATGCATCTGATGAAGTGAGTTACAGATCATGAAAGGTGTGTTTTAATAAAATGTGTTAGTTGGAAAAGCTACTACTAGGCTTCTTATGATGTATCTGGTTGCTGACTTTCTCAAAGAACTCTTGAAGAATCAGTGAGGAAGAACTTTGCAGAAATCTTGCCAACTGTTCTTAAGTAAGGCTTGTTTAATATTCAACAATAAAATCAGTATGTAGGGGAATCAAAATATAGCAGTAATTCTTTAAAAAAAGCAGAATAATATAAACATTATATAGTACTATTACCAATCTTTTACATAGATGTAAAATAAAATTTATCCCTTGAAAAATATTAAAACACAGCATAAAATATGATCCTCCTGTTAGAACAAAAATACATATAAAATTCCAAGCACACATTTCAAACACACTTTTAGTAGAAGAGATTCGTTAACCTTGAGTGAGATACTACTGCTTTTTTTCATAAAATACTCTTGCTTTAAAAAGGAACATTCCAATCAAGAACAGTTCTAAGAATAAGAGCCCGTCTTTATATGTTGTATACACAGATATCCATGATCTATTATTTCTGATAATTTCAGATAATTGATTTTGATAATTGTTTAGATACCTTTGTGTTTTCATCCAATAGCACCTTTGCTGTATGAGTTCCAAGTCCTTTGGAAGGTAAATTTTGCTGTATTTCAATCTGTTCAGTATGTTCAGTCATCTGTGACTGTATTAACATTTCAACTTGTTGTTTCAAATCAGCCAATTTTTCACGTACAGCAATAACTCTAAAAGAATATAATATGAATGCTATACAATAGAATTATAGTGATATTGTACATATTGTACATTTATCTGTCACCTTGAATAATAAGATTAAAATGGCAAGATTTTTGTTGTAGTTGCTGCCATTTAAAGTAGGAGAGAAGACTTTTAATTATTACCTATGATAATGCTTCTGCAAGAGAATTCAATGTGATTGCGGCCTGATAGTCAGGGTTAATTACAGACAATGATGCAGAATGAAAATGCTAATACTCCAGAATAGAAGAAGCAAGTCATAGAAAAGTTGGAGAAGGAGGAAGAGAGGAAGGAGAAATTCAAGAGAAAATACTGTATGTGTAGGACAAGAAAATGGAGATGAAAAAGCCATCACATAGAAGTCAGAATGATTGTAATCAGCTGGGTGAGGAGAGTGCAGCAAGGGATACAGTACAATATCCTGCTTGTGAACGGAAGCAGAAATGTGACATAACAGAACAGCAAAATATGTAGGCAAGGATAGATCAGTATCTCAAGGGAAGATACGGTATATTTCAGAACTATAGAAGAACCAGATTACTGGTTCTGGTGAAGAGAGAGAAGTTCCCAGATGATGGGCTTCAGCATGACCCAAATGTTTGGAAGAACAAATCTTTGCTTCCAGTGATCCATTCAGATTGGATCTTGAACCAGATCACTGTTTACAAGTTGAACATAAGCACATAAAGACTACAGTATACTATTTCTGCTACATATGCTGGAGTGTTCTAATAAGAACGTAATATGGACAGTACAGAAATATCTCTCATAGGCAAGAACTGACAGTTATCTCACATAAAACAACTTAAACAGAACTACACCGACAGGGCCAATTGTATCAAGTCTTTCACAAATTGCTTCTTTCCTGTTAATATGTTAATTCTGTGGAAACATCTGCTTCATCTGTGTAAATGAAATCTTTAACCTACAGAAAAAACAACTTCCACAGTGCTGTTGTACTACATAAATACTACTACATTTGATGGTCATCTAAACTTTCACATTCTCAGAGTTCTCATATTCTACAGAAGCTTTTTCTCTAAATGTAAATTGGAAGCATCTATAGCACAAATTAGGAAAAATATACTAGAATTTTTGTATTATTATTGAGAGTTTGTTTACTATACATAGTCTTAAGTGTAAATTTTGTTGTCCTATAATTTTCTGACAACTTGGATTATGTTTAATATTAAAAATATGAGTATTTCAGATTCTTCTGCTGGAATTATTTCTTTAGCAGATTTTCTGCTGATAAATGATCCTGGTTTTATAGATGCTACCAATACTTTCTCATTTCTTATTTGATAAATGTCATCTTCTGACATTTGATCTCCAGACTAATTTACTTATTCATTACTTCTAAATTCCCCAATGTAACATCACAGATGTTTCTTCAGTATGCATTGGCTGGAATCCAAAAGTTTATGATTAGCATTCTGTAGATAAAGTACTTAATTCCCACTTTCCCCCCCATACCACCCTAAAAGTCATCCTTGATTATCAGATAACATGCCTTGGGGCACTGACAATGTAGCTAGGGGAGAAATAGAAATTACAACCCATGGAGAATGTGCCACATACAGTATGTGCTCCTGCCCAGCATTGGTTATTTGATTTTGTTACTGCTTTTGAACATTGATAAATGACTGTTTTGACTATGTTAAACTTGACCACCAAATATCAACATGGAACACATTTTGTATGAAATAAAACATACAAGGAACAAAATGAATTAAATTACCTGTTCAGTGGGATCCACAAATAACCACAATATATGTTGGCTGAATTGAAAGAATTGATGTTGATAATTCTGACAGCTTTTGTATTATAAGCAAAAATGAACAAAACCTGCACAAAGGAGAAATACTTGATGAATGTTATTGTTGAAATTGCATGTTTAATAATAACCACAACATGATCTATATATGTTACCCTTCTGATACATATCCGTTCCCTGTGCACAGTCACTCACGCCCTTGTCACTTCTCGCCTTGACTACTGTAACGCTCTCTACATGGGGCTCCCCTTGAGGAGCACCCGGAGGCTTCAACTGGTCCAGAATGCGGCCGCACGGGTAGTGACGGGAGCAACATGGCGCTCCCATGTAACACCGCTCCTGCGCGAGCTGCACTGGCTCCCGGTGGTCTTCCGGGTGCACTTCAAGGTGTTGGTTATCACCTTTAAAGCGCTCCATGGCATAGGGCCTAGTTATCTGCGAGACCGCCTACTGCCACAAATGACCTCCCACCGACCCGTGCGCTCCCACAGAGAGGGCCTCCTCAGGGTGCCATCAGCCAAACAATGTAGGCTGGTGACCCCCAGGGGGAGAGCCTTCTCTGTGGGGGCACCTACCCTCTGGAACCAGCTGCCCCCTGAGATAAGGAGATCTCAAGACCTCAGTGCCTTCCGCCGTGCCCTTAAAACCTACTTTTTTCAACAAGCTGGGCTGGCTTAGGAAGAAATTTTAGACGTTTTTTAAATTGGTTTGTTAGTTTTAAAATTGGAGCCAAATTTATATGTATTTTAATTCTTAATATTTGTATTGTATGTTTTTAATTCTGGCTGTTCACCGCCCTGAGTCCTCAGGGAGAAGGGCGGTATATAAATTTTAAATAAATAAATAAATAAATAAAATATATAGAAATATCTCTTTATGCTTATCTGATTGTCCATCCAACAGATAACTTCTGCTGGATCATATGTCAATGACTAAAATGATATCAAATAGTCAACTACTCTCAGGTCTCTGACCCATTAATCCTAGAAGGATTCAGATGACACTTATAGCAACTGGAAAAGGCTTAAGCTCCAAATCTCCTGAGAAATCTGGCACCCTGCTTGAATAGCTTTTTTTTCTTAGTTGCTTGCTTGCTTGCTTGTTGTAATTTTTCTTTTAATCAATTTTATATGTAATAGAAAAATAATGTGGACCATGCATCATGTACATGGACACTCTAGACATATTGAATATATTTGCCATCTTGAGTTATTTGTAAAGATAATAAAGGTGTTAGCGTTCCAGAAAACCCCAATTCCGAATAAAGACGTGGAAGCAAGCATTTTCCAAAGTTCTCTTTACTAGAATAGGTAAACTGGCACATCTGGGAAAACCTGAATCTGAAAGGTCCGGGTTTTCCCTCAGTAAATCAAAACCCCCAAAACCATCCCCTCACTCCTCAGTCGATCACATGCTCCAATCAACGTCCGTCCCATCCTGACTCAGCACTCTGACCACTCCTTCTCCAGATGCCGGATCAGCCTGACCTTGACCAACAGGAAGAATGCTATTATGTCTACCAACAACCCCTCTACTAAATCCCCCCTCCTACTTTCCCACACATGAGAGGGTGGCAGCATGGAAACTTCCAGCCTAATATGGCTTCCAAAACTGACAAAAGATAGGATATAAATAAACAAACAAATAAATGTAGTGGATATGCACAGCAGTCCTTTATATTTAAAGCATTACATTTGTTACCATACCAAAGTCTCTTCTTCATTTGCTGATTTTTCCAAAGAGGGAAGGTACCACTGCACGCAAAGTTCCTTCATGGGAGTACAGGTTGCTTTGTTTTCTGAATGCATGTCTATCTCAGAAGTAAAAGTATTGGAAAGCATTTTCATAGATGGTGTTTTTTGAGAAATTCCATATGATCCTAGAGTTCCCTAAAAGTTATATAACCATTTATGAGAATATTTGACTTTATGTTTAAAACTATGAATTTGCTACATAATATGTCTAATAATTTGCTACAAAATGCTATTATTTTATTACAATAATATACATCCAAGGTATGCTTATCCTTTAAGTAGAAGTATTGGATCTGGCAGAGTGAGAGCTGTGGACTATAAACATAAACTATAAAGCTTTTGGTGTGTCCCTGCACAATAGATACAATGTCCTTATTGAACTTAATACTGATATTAAGGGGGAAGATTCAGTTCTTTGTGATGACGATGATGTCTCAACTGAGCAGGGAATTGTGTTCCATGAGGAAAAAGTTGTTTTGGATAAGGGAAAGTGTGAATCAGGTATTGCAAATCAGCCATGTGAAGTGAGCAAGGTATCTAACAAGAGAAGCCCCCTTCTGGTGACTCAATTGTAAAAGGTGTCAATTTAGGAAAGGATGTGCAAGTTTTGAAAGAGATGAGGTGTCTGCCTGGTGCTACCACCAGCAGAGAAAAGAAGTACTTTGTTAAGATAGTCAAGAATGCTAGAAAGGACTGTGGTGTCGATGTTGTTATGCATCTTGGCACTAATAATCTGTCCAAAAAAAGGTGTACTTTCTGTGCAGAAGGATTTCCAGAGCTTAGAACAGGAACTTAGCAGGGTGCAGTCTTACTTTTTCAGAGGTTTTAGCTGTATATAAGGAGCAAAAAGGAAAAGGCCAGAAACAGCCAACACTCCAGAAGATAAGCTGAAGGTACAGAAGGAACTCAACAGACGTGAATATTTGGCTCTATCTAACATAATGAAATTCAATGGTAAGAAAAATAAAATTCTCACCAGGGTGCCCTTGGTAGCGCAGTGGTTAGAATGCGGTATATAACTCCACACACAGGAGTTCAATCCTGACAGGGATTGAAGTTGACTCGGCCTTCCATCCTTCTCAAGTCGGTAAAATGAGGAACCAGGTTGTTGGGGGCAATATGCTGAGTTTGTAAACTGCCCAGGGAGTGCTGTAAAGCACTATGGGATAGTATATAAGTCTAAGTGTTATTACTAAGTTCTACATTTATGCAAGAAAAACCAAATGTACAGGTATAGAATAGGTGGTACCTGGGTCAAAAGTAATAACTATGACAGTGATCTTGGAGTCCTAGAGGACAATCATTTAATTATGATCCAGCAGTGTGCTGCAGCTGCCAAAAAAAGCCAGCACAGTCCTAGCCTGCATTAATAAAGGGCGGGAATCAATAGCACTGAAGTGTTGGTACCACTTTATAATGCCTTGGTAAGATCGCACTTAAAATACTGCATCCAGTTTTGGTTGCCACAATATAAAAAGAGATGTTGAGACTTTATAGAGAGTGCAGAAAAGAGCGACAAAGGTGATTAGGGAACTGGAGACTAAAACATACGAAGAATGGTTGCAGAAACTGGGTATGTTTAGTTTAATGAAAAGAAGGACTAGAGGTGACATGATAGGAGGTTCCAATATCTGAGGAGCTACCACAAAGAAGAGGGAATCAATCTGTTCTCTAAAGCATCTGAAGGCAAAACAAGAAACAATGGATGGAAACTAATCAAGGAGAGAAGATGGTGAAAACAATTTGTTTATTTAAACTCTTATAAGAGAAGTACATTTCAAATTTTTAAATTTGGAACTCAAGAATACTAAGTTTATATCCTATATCTTAAACTGGAAATTAATCCATTCAAAGATTGTTTTTCATATCAGAAAAACTCACTGTATAGTTGTAATAACAGATTTTTGTTTGTTCTTTTTATGTATTTGGTGTATATTTTTCTTTCCTTAAGGATTTGTCTAGTAAGCTGTTCACATATCACTCATTTTGCAATATTTTGTGCCTGTTTGAAACTGGACTAATAAAAACTATTAAAAACAGACTTCAGGCATTTAAAATACAACCTATATAACAGAAGTATTTGATATTCTGTCCCCTATTTAGATGGGAGAGTAATCCTAAAATGTCAAAATGTCTTTTTCCTACTTTCCCCAAAGAAAAAATGGTAAAAGATAGGCTTCATTTATTAATCAAATTTATATAGCCGCCCATCTCACCAGTTTAAGAATTTACTTGATATTGCTCAAGTAATAGATTAAATCTTCACAGCACAGGCAAATAATAACCACATCATAATCATATCAAAATAAAAATAATTATATTTTCTTTTCTATTATAAATTCTTATTATTTATTGTGACGGTTCTAAATATTTAATAAAACATATTTCTATCCTGATGCCAAAAGAACCAAAACAAAACCCCTTTGGCAGCTTATGTGGAATAAATAAATAATATAATCAGTTTATTACTTTTATTATAATTTTATTTTATTTACATATCTTATATATTTTACAGACAAATGGAATATTAAGTATCAATACATTTTAAAATTATAATTCTCAAGTTACCTTTCCAATTGCAGTCAGGCTAAAGAAAGGCTTCTCCAAGCCATACAGCTGTTTTGGAGGTTCTTGAAGACAGCAGGCAGAATAAATGGGCAAATGGCTTTTTAAAAAAGAATGAAGTTTTGCCAAGCGCAGGGCAATTGTTGTGTCAAACACTGAGGTATACAGCACATTTTCTTTAACAAATAAGCCTTTTCCTGCTTTTGGGACAGCTGTGGAAAATAATAACAGTAAGGTATGTATGTATTTAATTTATTTAGCTGTAATTCTATAGTAATATGTATGACCTATTATAAAAATTACAAAATAGTTCACCTGCATTTCAAAGCAGATTTTTTGAAACATTACTAATCAGGAGCAATAAATCAAAGCAAAGATTTTTCCATAATATCTCACATGAAATTATAAAATGTACTTCAAGTAACTGTCAGGCCTGGCATCAGTTTTTCTCAGATCTTGGGACATTTAGAAACATTAGTGGTAAGTCCTGGGCCATATTTTTTCCTAGAATCTTTGATTCGTCTAGATCACTTCTATTTACCCTCTCCTTATTTAGTGACCAAGTCCTGTTCCAGAGACTTGGTTGTTAAATGAACACCTGAGACAGAAGGAAACACTGCAAAGATCACTGATTGCTGCTGTGTCATCCTGATAAAGTTCTCTCATACAGCTACATCAGTGTTATTCTCAGTCTGGCATGCATTGAAAATTGGTTGTAAATGCATACATTTTCAGAAAATGAATTCTATTACCATTGTATTTGCAAGTGGCTGCTAATTAAAGATAGTTGCTAAGTGCTGAGTGGTGTATTAGTTTATATTAATCAGCAAGGGTTCTTCTTACATTTTAGTGAAGACTGTTCCATAGAATTATCTAGAAATGCTAGGCCAAGCATGTCCATACTGTGGCCCACAGGCAACATGCGGCCCTGGACAGCTAGTAATGCATCCCCACAAGATCATAAACTTTTAACATTATTGTGTTTTATATACATTAACTATATTTTATAAGTAACCCAAAATCATTCTTCCTCCCTCAATGCGGCCATTAAGCCAAAAGTTTAGACACCCATGTGCTAGACATTGTACTCAGAGCGTTAATACCTTTCTCATGCAAAATATCAATTCTACATTGATTTAAAACATTGCCCAAAACTACTACCCTTGCTACTCCTTTTGTACTACTTGCAGTAATTAAGTCTAAAGCCCTCAAGCAGGTTAAAAGTAGAGGGGATTCTGGGGAATTGCATGATTTCCTAATGTTCCTTGGTATTTGTGTACAATGGCTAAATTAAGTGGGAAGTAAAATTAAAACCTTTACAAAGCTGAATTTTTAAAAGGAAACACTTCTTATTTAATACATGAAAAGATGGATGGTAATCCATACATTTAAAAACGCAGCTTTTTTATAATTAGGAAAACAATCAAACAATAAATCTAGTTTCCTTTGTGTAATGTATCAAAATACTGATGCTGGAATATGGGTACACTATTTTATAGAAACAACAGACCTGGTTGTAGCACAATATTAAAAATCTAAGATATTGTTGTGGTCCGCCAGCAGCCTGCAGAGCTGGCAGCGGAGTCGGACAGTGAGGAGGCTGAGGAAGAACATGGGCCAGTCCTGGAAGCTGGGGAAGGCCTGGATGAGGGCTCTGCATCGGAGGCAGAGACAGGGCCAGGGCCATCTGGGAGTGATGTGCGGACTCCAGAGCCTCCAGAGGCTGACAGCAGATAGGCAGAGGAACAGGAGAAGCCTGTTCCTAGTGCACACATGAGAAGAGCTGCCAGAAGGCAAAAGCAGCTAAAGCAAAAAGGACAACTCGGGAGTAGGGCCAAGAGATGATTGGCCCCTTCCATAAGGCTTAAAAGATCAGCAACGACTCTTGGGCTCTTTGTTGGAAAACAACGTTGACAGATTTGTGTCTTGTCTTGCTGCATTTATTTCGTGTTGGTATCTTCTGCTTCTGAATTTTTGCTAAGAAAAGCCTTTGGCAGGTTGCCTAATTAGACTAAAGTTGGTGATAAGGCTGAAGAATTGTGTTATGAAGAATTTATTTTAAATTAGTTTGGACTACGCTGAGAATGAGTTAATTCTCAGCTGTTCTAATAAAGTCTGTTTTCGAACTGATTGCGTCTTATAATATCTACTTGAGCCTGGATCACAACAGATATATTACTTCTTTAACAAAGCAAAGCTTCCTACCAGCCAGCGGACTCAGGTTCAAAAACCTGGTTAAGTACGTATGGTAGCGTAGTACATGAAGCCAAGGTATTTCCAGTCTGCCCTGGCCTTCTTTAGAAGCAACTCTTTCAACTCCGTCACAATCTGATTTTGTCTCTTGTACAGAACACACCATGGGAATTTTATAAGTAACTTCGTATTTTCCTAGAGTATGAAATATATATTGAAAAACCTTAAATAAAACACTGTAACAAAGCAGTACATTTTAAGGATTTATACTATGCTAAATTTAGCAATAGAATTAGCTATAATACATAGGTGCAGAGCTCTGGACAGAGGTACAGAGCTGTAATACAGATGTGAATACACAGGTAGCTTGTGATCATTTTCCTCAATAGATAAATGTACAAGTATAATGTTTTTAACTCATTGTTTAATTGGATTCTGTGTATCTATTTTTAGGACTTGTATGGAGAATAGATCATGTTTTAGGTCACATTTATGCAGAATATTGAAAATTCATAAGGATTCTCAAAAGTTTAAGCCCCATTGTCTCTGTTCCTGTAAGCATATTTTGGGTATTTTATCAATGCTACCCAATAATCCTCTGCCAATAGTGAAGACTTTAATTATTACATGGCTATCTTACGGTTATGGACTAATCTGGTTTCAGGCCATTTCCTTCTGATCTTGCCAGACTTAGCTGTCTAAATCCTGTAATATACACACATGTGTAAACCAATATCTTTATTGCATTTTAAGCAACAAAGTGATTGTTTTCTTTCTCTAAGTTTTTAGAGAAATATACATTTGCTGTATATTTTAATGATTGCTTTATTTCGCCACCTGGTAGAATTGTGAAACAACTTATTAGTGAAATGCATGATGAACAAAGATTTGTGAAGATTGAGATCAAGAGCATAATAACATCTACCTGTACCATTTAACAAAAGTTATATAGAAATAAGTAGCAAATTAATTATTAATTTATTATTATTAATTATTATTGTTAACATTATCTCAGCCAGATGTCTGCAGTGTTTACAAAAAATATAACTGAAATTAGATTTATATGGTTTTGTTTAGGACTCATAAGAGGCAATTTTTTTCTTATTACTTACAAAAAAACCATTTTTTGTCCCTGTGGCTTTTCTTTTTTCCCTGTCACCTAAAATGGACAGTCATGAACACTCTAATTTTCTACTGTATTAACATTTAGACCAGGTAACAATATAATATGAAAAAGCAAATACCAGACAAAAAATCTTTGTAAGAAGAACTGAGATCCAGAAGAGCAAATTCAGGCATAATTTGTTGCACTCTTTGTCTCATGTGATACAATTTAATAGCCTTTCTTCCAGTTAATTGCTGACAAGTCAGAATTGCTTCACTGACCTAGATTTAAAATAGTAAGCTTAAAACTAGAAACATATAAAAACTACCGTACTAGACTAATTAATCTTCTCATCAGTCAAATGTTGAGGTGAACAACCACTGTTAAAACATACTACAGTGATACAAAAAGGAAGATTTCTGATTCTATACTGAAGAGAAGCCTTAAAATATTTAAAATTTGCAAATGTTAATTATTAAATGAACCTTTAAAATGTAAAATAATTTGAACAGCAATATTGCTGAAATCAGCCATTATGATTTTGTAAGTTTTAACATGTGATACCTTAATGATTCAAAAATAATTTTAAAGTTGAAATTACAACACTTGTCTAATAAAAGTAATCCTCATTTAGTGACTACTACTGGGACCAGCAACTAAGTTGTTAAGCAAAACAGTCACTAAGTGAACTAGTGATTGTGTATACATTCCTATTTTAGCTTTCCTTTGCTTTACAGATCTGTTGTAAAGTTGCTTTTTCATCACTGCTAAACAAGGACTACCTGCCCATAAAAGATACAAAATACTGCCATTGTATCTTTCCTTTATTCCTTTCAATGTAAAATATAAATTTCCTGGAGTGTTTCTCCATCAGAAAGCTATGTGGGAAGAAAAAATAAGCGAAGATAAATCAGATTTTACAAAAAGCACCACAAACCTGTGCAGCACTTCTTACAGCAATCCAGGCTTGTATTCTGTACATTTCAAGAACAGTAATTTCCACAGAAGTAGCTGAAAGTCTGTTATTAAACTGAATGTAACAAAGATTGATTCAGATTGGTACAAAATGATAAGATTATAAGAGCATGTATGTACATTTAAAAAATTATACTAGCCGAAAAACTTCCGAAATGCTATGAAAAAACAATCAGCCTTAATGGAAACATACGTATCTACTCTGAAATAAACTTCATTGGTTTACTCAAATGTAAGTGTGTAGAAAATTACTACTTAATGGTTCATGTTCTTTTTCCTTATCCTCTGTCCCTTAAATGGAATCGCAATTTTGTTTGCTTCTTTCAGAAAGGTACCTGATATTCATTCAGTTCCCAGCAATTTCAATACAGAATAAGCACTCTGAAACTCTGGCTAAGGTTCCTCAGTATGGTGCTAGTAAGTGCTATTGTATCTTTTTCCCAAGGTCCCTGTCTCACCTGACATTAATTTTTTTTAATTCTTTTCACTTAAAAAAAACAAATTCAGCATGCTGAAAAAATGAAAAATGAGCATCCATTTTACTTCTGAGAAGACCTCTGAAATCAAAAGCCTTTTGTAAGGCTTTCAAGGAAGTTACAGATTTTCCAAAGTGTCCCAGGCATTAAATAATATACTTCAACCACTAATATTTAATATAGTAAAAACAACTTTGTTCTCTCCTGTTTAATCACTACACTCCTGTTGAAATTTTGTATATTGTTCTTTTAGCCTTTGGGCCAATTGATCAGCTATTTTACCCATGGCAGACAAGAGGGATATTTTGTACTTTTGGGCTGCTACCACTGGTTGTCTGAATTTGTGAAGCCAAGACACATGAGCAGTTGAAATTATGCTGAAGAATTGGTGTTTGAGAAAGGAGATTAATTGTGCAGATTACCTGGCTTACCTGAAGCAACCCAGTTTGATGATGATAATAAATAAAAAGGTAAACACTAGGCTCCCAGAAAAGCATTGACAGTTTGTTGAGCAACCCTGAGCAAAGGCAAAATGTTTTAGGTAGATCCCCCTGGCTGACCTTTTATTATTTTTCTCTTCCTAGGAGGTCAACATGCTATCCATACTATATCCGAGATATGATTGGTGAATAGAAACAATGTAATTTACTGGGCCACAGGTTCTTGACTGATTCTTCCCCCTGTTGTCATTCTCAGTCAATTTACTTCCTGTGAATGTTTTCATGAGGGCACTTTAAACAGTTCACTGGGGGGGAGGGGGGAATGTCAGATTTGGTAGTGAATACAACTTGCATGTGTAGGGTATCTTTTACCATGAGAGTGGGAACTTAAAGTATCCTAAAAATACAATGCCAGGGAATGATGTGAGAAACTGGGACTTTCCTGAAAACAGCAGCTAATGAGAAGGTAATTTCCTGCCAGGTAGGCTATAGAAAGACTCAAGTATTTTTATTTAGTTTCATCTACTTCTTGTTGGTGTTAACAAGGCTGGTTTCATGTCTTCACATTACATCAGTGTTTCTCAACCTTGGTAGATTGTAGATGGGTGGACTTCAACTCCCAGAATCCCCCAGCCAGCGTTGCTGGGGGTTGACGTCCACCCATCTTTAAGCTTCCAAGATTGAGAAATACTGCATTAGATGGTCCATAAACGAATACATTTACAAACAAAGTGGCTTCAAAAGGAGAGTTCTGGTCTCTTTTGCAACCAAAGGAAGACAGAGCAATGTCAGGAACCTGACTGAAGGAAGTTGGTCCACAGAAAACTAGCAGAATCAATTGGAGCTACAAGATCTGCTGGCATGGAGCAGATCATTTCAGGCCACTTCTGCAATGCCCATTTATAAACATCATCTTGATGTGGGATATTCAGGAAAATATCATTTCCAAAGTATAGCATTCCAATTATTCTTGAGCTGGGTGAGTTGTGGGGAGGGACAGATAGAAGAGAAGCAGAGGCCTGCAGATATATGCTCAAAGACTTATTAATGGGTTGTCCTCATACCAGGCAAGGAAGCTATGTGGATTTGCGCTTAGATACTCCACATTAATATTTCAGGGATCAGCATAATGCAGTTCTTCTCAACATGAGACCCTTTCAGATGGTCCACAAAGTGAAATACATATTTTAACATTTCCCAATTTTAATTTCTAATACAGTATATATTGATAAATTCAACCACATAAATCAAAGCTCCTTGGAGTCGTCAATCATTTTCAAAAATATAAAGTGGTCCTGAAACCAAAAAAGTTGAGAAGTGCAGTAATAGTGTCTGTAGTGTATACGTGTAGTAGTGTCTATAGTGTAGTACCCTATATTATATATATATATGTATATATAATATATGCAATAGTGTCTGTAGTAGTTAAGTAAATAATATCAAATGATAAAAGCAGCATGATTAAAATTATCTATCTATCTATCTATCTATCTATCTATCTATCCACAGAGAGAGAGAGAGATTCCTTATTTGCTCTTTGCGCCATGGCTCATTGAACAACCACAACTGGCAGCAGCAACTGGATTGTTAAATGGAGCAGTAGCTAGGATTGGTTGCAAATTTATTTTTTCTTACCATTGTAAATGTGAACAATTACTTAACAATGGCTGCTGTCCATATAACATTGATTCTTACACACCAATGGTAGGATTTCAATCACATTACCTTGCTCACTGTCTTGACATTTTGACCCCTCCCATCAATTCAACTTCATGCAAACCAGATGTAGGAATGTTGCACAAAGCCATAACAATGTCTCTATATATCTTTCTAGACCTGTAATATAATACTAAACTTGGTGTTTAAATATATGGTTAGCCTTATAAACAATTATACCTACCCTCTGCTTAAATGTTCTTCCTTTCACAGTACCTGAAGTTGGAGACTCTTCCTTGTTTGTACATAAATAAAAGTAAAGCAATGCTATCTCCATGTATGATCTTCTTATTAATCTGCAAAAAATAAATGGAAAAGCAAGGAATCCAAACATCTTATGTTAGCATTTGGCAAACACTTATTTATATTTTTAAATGAATAAGCATGTCTTATGGTCTGAACTTTTCAGTGTAAATTGTACGTTTTAATTATTGTTTTCTTTTAAATGACATACTAATCTAAATAACATAGGGAAAAAAACTGCTCACCCATAGTGCTGGTAATTCAGCAGGCTTAAATTTATGGCATCCAGCAAACTGTCAACAGCTAATTCTGATTTATTAAGACCTAATGAATCAAGTTGACGTTCTATTCTCCCTAAAAATGACACATATGAATTTATTTAAAGAGTTTTGTTTTTCCTGATAGAGCTAATAAAGCAGAATACTATTTTCTTTTAAATTATATTTTCTTAAGAATTTTTTTAAAGGCAACAACAAAGAAAAGAGAAATAAATAAATAAAAATAAAATAAATAAAACACAAATGAGGAAATGGAATTTACAAGTATCAAGGAATTAAGTTTCAATGTTAAATGTTTCATTAATTAGTTATAAGTAACTTAAACTATAGAAAACTACAAACTACAGATCACAGAAAACTACAGATCACTGTTAAAATCCAAATAATATATGAATGTCAATAGTAGGAATCAACACAATATAAATCATAAAATAAAATTAAGAATGACAGTAAATTCTATTAAGCAGCTGAAAATCCTATTTCATCTAATAGATTATTAAGATCTAGCAAATTAAAATTTTATGTTAAGAGAAACTCAAACTTATGCCATAAGTGTATATTTAGAATTGTAATACAAAAATTTCCAAGTTCAATTAAAATCTGTATCAGATTTACTTTTAGCATACAATACAAAGTTGATGTAGGAGATGATCAGGTTGAGCCTGAGGAAGGAGTCAAATGCATCATCAGTCATGAGTCCCTTTAGGCCCACAAGAGATTTAAGATCAGCCTACCTTCATTTTTTTTTACTCTTATCTACCACCGATTTGCTTTGACTGGTAGTAGTTCAGAGCTCTACTGGTAGCAGAGAGCTTAAACTTGCAATAAACCTTTATACTCATTAAAACTGCCTGGATTTTCTGATTTCCCTGAAGCTTGACAGTTATTGGATATCAAGACATATACCCATAACTTAATTAGCCACTCATCTGCAAAGGGAGCTATACATACAATACTTTGCAATAGGAAGCACAGAGTATACAAAACAGAATACTATAAACTGTTAGGGATCTAGGTTACCAACTCTCTAGGTCTCAGATGCAACATGAAATTTGAGCAACCCTTTAGAAAAAAATGAATTATATATTACCTTTTCGAAAAAGAAGTTCTGCTTCTAGATCTAAATCTTCTTTTACTGATGCTACAGAAAGATTTAGTGCTGTTTCTGTGTATTGCAGGGCTTTTAACCACTGCAACTCACTTTGTGGTTTGGATTTACACGATAATTCTAAAGTTAAGGTATGCCCTAGAAATCAATTTACAGGAAATTATTTCGCCAGTTATTTCTAAAGCAAAATAAAAGTCAAACATTTAATAAATGAAATATAGCCCCTTAATACAAGAAATGAATTATTCCAGACATATACTTCGCAATTGAAATTTAGAAGTTGCATATTTATATTTTCTCTAAACTACATACATGTAGTGTCTCACTTAATGATCGTAACTGGGACTACCAACTCCACAGCTAAGCAAAGCAGTTGCTAAGTGGGAAATTATATAACCATGACTTTGCTTTCCAGATGCGTTGTTCTTCTACACATCAAAAGCAATCTGTCTATGCCAGCAGCAGGAAAAGGTTAAGTAAAAGAATGACTGCCCACAGAAATTGCTTGCTTTTTTTTTCTCTCCTTCCCCTCACAGAGAGGAGTCATCGGGAGAAAAAACGATTTCACAAGAGTACTGTAAATTGCAGTTTCTTGCAATTCCTCTCTCTAATCTTTCTGTTCTGCAAGAGGAGGAAAAAGTAACGCAGCTCAGGCACAGGAGGATAACATGTACTGACTGTAACAGTGATCATGTTGACTGAGGGATACTGAAAAAGTTGTACATAGTCATAAATGGGCTGTAAAGCAGGGGTGAAATCCAGCAGGTTCTGACAGATTCTGGAGAACCGGTAGCGGAAATTTTGAGTAGTTCGGAGAACCGGCAAATATCACCTCTGGCTGGCCCCAGAGTGGGTTGGGAATGGAGGTTTTGTAATATCCTTCCCCCAGGAGTAGGGAGGGAATGGGAATTTTGCAGTATCCTTCCCTGGAGTGGGGTGGGGATGGAGATTTTGCAGTATCCTTCCCCTGCCACGCCTACCAACCCTCATAATGACAAGTGATTCATATTAATCAGACATGTCTATGGAAATTCTCAGTCATCCGGTCATGGTTGTCGAAAAGGTGCTTTTTTCAAGAGA
This sequence comes from Ptyas mucosa, assembly GCA_012654045.1. Classification (NCBI taxonomy): domain Eukaryota; kingdom Metazoa; phylum Chordata; class Lepidosauria; order Squamata; family Colubridae; genus Ptyas; species Ptyas mucosa. Next base: position 13,182,173 of record WNWU01013802.1, read on the forward strand.
CAACTGAACTTTCTGGTATTTCTTTGAAGACGTTTCACTTCTCATCCAAGAATCTTTTTCAGCTCTGACTGTATCCCTTCCATTCAGAGCTGAAGAAGATTGAAAAAAGCACCTTTGTTAATCAGACACTACAGCCAACATAAAAGTTTATGGAATTAAAAAAATTGTTAGAATCAACAATTTATTAATTAACCTAACATGTGAATTGGAATAATTGAAAGTCAACTTATCTTTGAAACAAACACTTTTGCAAAGGATCTTCCATAGAATGTTGATTTTAAATACAAAATCATATAACTTCCATATGATTTATATTTTCTCACTCCGTTATATCTGTTTATTCCATCAATACTTTTTCATTACTCAAAGGACAACATAACAGTTACACAGAGAAATTTACAATCAGCTTATTCCTGAAAACAGGAAAATCTGATAGTCATGAGAGAATGTACTGAGGAAAGAAGCAACAGATCAATTAATTTCTGCAGCTCTGCCTTTTACAAAACAGGTACTACAGCTCAAAGCAAAGTGTCTGATCTTACAAAAGTGAAAAAATTTTGGAGTGATAAAGTGATTGGTTTGAATGTGATGCTATTGCCATGGAGGTTGGGGTTTTATGGTTTTTATGTTGTGAATTTTTAATGTTGTGAGTCACCTGTGTGTGAGCTGGGTTGCGATATAAGTGTGTTAAAATAAAATTTATCTAGCTTCCACATTTGACTAAGAATTTGCTTCTATGATTGACTAAAGAATTAGGATTTCTGTTTTATAAAGAAAGGTTATTTTAATATAAATTCATTAAACATGTTCGCTTTATATAGTTTATATCTGCTATAAATTATCAAAATTATGAAACACAAAATAGTTGTAGGCATTGTAAGTTATAGAAAGTCATATATAATCATCCTGATGTTTTTCTTTACAATGTCTTTATAAGTATTGATGCTAGCCAAAAATTTATAGTAAAACTTTAAATGTGAAATTAATAGATTCCACATATATTAAACTCCTTAAGTTTATTAAATAATCTTCAGAAATAACAAAAGCTTGTATTGTATTAAAAAGTCCTTACCAATTCTCATTTTGACTTTTGCTAGCAATGCGATGTGTGGCAGGTATATGTTCATCATAGGCATTTTTAGAGTTGTTAAAGTAGGATCTTGTCCATGTTGTTCAAGTGATTGCCCCAAAATAAACAGCTGTTGAAAATGTCAAACTTTGTAATAAAAGATATGTACATTATCAAAATATCCTAAGGAACAAACCATTTAGCCCCACAAGAGCCCAACAGCATGGGACATCAATTTACTGACTAGAGAAAAAGACAAAGAGAAGGGAATGGCTGGAAAATAAGAAGTCACATAAATGTATCTCAATGTCTAAATAGATCATTTCCCATTTCATAACTAAAAGCTTCATTGAAGTGTCCATAAGAAAAGAAGAAAGTACTTTCCTTTTAAAAAAATTACAAAAAAAATCAGAATTTGACTTTGGCCATCTATGTCTTCTGAGCCCCGATATCAGCACAAATTAAAATTTGTATTATATATAGATAATTGGAGGGGAAATAGTCTCAAAATTCCCTAATGAGGATTCATGCTCATTAAGCCCTGATCGCTAACTGTTTAGAGAAAAAGGAGAAAAAAATTAAGAGGTCTGTGGGAATGAAGAACACTCTATGATACAATATTATATGAAGAGCTCAACTAATACTGTTTTCAACTAAGTAAAACAAAGACTTGTAATTAGTATTTGTGTATCTAACTCATAGATACTTGCCCCAATTTCAAAAACAAAATTAAATGTGATTTTATTCCTGGTTTTAAAATCCAACAATACTTGACATTAATTTCGTTTTGTATTTAACATTCAATTTTAAACTTAAAAATGCAGTAGCTCAGGATAAGACTGATGAAAACCATCAAAATTTAAGCCTTTCCAATGAAGCTATGGTCAGTTCTATTTGTATTTAAGTAGTGAACATTTAAAAAACATAGTAACATTCAATTATTAGTATATACTTACCTGTTTAATTACTAGTGCGTGTGCCTGAACTAATACATTCAACTGGTCAGTTTTAGATGATTCTGAACCATCTTCTGTTTCTGTTCTCATTATATCAGCTAGCAGAAGCATACTCTGTACTAATAGCAAATTAGCTGGTGGAGAAATCAGTGTCTTTTCTTCAAGCAATTTGATTACATTCTGTGTGAACAGAAGATAGATCGATGATAGACAGACAGACATATAGACAGACAGACAGATCTACATCTTCAGCTCTCAAATTCTATTACCGAAGACATGTTTTCTAAATTTATCTTGTTTTCTATCACTACTCTTTTGCCAAGCAATAGTCCTGCTTTATAGATAAGTATATCTTGACTGCAGTATCTATAGAGTATAACTCTAACCCTCTTAAGACGGTGCAGAGTTTTGAATATGACTCTTCTCAAAATTAAATTCAATTAACAGCATGGTTGGAACCACCAACTACACAAATCTAACAGCTAAGATACAATCTCCCTTGATGCAACATTCACTCCATGCAAAAATTATGTGACTACCAAATGTTATTTCTGCATTTTCCTTATGAAACTGTTAGGCAGTAATAATTAATCTCAGATTATTTTACTGTAAAATGCAAATTAAATTATGAATAGCATCAAAATTCATTTGTTTCATAAGAATGATACTGGGAAATCAATTGTGTTAATACCTGTAAATGAAGCTTAATATCAGCCACTGGTAGTCTTTCTTGAAGGCCAAGTATAACAGCTTGCATGGTAATTTCAGCAAGAGTCTCAACATCATTGAATGCTTCAGCTTCCATTTGTACTTCATTAATCAGACTAGAACACTCTGTTAATTCATTTTCTTGAAGAAAAGTAAAATAATACCATCAAGAATAATTATGGTATCATTTTATAATACTTTATTATTGTAATTGATATAAAAGATATTTGAGCACCTCCAACATAGCTCTTAATATTATTTTATGAGAAATATTAACAAAAGTATATTGCTTTTATTATCTCAATACAGCACATGTAGACCCGCTTAACTATGGTAATTGGGATCAGAATGTCCATTGCTAAGTGATGCAGTAACTTTAAGTGAATTACCATGGGACATTAAATGAGAACTCCACATAATTGCGACTTCTGACTTCTTGTAAGTCTTCCCACTGATTTTGCTTGTGGGAAGCCTGTGCAGAAGGTCACAAATTGCAGAACATTGCAAAGATCAGAAACCTGGACTGGTTTCTGAACACCCAAATCCCGATCACATGACTATAAAATCACTGATAGTTGTAACTTTGATGAAGCCATAAGTACCATTTATTTAGTGCCACTGTAAGTGTGAATGATTGCTGAACAAGTAGTTGTTAACCAAGGAACCACCTATAGAGATTTACAATGTTACTTGAATGCTCAAGAGGACTCAATGTCTAATTATGATAATTCACAGAGGTTTATAGTGCTAGTAAGATGCAATGAAAATCAGCTTCTACAAAAAAGTATTTCTAGCAAGGAAGTAATCATGGGAAAATATGCATACATATATAAATATTTCTGAAGAGGTAACACAGATAGCTTTGAGAATTAAATTTTGTTTATGCATTTATCTCACTTTATATACCATTGACCACTGGTTACCTTTCATTACTTCAATGCCTCTTGCCTGTGCTGTAATTGCAATCACTAATGCCAAACGACATTTTAGCCATATGTGTATATTCAAATGTTCTCGTGCTGTTACATTGTGAATTAGATTGGAACCCTCAGTAGAAATCCTTCCATCATATCCCTGAACAAAAGGGGAAATGAACTGATTATTAGGTTTAATGTTCAATTGTTCTATAACTGATTAATGCATTTTAACCTATAGAAGGTCTCTTATATGTCATGCTTACTAAAATGTTTTGCTAAGTGTAAAATATAAAGCTTTCATTATGCCACATGGAATACTTCTATATTAAACTAAAAATCCATTAAATAACAATATAACAATTTTAAAAATATTTTAATATTCATTATAAAGTTGTGACCCATAATGCTCTCAACACTATCCTCCCTCATTAACTTAATAAAATGTGAATACTGAAATATACCTTATCTGTTTTTTCTGCATCTTTTTGAGAATTAGGTCTATCTGTGAAAACCTCTGCATCTTGAAGAAGTTTTATTGTGGAAAAAACCAGTGCAGCACTGTAACCAAAAAACACAATGAAATATTATGTATTGTGTAAATATTCTATAGTTTATGTAATAATTTACCAATTTCCACTCATTTACTTGTTAATTTTGATTCATTTGTGAAAAAAAGATAATGGGAGCATCTTCCAAGGGAGCTCTGTCACATGTTAATAGTCATACAGGATTTTAATAGAATCACAGAGGAGAAGACACCATGGAGGTCTTCTAGTCCAACCCTCTGCCCAAGGCAATAGACCTTATTGCATTGAAAAGCCAACTGTTTAGATCAGAGTTTGTCAACCTCAGCAATGTTAAAAGGTGTATGAATTTACTTAAACTCCGCACACCTTAAATTTGCTGAGCTTGAGAAACACACTAGAGATTCAGATTGAAGTTGATAGCCCTACATACTGCTTATTACAACAATCAAGGTATGAATAGCTGTTGCCATTCCAAACAGCTCAGGAAAATGTGTTTCCTGCCACAGTCACCAAATGTTAATTCAATTATCAATGAATAACTGCTTTTCTAATTTTCCAATGTTTTAAATGAAGTGAAATAAGTATCAGTTAAGACAATCATCCATGAAGCACTACTTTCAGCAAATGTTAGTTTTATTCCAGTAGAAAAATGGATTTATCAAGGTTTTTTTTTAAAAAAAAATCACCTGAAAGCTGTTTGGAGTCTCTGTTGAGCAATAGCTGCAAGCTGAAGTTTAGCTTCAATGACAATTTCCAGCTCTACCGCCGAACACTTATATATCAGTGCACCATATTTATTTTGTATGGTTTCAAGAATTAAATTAATCCTTTCTTCAGCTTCTGCCAATAAAATTCCCTAAAATAATTAAAACTATATCACTGATCAATTAATAACAATAAAAAACTAAAAAACTATTTAAATACGAGCAAACACTATTAAAGAACAAGATAATTAGATGAATTAAGCAGGTTTAAATATTATAGATTGAAAATGTTTGCATTTAAATTCCTTATATTAATGAATGTGATATTTGTTGACATTGTATTTGTGAATATTGAGGCATTCAGTGTTATTAATATCCACAAATACTATTAGTTTCATATACATGCAACTATAAGTGGCTAACAGGGATATATATATATATATATATAACAATAATTAAAAAGAAAAAAGAAAAAAGAAACCCTCCCCCCAATGTATGTGTAGCTAGATACACATTTCAACGCAACTTTTCAATGCTTTTCAGTAAAACTGATCCAATATTTATCTTTTAAGAATTTTGTGAAAATTGAATCTGTAAGACTTTAGGAAAATGAATAATAAAACGAAAGTAGGTTTCACTATAAAATCTTCTTGGATATTTGCCTGCCAAACAGAATGAATAATTGATCATTTCCACCAAAGAAAGTATTATGCATCAATTTGTTTACCATCTCAGCTTCCCTATTCTATACTCATGTCTTTGATTTTTCAAATGTTGTTTAGACATTCAATTATTCTGGCTCTTTGTGACCCAAGAGTCATCATTTCTGTAAGTCCACACATATTTCGGTACGTTCTGCATTAAAATTTAAGGGTAGATTTTTATTTATGTTTCATATTTTTGAACTGCCCATTTCCGTCATCCTTGTTGAATGATGTTTGGAAATCAATTATATTATATTCACCACATTACCATGGTCAAACTAAAATGGTCACTCTATCAAACAAGGTAGGGAAAGCATGCAGAGCATATTTTCAAAACTCTTTCTAACCTCTTAAGAATAGTTCTGCTCTAGGTCATATGACTGAGAGGGAACAAGGCTGTCTTAGAATGAAGAAGCCATCAACATTTGGAATTACTGCTTAATTATCTCTCCCAAAGGGATACATTAGGGCAAGGGTGTCAAACTGGCGGTCCGCCAGCCAAATGCGTCACACCCATCCCAGCTCTGCAAATGGGAACATCACAAAATGTCAATTGACAGCAACGTGAGGCGGCGAATTTGACACCCGTGCATTAGGAGAATGTGTGTTGTTGTTTTCTTCATCTCTGCAGATCCCATTTTCAAATCTGTCTTTTCTTTTGCCATCTTATTCAACCATACTGTTTGTTTCAGCTTTTAAGTTACTCTGCTTACAGACTGGCAGATAGCTGCAGATAGCAGATATTTTTCTCCAATTTTCTATTAGATTGGAAAAAATAAAAAGACCAGGATGGTTCAGTATGATTTATTCTTGATAGAACCTTGCTGGCTCCTGCCAAGTACAATATTCTTTAAATGCTAAAAATCAACCGTTCAGTAATCATATTCAAAGTTTTGCCTTGTATTAACATCAGATTGGCCTAACTGTAGTTACTCAGGCCTTTTGATTATTTTCAAGATGCAACAAACCTTCATAGGGATTCCTCCTCCATTTTCTATGCATGTCTCTTTTAATTCTTAACTCTTTAGTTTCTTAAAATTTCTTGTCCCTATTTTTAATCATGCAAATTTGCTTCCATCACCTTACTTTTCAGGAATTTCCAGTCTTCCTATGTTCCCTTTGACCCTACAATTTTTGCTCATGGGATCTTATCTAGTATTTCTCTAAGCTTGCTGGATTTTTTTCTGAAGTCTAATGTACATGTATAATGATATTTCAATTTTTGTATCTGAATTAGCTTGAAACTCAAGATGACATGGTCACTTCCTCACAGAATTATCACTGTTTTTAACTCTTCAGCCATCTCTCTATTAGTATCAGATCTAAGAAGGCTAATCCTCCTTCAGTTTTCTGGAAAATGAAATAATCAGCAAGACCATTGAGAGAAATTTGGGGATTTTACAGTCTTGGCAAAGTTGATTTTTCAATAGGTAGTTGAAATCCCCATTATTTCAATGTCTGTCCTCCCTGAAGAGTCAATAATCTGATCTAGGATGACATTTATTCCAATCTTCAGCCTAGTTCAGCAGCTTGTATCATACTTCACAACAATATCTTTGTTGTTTTCTATTCCTTGTATTCTTACTCATATCCTCTTCATAGAACCCTGTGCTCAAATTCCTGGACCTCAGTACAAAAAATACAAAAATGTACTTTCTTGTAGGGAAATCATTTAGTTTATATAAAATAAATTGCTTTCCAAAAATACCAAAAAAATTATTTTTGTTGACTGTGGATGTTCATAATTACCTTCAGAATAGAAGCATTTAATGTCTCTCTGTTCCTTTCAAGTTCTACAATCATGACAGACTCTCGTTTTCCACTTGTAAATGCTGGAGGTAATACATAACCTTTGTAAAAATAACATACACGATCAATTCCAATGAAAGCACTCAAAACCATGTAACTCTTAAAGTAGCGAAAAGGTGATTACAAATAAATTATTTCTCTGGCACACTCAAGTATATTTACTATTCTTGAGTGTTGATGTATAATGTCAAGGATTCAACACATATAAGGATGCAAGGGAGTGTCTGAGAAGCACCATGCGTGAGGGTGTGCAAGAGATGGGATGAAGGTCAGGGAAGGTGAGGATGGAACCCTCTTGCATTGTAAACAGGAGCTAAGTAGGGGTATCCTATCCCTACTCCTCTGTTGAGAGACAATTGTCAATTTAGCATAGATAGCCTCCCTAACTCCTTTTTCAAACCAGTTGTCCTCCCTATCCAGAATGTGACCCTGGAGTGGCCCTTTTCTTTCAAGTGCAAAAGAATGGTTTAATCCTGTCTTGATGCATTGGTTCTCCTGTGTTGTGCCATGCATTCATGTAGCGGTTGTTTTATTTCTCCAAAATTGAACAGCCCCTCTCTCAATAGAGGGGGAGAAATAGGACATTACTTAGCTCCTCTTTACAATGCAGCCCTTTCAGCAGTCCCAAGACTCATTTGCACTCTGATTCAGGTGACCCTGAGGACACAGATTAACCCCCAGGAAGTCTCAAGGGCCCTCAGATGTTAATGACTGGCTGACTGCAAAGAGTATAAATCCTTTCCATTCCCCACCAATTAGTTAGAACTGTAAAGCTTCTTAGATGAAAAGTGAAAAATCTTAAAAAAAAAAAACCCCAAGATGGTCCAGTTGGTATTTGGGGTGGGGAAGCACTTTTTGGGACATGCTAAGCAAGCATAACCTTTTTCAAAATATTTTAAGCTTTCATATACCATACAGTTAAAATAAAACTTTTAGTTTATCTTATCAATACCTTTCATGAGTGCATCAGAAATTCTTCCTGACTTTCTTAATGTCTCAGAGTCAGTACAATATGCTGTCCTCATTACTTTTTCAGGAACGCAATATAATGTTGCAGATACACTAATAATAAAATGCATTTTAACTAACATAAAATTATCCATGATTTTTGGTTCACATGCTACAGTCCATGTTGAATGTATAGGCTTGTTAAATACTTCTTCCAATACCTTGTAAATTAAAAAAAAATATTTTAAGACAAATAATTTTCTTTTAAAGAATATGCAAGTAATATTTATTTTTAAGTAAAAGAAAATACCTTTCTTTGAGGCCAAATTAAAATCTAGCAAAGACATATGGAATGAAACATTTAGTGCAATTTCCATCTTCCTTACATATCTACTCCATTTAAAATATGACCTTATATGAACTCAACCAAACTCATTTAGGCTGAAGAATCACAAATGTAACCATTTGTATCAGTACCGACTTAAAATAACGTTAAGAATATGAATTACAAGGAATCTTATAGGCCATCTGCCCCAATCCTTTTTAGTGCAGGAATTCACTAAGCACATCTGCTAGGTGGCCTTGCAGCCCATTTTAAAACCTCTAACAATGAGATTTCATTGTTAAAATGAAGCTTTTAAAAGCTTTTATTGCCAAGAAATTCTGTCTAAATATTCCTTTTTTTCAAATTTCAGTATCTTGATCTTTGTCCTGCTTTCAGTTTCAACAAAGAACAGTCCATCTCCTTTTTTAAAAGATATTTATGGCCATTATTAAATCTTCTGTTATGAAAGCTAATATGCTCAACTCTAGCATGTCTGTTAAACCTCTGCTCCATGAGCTGCATTTGTTGTCAGTTTACTTCTGGGTCCAAATTAGGATGCTGGTTTTAACTTTTAAAGCCCTTCACAGCAGGGAGCCAAGTTGAGTAACTGTCTCTGCCTAAATACATCTACTTGTTCCATCAGGCCCGGCAGAAGAAATATGCTGCAGGGGTCATCTGCAAAGGAGCCACATCTGGGGAAATCTGGGAGTCTTTTCTGGCACAGCAGCTGCCCAAACTAAGACTGGCACCACCCCTGTCATCCTTCCAAAACTGTCTCAAAATATGATTAGGTCAATAAGCTTGGGAATCTTAAAGGTAATGATGGGCTAGTGAGGTTGCTGCATTGTCTTTAACATCAAATCCTCTCAACTACTCTGTTAATAGTAAATACTGATGATTTTTTTTAAAAATTGTAAAATGTTTTTAATATTACTTACTTTATGGCTTGTTTTTTATTGTACACTGCCTAAAATCTTGTCTTATGAGATGAGTGGCAATACAAATATGATGAGTGAGTGAGTGAGATAGAATGAAGAAGGGAATTAATGATTTGAAAGCTCTTTTCCAGCCTGTTCCAACTTCATATCGGAGTAATCCTAAATCTTTCTAACACTCATTGCCACCAAGCTACCCTATCCTATAGCTATGCACTTGATTTCTCTTACCCAGATGCGAGATCTAACACAGTTGGACGTTTTCCTGTTGGATTCAAGTCTGACAAGGTAATTTTGAATTGTAACTTTTGTCTCTTCAGTATTACTCCATTTTCCTAGCTGATATGATCTGCAATTTGACGAGTAAACCATTCCATAGTCTAGGTAATTTATACAAATTGTAATAGCCCTAGGCACATGTAGCCTTGTGGGAGTCCAATTTATACTTCCCACTTGGATTATACAAAAGATTTATAAATACATTTTATGTGTGGTTGTTCAAATAGTTCCAAATTACTATTTAACAATTTTACATATGCCTATCAACAGTAGATACAATTTATGATATATTAAATTTCTAGATATTTTAATAGTATATAGGCAGTTGTTAAAAAGGAATTAAAATTTCTCAACTGAAATTATACTGAACTTATTTAACTTGCATTATATAATGCAACAAATTGCATTATAGCACAAAACAGTAACATGTGAGATATCTCTTGTGAAATAGCAGATTATTCATGTAAAATAATGCATGGGTTATCTCAAATACATCTGCAATAATGCAACGTTTCTTATTTTACAAGTTACATAGAGATTTTGAATTACAAGTTGCTGGTAGCGTGTAAAGAAACACAATATGACAGAATTATGAGTTCTGTCATATGTTCTCACATATGAGTTCATATGTGAGTTCTGCAGAGAACTCACATATGAGTTCTCTGCAGAAACAATAAGCCTATCTGGACAAGACAAGGACAATGTCACTCTCAGTATTAAGCTCTATCTTACTGATGTCAATCTGCTGCACTACAGAAAATATCATTTCTGTTTTGAGGAAGGTCTTCAGTTGTGAGAAGGACTAGATTCTATGGGGGAAGAAGTAGATTTAGATGTTTAGATGTAAATTACAGCTGACCTTATAGTTTGAGGAAATCTACTGCCAAACTGGTTAGTATTTATATCACATTCTCAGACTAAGAGTATGGTCTCCTCTTAGAACGTGTAAATTAGATATGTCAGCTTTTCAAAATAGTTCAGACAAGAAATCAAAACCATGAGTACTAACATTACCTTTATTGTAAGGTTAGAGTAACAAAAACCTGCAAGTCTGAAAGTACTTCTCCCTTCTTATGCCTTTACTTTCCCAAGAACTAGGAAGAGTCCTTCTAAGACTCTTTCCACCTCCCATTCCTTTCATGGGCTGAAATATATCTGTCTGACTATTATCTCGGCTTCTCGTTTTTCTGTCTCTTCTCACAGTCCATTGAAGCTATAACACTTTCTTACCTGTACATTTCCACTTGTCAGGAGGGTTTGTGATGAATCGAAAATTGGACAGACCTAAATTTAGTAAAGAATAATAATATAATTACTATATAATTATACAGTAAGAAAAATGGAAAATTGAAGTAAAAACGCTGACAAAAGATAGCTTTAAATTCAGTTCAAATTCATGAAATAAATAAATATATCCTTCTGTACCTATATTGTTTCTTTTTGCTATGTGGGGGCTTTAAATTTTCAAATGATTATTTGTATGGTAGATAGTAGGTTGCTTATGATCTCAGAAAGAGAAGAAAACAATCTTTTATTTCATTAAAAATGAAAAAGATAAAAAATAAGCCAAGTGCTCTAAACCCTTCAGAGGCAAACTATCCCAGCAATTAAATGCAAGGGAGTCTATTTTCTGGATTTTAGCCTGAGGAAAGAAAATAAATGTCTTTACCCAAACTTTTGAAGTACGTTTGTATACGGAAGGCAATTTCCAAGGAATTTTATCACCACGATTAATAATGCAGAGTTCATGAAAGGCATCAGAGAAAAATCCCAAATCTGTAAGTACTTTTATCTAAGAATAAAAATAATAATTAATTAACATTCATGTACTGTATATGTATGTTTGTGACACTGGATGCTATTTCTTAAACTATAGAAACTTTCCTGGGCATAGAAAGCCAATAATAATGTACAATTAATTTTCTTAGTTGTGGATTTGGTCTTAAAACAATTATTGGTAGTTCAGTTTCTTCGCATAGATAATTTCCAAAAGAAATCATGATGGAATAGAACAAATTGTAACAAGTATTTCAACGAGTCATGGTGGCACGGTGGTTGGAATGCAGTATTGCAGGCTAACTCTGCCCACAGCCAGGAGTTTGATCCTAACCAGCTAAAGGTTAACTGAGCCTTCCATCCTTCTGAAGTCAGTAAAATGAGGATCCAGATGTCAGCCTTGGAAGCCATATTAGGCCGGAAGTTCCAATGCTGCCACCTTCTCATGTGTGGGAAAGTAGGAGGGGGGATTAAGGAGAGGGATTATTAGTAGACATAATAGCATTCTTCCTGTCGGTCAAGGTCAGGGCGATCCAGCATCTGGAGAAGGAGTAGTCAGGGGGCTGGTTCGAGATGGAGCAAACGTTGATTGGAGCATGTGACCGACTGGGGGGAAAAGGGGATGGTTTGGGGAGCTTTGGCTTACTGAAGGAAAACCCGGGCTTTTCAGATTCGGGTTTTCCCAGATGTGCCAGTTTGCCTATTCTAGTAAAGAGAACTTTGGAAAATGTTCGCTTCCACTTCTTTACTTGGAGATGGGGGTTTTCTGGAATGCTGACACCAGATGGTTGGAGACAATATGGTGACATCTGTAAACTGTTCAAAGAGCGCTATAAAGCACTGTGGAGCAGTATATAAGTCTATGTTCTAGTGCTAGTGATATTATCATGCTATGTTATTATTCTCAAGTTATTAAAGAAATGTGAAAAGCTACCCCATTATTACAATAATTCAAAGCAAATTTTTATATGTTCGGTTATGCATAATGCAACGGCATAAAACTGTTTGCTGGAGAACAGCACCACATTATAAATAAGTCCCTGCAATCCTCTAAAATTTAAAATGTGATGATTATTCAGATTTCATATGGATGAGCTCTGCTCTGAAAACAAGGTGTAAATTTTAGCTCTACCTTGTAGCTCTGACAATATCCTACAACTTCATCACTATAAATTTTGTCAAAACTCATGTAGTTTCTGTATTATAAAATAAGTAATATAGAGCATGCACATAAAAGAAAAAAATATTTTCTTGCCATAGCCAGGTAGCAGCTTATCAACAACAGAAACATATCTTTTCAGGTTACTTCTATAAAAAACTGCTCTTGCCCAGGAAAGATTCAGCACAGTTTATGAACAGCAACAATAGTAAAGAATACATTATCGGCTTGCAGTCTTTTCTCTTACTAATGCATGAATGCACAGTGTACAATTCCATATTGGTTATCTGCCAGCAACACTCCACAAACAAGCTAAAATAATAGTGTCTGAAAATTCATGCAGATGGTACATACTAAAGTTCAACAAATAAACGAAGCAATATAATCCTTCCATTTAGTCTGCACAAAACAATCAAAAACAAAAACATCTAGATAAAATAGAATAACAGAATTGGAAGGAACTTTGGAGGTCTCCTAGTCCAACCCTATACCAGCTGTCAATTTTCCCAGGAGTGGGTATCCCAGCAAATTCACCCCAAGGTCAAGACCATGCAATGCTCAGAAAAATTAAAGCTGTTAAAAATTCTATTCTATTCTATTCTATTCTATTCTATTCTATTCTATTCTATTCTATTCTATTCTATTCTATTCAGTTCTACAGAGGACTTATTGAGTCTGTCATCTGCACCTCTATAACTGTCTGGTTTGGTTTTGCAACCAAACAAAACAGATACAGACTTCAGATAATTAGAACTGCAGAAAAAACAATTGCTACCAATCTGCCTTCCATTGAGGATCTGTATACAGCACGAGTCAAAAAAGGGGATGAGAAAATATCTACAGACCCCTCACATCCTGGACATACCGTATATACTCGAGTATAAGCCGACCCGAATATAAGCCGAGGCCCCCAATTTTACCACAAAAACTGGGAAAACTTATTGACTCGAGTATAAGCCGGGGTGGGAAATGCAGCGGCTACTGGTAAATTTCAAAATAAAAAAAGACTGGTCAAAAGTGCGAGGACCTGTCAGAAATCACTTTTTTCAGCCCTCTTGACAGTCCTTTTGTGCATATGGACTACTCAGAGGGCTGAAAAAGTAATTTTTGATTGGTCCTCGCACTTGTGACCAGTCCTCGAACTTACGACTGTCCTCACATTTTACGTTTTTGCCCTATCTTGTCACCATGGTGAAGAGAAGCAGTTGTGACATGAGTGACACAATTGTTAAGAATGCTACAATGGGCATAAATGATGACCAGTCATAAGTGCGAAGACCGGTCAAAAGTGCGAGGACCTGTCAGAAATCACTTTTTTCAGCCCTCTGGGTAGTCCTTTTGTGCATATGGACTACTCAGAGGGCTGAAAAAGTAATTTTTGACTGGTCCTCGCACTTGTGACCAGTCCTCGAATTTATGACTGGAGAAGGAAGGACAGGAGGGAGGGTGCGGGGGGGGGCGCTGTCCGGCCAGGTCAAGTGCAGGACCAGGTATTAAAGGAGGAACCATCTGTGCTTGGAAGAGGATTGTGAGGGGGGGAACAAATACCACCCCACCCGGCTTTCCTTTTACCTTTCTTTAACGCGTCCCGCTTCCCTCCCCAAACCTTGGAAGGCAGCGTCCTCCGCGCTGCCTCTGAGTTAGCAGCTTCCTTCCTTCCCCGAAGCCCTGCCAGGCTTGCCTGCCTTCCACGCTGCCTTCCCAAGGTTTGGGGAGGGACACATACATACACACACACACACACACACACATACATGCACTCACTCAAAGCCTTCGAGAGCTGAGGCTTTTCTTTCCCCCCTCCTGCAGCCAAACACACACACACCTTCAAAGCCTTCAAGAGGCTTCAGAAACCAAGGGCTTTTTTTTCTTTTCCCCCTCCTGCAGCCACCTCGAGGGCTTTGTGGCGCGGAGGACTCCGCCTCCCAAGGTTTGGGGAGAGAAGCGGGGCATTAAGGAAAGGTAAAAGGGAAGCGGGGTGGGGGTGGGTGGCAAGCTGGCCATGGGGACGCCGGGAAGGCAGCATGGAAGGCAGGCAAGCCTGGCAGGGCTTCGGGGAAAGAAGGAAGCTGCTAGCTCTCTTCCCCACAGCCGTTTGGCCCTGCCAGGCTTGCCTGCCTTCCACGCTACCTTCCCTGCATCCCCATGGACAGCTTGCTGCCCACTCCCACCTCACTTCCCTTTTACTTTTCCTTAAGGGCGCCCTCCTTCTCTCCCCAAACCTTGGGAGGCGGAGTCCTCCACGCCACAAAGCCCTTGAGGTGGCTGCAGGAGGGGGAAAAGAAAAGCCTCGGCTGGCTCTCGAAGGCTTTGAGTCCATGTGTGTGTGTGTGTGTTTGGCGGCGCTGAAGTGAGCCACGCGATCGTCCCTTGCCTTCCCCTGCTGCCTCCATCTCTGCCTCTCCCTTCTCTCTGCCAACTGCTTTGCTGAGCATTTCTCTGCATTTCCAGTGAGGGCGGCTGACTTGGGATGACTTGGGATGAAATGCAGAGAAACGCTCGGCGAAGCAACTGCCTTTTCCCCTCCGACTTCTCCTCTTTTCTCCGACTTTTTCCCTCTGACTTCTTCCCAGCTGACGTGGTTACCCACCGGGCTCCCTTCACATGGCTCACTTCAGCGCCGCCAAACACACACACACACACACACTCACTCAAAGCCTTCAAGAGCTGAGGCTTTTCTTTTCCCCTTCCTGCAGCCAAACACACACACACCTTCGAAGCCTTCAAGAGGCTTCAGAAGCCAAGGGCTTTTTTTTCTTTTCCCCCTCCTGCAGCCACCTCGAGGGCTTTGTGGCGCGGAGGATGCTCCTCCCAAGGTTTGGAAAGGGAAGCGGGGCGCGTTAAGGAAAGGTAAAAGGGAAGTGGGGTGGGGGTGGGTGGCAAGCTGGCCATGGGGACACCGGGAAGGCAGCATGGAAGGCAGGCAAGCCTGGCAGGGCTTCGGGAAAGGAAGGAAGCTGCTAGCTCTCTTCCCCACAGCCGGGTGGCCCTCCCAGGCTTGCCTGCCTTCCCGGTGGTCCTCGTGGTCAGGCCCGCTTGCCTGCCTTCGCAAGCTGGTCTCGGGGACGCTGGGAAGGCCACGTGGAAGGCAGGGAAGCATGGCAGGGCTATGGGCTGCAGGGAAGGGAGTAGGGGAGGCAGGCTGGGATGGGGGAGGGGGCAGGGGGGAGGGCAGGGGCAGCTAGGTAGGCCACAACTCGCAGGCTTACATGGCAGGCGCAGGACTTCAGGCAGGCAAGCTACAAGCGAGGACCTACACAGTACAAGTGATGAGTGACTGGGTGGAGGGGGGCGGGGAGAGCGAGCGTCCCTGCAATCCCGGGAGCCAAAATGGTTGCAGGGAAAAAGGCATTTTTTTGTGACTCGAAGATAAGCCGAGGGGGCTTTTTTCAGCCTGAAAAACGTGCTGAAAAACTCGGCTTATATTCAAGTATATACGTAAATTGTTTCAACTTCTACCCTCAAAACAAAGCTATAGGGCACTGCACACCAGAACAACTAGACACAAGGACAGTTTTCCCCCGAATGCCATCACTCTACTAAATAACGAATTCCCACAACACTATTTACTAAGACTGTATTACTATTATTCTTCTCATCCTTCCTATTACCTATCTCTTCCCACTTATGACTAAAACCATGTTGCTTGCATTTTTACAATTTATATTGTTCTTTTTGTTTCCTAGTATGATTTGATTGCTTATTAGTAAGCTGACTATTACTAAATGTTGTATCTTATGATTCTTGGTGAACATATTTTTTTCTTTTTTTTCTTTTTATGTACACTGAGAGCATATGCACAGAA
The DNA here is from genome assembly GCA_012654045.1 of Ptyas mucosa. Taxonomy (NCBI): domain Eukaryota; kingdom Metazoa; phylum Chordata; class Lepidosauria; order Squamata; family Colubridae; genus Ptyas; species Ptyas mucosa. Next base: position 13,198,794 of record WNWU01013802.1, read on the forward strand.
GGCAAATTCCTTGTGTGTCCAATCACACTTGGCCATTAAAGAATTCTCTTCTCTTCTCTTCTCTTCTATTCTAAAGAACTGCTAAAGACAAGATGATTTTTACTGTCCTGATACGTAAGACAATAGAACTCAAACAGGATCTAGTTTTTTTTCCACATGATTGTATATTTACGTAAACATGTATTTGTAAATACAGAAACAAGTCAGTGAAGTAATAGGATAAATAAGAGAGTTTGAGTATCTGTTCCTGAAATGTAGCAATATAGTTCTCACAAGAAATCATCAGATCCAAAAGTTGAATGAAAGTCCTAAGAATTGTTTTCTTCATCAGTCACTGAATATACCCATGTTTCCCCAAAAATAAGACCAAGTCTTATTTTCTTTGGGATCCCAAAATAAGCACTAGGGCTTATTTTCAGGGAGTGTCTTATTTTTTTCCTGTACGGGAAACCCACTTCTTCTGGTTGCTTGTGGTGGGGCAGGAGGCTGTGTGGCTTGCCAGTACCGCTGCCGTGAGGCAAGGAGGATGGAACTGCCCCACACGCCCTGCACTGTCTTACCTCAGGGCCCCTGCAACCAGTCCACCCATGCCCCAACACCTGCCTCGCCTCACAGCCACCGCACCAGCATCTCCGTCCAACAGGACCCTGCGTGGCTGCTGGCCCATTTCTTCTGCTTGCTCATAGCTGCAACACAGCAGGAGGCCAAGCAACACACCAGTCCTTGTGCCACGGCCATGAGGCAAGGTGGGTGGAGCTGCCCCATGTGCCACTCACTGTCTTACCTCAGGGTTCCTACAGCCAGTCCATCCACGCCCTAACACCTGCCTCACCTTGCAGCCACCACACCAGTAGCCCTGTCCAGCAGGACCCTACATGGCTGCCAGCCCACTTTTTCTGCTTGCTCATAGCTGCAACAGAACAAGAGACCAAGCAATGCACCAGTGCCAGTACTGCGGCCACAAGGCAAGGTGGGGTGGAGTTGCCCCATGCACCCTGCACTGGCTTACCTCAGGGCCCCCACAGCCAGGCCATTCATGCACTGACACCTGCCTCGCCACACCGCTTGGCCTCCTGCTCCATTGCAGCCGTGAGCAAGCAGAAGTGGGCCAGTGGCCATGTGGGCTCCTGCTGCATATTGCTGTTGGTGCTGCCACCGCAAAGCAGGTATCAAGTATTAGGGCATGTTTGGTCTGGCTGCATGGGTCCTAAGGTAAGCTGGTGTGGGGCACATGGGGCAGGTACACCATTATCCCACTTTGCTCATGGCCATGGCACCACCAGCAACCAGATGGAATGGGCAGCCGGGTGGCTGTGCAGGCTCTTAAGTACGGCTTATTTTGGGAGTAGGCTTTTATTAGGTGCATACATAAAAAACATGCCAGAGCTTATTTTCGGGATAAGTCTTATTTTCAGGGAAACAGGTTAGAAGTTTGTATTGGAACTCTTCAAAAAGGGGAAAATAAAAATTAAACAGTATTTAGAAAGAATATATAACATGGGGATTGCTTGGCTTTAGTAACCTGTTTTCTATTTTAACAATTGAATGGCCTCACAAAATGGCAGAATAACCAAGTTGCATTAAATTATTTTTAATAAAATAATTTTTGGTACATTTACCTTTAGAATCCTTCCTTCAAAACACTTAATTTCATTCCGACAAATCTCTGACACAAAGTACTGATATAATGTGAACAATGGCAATATCTAAAAAAAAAAAGGACAACTCTAAATATTTATTTACATCTACATATAACTTTCTTCAACTTTTGTGGCACAGTTCAAAACAATATGCAATCGAAAACATGAATAGTGGATCTGTGCAGATTGTTTAGCAAGGCATTTTGCTAATGTGCAAAGCTCATCAGAATTTTCAAAGATGTAAAGAAGAGACTTCAATTGAAATAATATTTAAGGCAATAATTCCAGTACAGCGGCTTGGTGGTAAGAAAAAATTCTTTGTTTGCAGCAGACCTCAAATTTAATCTGTTGTAAGTCAAAGCTGGAAAAAAACCTCTGCCAAAAATTTAGAATGACACTTTGGCATAAGGCAGCTTTCTATGTTACTGAACATAGCTCTAATAACTTCTACATTAATATGTTTAGAATTGTGAATATAAACTTGAGAGAGCTAATTTAGTACATTTTAAATTAAGCAACAGAAAGCAATATTTCCATGAAGTATCTTCTCCTCCTCCTCCCCTTCCTCCTCCTCTTTTTAATTTCCCAGTGTAGCCTACAATTCTGATATTTTGTCCTGCCCCAAAACTTAATAAGCCCAAACTGCTTAGCCTCCCAACCCAGATAGATCAATTTGCTGAGATTATATACAAATTATATACAAATATTAGACAAAATATATCCTTATATGACAAATTTTATGAATTTTATGATTTATGTGTATACATGCAACCTTATTTGTAAATTTAGCAAGTCTGTTCATCCTAAGCAAGCAACCATAGGATCAGTTTTATAACTAAAAAGATGCATAACTGTACATATTGACTGTTTGGTCCCATGTAGTTAAGAGTGAAAAAACATGTTAATCAAAATTATAAATTATAACTCTAACAAGTGTAAATAATTACTATATCCTTTATAATACTTACTATTAGATTTTGCCTTCTACAATGCAATTCATGCAGAACAAAACTGAGATTTGCAATAACTGTTGCAATATCAGCTCTATAGTAATCCACAAATAAATCAATGCCAGGAATTAATATGTCTGTTTCGTATTGTGCAAAGTCACAATCAGCTTTAGGATGTGGTAGTGAGGCTCTAAACAAAGACTGAAATACAGAATAATAACAACATTCAAGCTCTATACAGGTATAAACACATTTAATTAATTTCTAATATTTCAAACTCCTAAGATGAAACAAAATATAATACTCGGCCTATAATAAGTAGAACCAAGGCACTTTGCAAGATTGCTTTACTTTCCAATTATAAACTGTTTTTATTAACTAAATATGAAATGAAAGAGTTTTTTAAACACTAATCAGTTAAAACAACTATTTAGTTTCAAACACATATTAGATTTCTACTAGGGTGCTTTAAAGCATCTGAAAGAAGTGTTTTGCAAAGTACATTTGACTAGGCAAGGTTCCCCTCCTCAAAATTGCATTCTTCAAGGGGGTCATGCAGCTACTACAAAGACTATACCTTGCTTTCTGCACATGCAAGCACTGGTAGCACTTCCTGCAATTTTTAGAAAAGAAAATTGCCATGTATCCGCACATACTCAAACAGGGTGAGCATTAAGCTGCTGCACAAATCTTCCAATTACTTCAGTGCTTCCAAAGGAGATGCTTTGCTCTCATTACTGTAAAGTATGTTTTTCAAATACTTTGCACCATTCTATTGCTGATACATTTCCACTTCAGTGATTAGAGAAAATAAATTGATTAGCTACATTTGATCTGATACTAGGATACTAGATACTGAGGCAGTAGGAAAGACACTATCAAAAAAGTGGAAGAGGCAGGAATAGTGGAAGAAAGTAAGCAGAGAATGCTGGTATTACTAATTTTAAAGTAAACCAGAACTGAACTGAACAAATTGATAACTTTATTATCAGAACAAACATAAGCCTAATTATTGCCAAATAAGCCATGGTGAGCATTTTGTTTGTTTTTAAAATTTTAACCATAGAAGTAGCTGGAACAGAAATGTCAATTTAAGAATATAGGGAGAGAAGGGAGGGAGAGAGAAATAAATGTCTTGACTGGCTATTCCAAAAGATCCTAAAACTCTAAAGCTCAGAGCCGTCTGATTAACTTCATTTGTCAAGGCTCGCACACGAGCACAAGTGCCCTCTGCTCAACCACCCTCTGCTCACACACGAAGCTCCATTTGCACAAGCAGAGGGCTCATACCAATGGAGCTGTGCATGCGCGTTTGCACCTGCCGCTCATATCACCATCACCACTACCACACCTCGCCAGGCCTGACCACCAAGGTGGAAGGATTGGGGACTGCTGCAATAGACTACTTGCTGATCCATGGATTGAATCCTGTAATGGACTGAAAAGTATATATTGCACTATAATGCAAAACACTGAGCAAGTGTTTTGCATTATTTGTTTTGAAAATACTAATGTTGGTGGAATTGTAAAGTATTCTACATTTCTTTCCTCTCTAATAGGTACTACAGGTTGATTCCTTCAACTAGCTTATCTCCTGACTTGCATGTATAAATGAAAGCATATTGCTTAAGAAGTATTTGCATAAGAATTACGACAACCATTTTATCTGTAATATAGCTCCATAATGATTATTAATGTTATTTGATATCAAAGTATTCTACAGCTTTTCCATAATATATAAAGTAAGTGAGTGAGTGAATTAATTAATTAATTAATTAATGTGTGATTATAATAAACAACACCAAGCATCTATCCATATGCATGCACATTCACCATATCACAGCATAATTTTCTATTTGCAATTCAATAACAAAGGTTTATCTACAGATTACTATATAATGTCTAATTTTTAATACATATATTAATTACCTTGAAGAGGATAGCAGATAAAATGCAGGTTTTGGTTCTTAGTTTAATGTTATACTGTAATGAATGCCTAAATGCAAAAATCAAGCAATATAGTTAAACAGTATAGTTTGTGACTGATTTATAATACCAAACTAAATATTTGAGCTTTCAAATAAATTTTTGTCACAGCTTTTATCAGACATTGATGTATAAAATTGGCCAGTATATTGGTTTCATAGACAGTGCATTCAGAAAGTATTCAGACCCCTTCACTTTTGTCAATTTTGTTATGCTGCAACCTGATTCTACAGTTATTGAAATTCATTTTTGCTCATTAATCTACACACAGTACTTCAGAATGACAAAGTGAAAACAGAATTTTAGAAATGTCTGTAAAGATTTAAAAAACTGTATTCAGTATTTAAAAAACTGAAATATCACATTGGCATAAGTATTCAGAACCTTTGCAACAACATTTGAAATTTAGCTCTGGTTCCCCCCTTTTGTCTTGATCACTGCTGACATGTTTCTCTACACCTTGATTGGAGTTGATCTGTGGTACATTAAATTGATTGGACATGATTTGGAAAGGCACACACCTCTCTACAGAAGGTCTCACAGCTGACAATGCCTACTATAGCAGAGCAAAAACCATGAGGTCAAAGGAACTGCCTGCAGAGCTCAGAGACAGGATTATTGCAAGGCACAGATTCTGGGGAAGGCTACAGTTAAATTTCTGCTGCACTGGAGGTTCCTAAGAGCATAGTGCCTCCATAATTCTCAAATAGAAGAGGCTTGACACAACCAGGACTCTTCCAACAGCTGGTCGCCCAGTCAAACTGAGCAATTGGGGGGAAATGGCCTTAGTAAGAGAGATGACCTGGGGGTCTTTCTGACTGACTTCAAGAGATCCTATGTGGAGATGGGCAGAGTTCCAGAAGGACAACCATCACTGCAGCTGTCCACTGATATGGGCTTTATGGCAGAATGGCTAGACCAAAGCCTTTCCTCAGTCAAAACACCTGAAAGCCTGCTTGGAGTTTGCAAAAAAGCACCTGGAGAACTCTAAGTTTGTGAGGAACAAGATCCGAAACCAAGATTGAACTGTTTGGCCTCAATTCTAAACATTATGTCTGGAGAAAACCAGGCACTGTTCACCACCTGCCCAATATCATCTCAACTGTGAAGCATGGTGAGGGGAGCATCATGCTGTGGGGGTGTTGTTCAGCAGCAGGGACTGAGAGACTGTTCAGAGTTGAGGGAAAGCTGAATGGACCAAAATACAGGTATATCTTCAATGAAAACCTGCACTCAGGATCCCAGACTAGGCTGAGGGTTCACTTTCCAACATGACAACGATCCTAAGCACATAGCCAAGACAACACAGGAGTGGCTTAGGGACAACTCTGTGAATGTCCCAGAGTGGCCCAGACAGAGCCCTGACTTGATCTCTATTGAACATCTCTGAAGAGATCTGAAAATGGCTGTCCACTGATGATCACAACATGAGAGGATTTGCAAGGAAGAATGGCAGAAAATCCCCCAATCCAGGTGTGCAAAGTTTGTCGCATCATACCCAAAAAGACTCAAGGCTGTAATTGCTGCCAAAGGTGCTTTAACAAAATACTGAGTGAAAGGTCTGAATACTTATGCCAGTATGATATTTTAGTTTTTTTCTTTTTAACAAATTTACAGAAATTTCTAAAATTCTGTTTTCACTTTGTCATTGTGGAGAATTGAGTGTAGATTAATGAGCAAAAATGAATTTCAACAACAATAGAATCAGGCTGCAGCATAATAAAATTGACAAAAGTGAAGGGGGTCTGAATACTTTCTAAATACACTGTAATTTCTATTAATTAAGATATCTGAATACAATGTACAGAATTGAGGAGATGCTAAAGGATTGCAACTTAAATCCAATCACATGGAACAGCCGCAAATTGGAGAAAAATAGAGATAAGCATCGCCCTTATAGCAGCAATGACTAGCAGAGTAAATTTTACAGGGACTCCTTTACCTTCTTTATAATTTTGAATGGTCAGCATGTAAGTGAGAACTATATGTTTATCACATTTATTTATTTATTTTATGGTTCTGAGGACGTCAGCTGTATCTGAAGGACTTCAGCTGTATCTGAGACTTCAGCTGTACCTGTATAAATGGTAAATCAACTTACCATTTATATTTCCAAATTTATTATTTGTATTTCAAAACTTACTATGTTTCTTTGTAATGGAAATCAAAGATGTAAATTTAACATGTAAAAATGTTATGTTATTCTGCCTACCAGGAACTTGTATAAAATCATGTGACAATGCAAAGATGCAATAGGAATATAACATGAAGTAGGACTGTAAGATAATTTATTTTTAGTTGGAACAGAGAAAGCCCTGTATTCATAATAAATGTAATATGTATGAATCATTGGTCTGAATTTCTGTGAAATTAAATCATTAAGAAAAAAAAATGTAGATTAGCAAAGAGAAAAACAAATACTCACTGAGCTATTTTAGCTGCTAAGGTTGCTCCTTGCAGGCAACCCCAGATTCCAACCCGAGAAATAAACTTCTCAGAGTAAACTTGAGATGTTTTTGACAAGTTACCAGTGGTTTTCTCTGATGAGTCATCCAATTCTTGCCACTTATGAAGTGCATCATCCATTTTGAGAGCTTCATCAAGGCCCTGGCACCAGCATTTGAAAGCTATTCTGAGATACATTAGAACTTACATTACTGATATTCAAATGGAAGGTAAAAAGATAAATGCAATGAATTAGAAAGTGATAGAAAGCAAATAAAGTACACATAGTCCTTGATTTATCATCAAAATTGTGGCCTAGAATCTCAGTGATGAGTGAAGTTGTTGTTAAATGTGATGCCCACATGACTGCTTCACTCAAGGACTGTGATCCTGGCTCTCCTGTAGTGTTTGTTAAACAACAATGAGGGTCATTAAATGAAGAGAAAGAGCTAACTACTGAAGAAAGGAAGGAAGCTCCTTTTTGTGTGTGAAAGGGAACTCCTGTGAACAGCTGGAGAAACAAGGCTTGGATCTTCAAGATCCCTGCTTCATTTCTCCAATCCAGTGCAGGAGTTCCCTTCTGCAAATGAAGGGGAGGTGAACTTCAGTCCTCGGATGCAGAAACTAAGTGGCGATCCCAAAGATCCAAATTTCATTTCTGTAGCTCGGTGAAGTATGTCAGTCCCCCACCCCACGTAAATGGAGGGTCTAGGTCTAGGATAACTCGCCGCCACCAGCTCACCGTGGCCTCACCAACTTGACTCTCCCAACTCACCGCCACGAAATTGTCGCACAACTCCACACAGCCAATCACCGTGGAAACAACTCACTGCAGGCAACCAGAGAGGTGGGCAGGCAGGCAAGTGGACAGAGCGCAATGCATATCGAGGCAAGCAGCGGGGATTTTCCATTTTCACATCCCTTGTGGATGCACAGAGCTACTGCTGATGCCACCACTGTGCTGAGTGAGAAGCTACCACTGTTGATGTTGCCACCATGCCAGACACAGAACCACAGCTGCTGATGCCACCACCATGCCAGGCATGGAGCCATTGATGATGATGCCACCGTGCTGGGCACGGAGCCATTACTGCTGCTGCTGCTGTCACATTGGGTACATTGGGTGTGGAGCCTGCATGACAGCAACAGCAACTGAGTCCAATATGGTGGCAGTGGTGGGAGATGTGAAAATGGGAAGCCCCCAGCCATCACCACTCACCATCTGCCCCTACGCACTCTGCACTCTGCCCACCTACTCGCTCACCCATCTGTCTCTCCTCCGGTCACTTGCAGCAAGTTGTCCTCGTGGCAAGTTGTCCCCATGCTGAATTGTCCATGTGGCTTTGTCCTACGGCAAGTTGGCAGAGGTGAGTTGGCAGTAGCAAGCTGGCAGCAGCAAGCTGATGGCGGCAAGCCATCTCATTCCATGCATGGAGGGAAGGGGATATCATTCAGCAGGCAGTAACAATTTGCCAGCTTTCCCACTGATTTTCTTGGGAAGCTGGCAGAGAAGACTGCAAATAGTGATCACATGGTCATGAGGCACTTGGCAACCAGTTGTAATCAAGCAGTTACTTTAAAAAAGGTCATCGATTTCTTGCAACAAGAAATCTGAAGGACCAGGCCATTGACAAGGCACAATACTACTGCCTTTTACACTGGGGAAGCCACTCCATGCATACATGGACTCCCCAAAATCCACAGAGGGAACTCCACTCAGAAAAATTGTCAGCGCCATCAACTCTGTCACCTACAATATTGCAAATCATCTAATCATTTTATTAGCTCCTCTGGTAAGCAACACTACCCTCTCATCAACGACTCACAGGACTTTGTCAGCAAGGTTTGGAAACTAAAACTGGATCCAGATGAAACTATGGTTTCTTATGATGTGACTTCACTCTTCATCTGGCTTCCAACAATTAAAGCTGCCATAGTAACGAAGAAACAACTGCTACAAGACAGCACATTAGATGAAAGAATTAATCTCATCCCAGACCACATATGTGCCATGCAGGTGGATTTCTGCCTGATTACTACCTATTTTAAATACAATGAAGATTTCTACATGCTACATCATGGGTTCATCTGTGTCACCCATTGTGGCCAATTTCTACATGGAAGAAGTAGATACCAAACCCCTAAACTCTTTTACAGGAATTCTACCCACTCACTGGTATAAGTGTGTGGAAGAAACCTGGATCAAGATTAAAGCACAGGAAAGGGAAGAATTCACCATCAACTCTGGATCAAAGTACTGGAAGATGTTAAGGAAAATAGTCTGGCTTTCCTGGACTGTGCAGTACACTTTAAGGGAGGCAGAAGCGTCAACACTGAAGTATACAGAAGATCCCCACACAGAGATCAGTATTTTGACTATTTTGATTCTCACCATTCACTGGAGCACAAAATAGGAGTGGTCAGAACTCTACACCACTAGGCGGTAGGTATGCCTACCAGCAAAAAATGAAAAGAAAAAGAAATAAAATTCATCAAGGAACCCCTCAGAACTTGTGGCCATCCCAACTGGGCCTTCATCAAATCCAGAATAATATCTAGCAGGAGCTCCTCCATAATAAACAAAGAGGAGAACAACAAATGAAGCAAAGTTGTCATTCCATAAGTTGCAGAAATATCTGAAAAGCTCCAGAGGATTTTCAATCAACATAACATGTATGCACACTTTAAACCCATGAATACACTAAGGCAGAAGCTTGTCCACCCCAAAAATAAAACACCCAAAAACAAACTGAGCAATATGATATATGTAATACAAATCAGTGAGACATGTGCAGAACTGTGATTGGAGAAACAAAATAATCACTTCACAAATGGATGAGAAGCAAAAAACTAAAAAAAAAAACCTTTAAAAAACTAAGAAAGTCAAGTCATCTTTTGAAAAGCACCTTTGGGACAATGACCTGGATGATTGAGAATGTCCATAGACATCTGCAAGAAAACAACGAAGATCACAGAGCCCCAAGGACCCCATATTTCAATCCTGAGCTACAAATATTCTCCACTATTGGTATAGTCCAACTAGTTAACTAGTTAGGATAGAAGACACAAACAAAAATCGGATAAGGAGAGTAGAAAATTAGTAGTAATGTTTTTTATTTTATTTTTTAATTTCACTCCTTCCAAGGAATGAACAAAACAAAATGGAAGAAAAGGCAAAGAGGAATTTAGAAGAATGAAACCTGTTGTTATAATTCTAATGAAATTTGTGACTTTGTGTGCCCCATTGTTTTCTCTGCAATGTTTATACATTTTATTAATTTTACAAGGTGTAGATTGATATAGAAAATGTAAGAATGCTAATACCTTTTGCTTCCTGTGAAAAAATGCAGATTTCCAAGTTCATGAAAAGCCTGGACCATGAGACCATGCTGATTATTTGTTTGAAGAGTTTCTGTTTTTCATCAATTTGAAGGGGAAATGTTTGAATATTTAATTGTAAATATATTTAGAGAAAGAAACTTAATATGACTGGTTTAAAATAAGTTGCTGTGTTTTGCTATACTAGTTAGTCTACCATTTGAGTATACTATCCAGTTAGAAAGCTCATGGTAGTACAAAACACATTTTTAAAATACACTTTTAACACTCCACCCACAATTAAAACAGTAATAAACTAACATTTGCCACAATCATCCTATGGGGTCAAAGGCCTACTGAAATAAAGTGGTCTTCAAGGCTTTCCAGAATGAGAATGGAGTTAGGGCTCATCATACTTCCAGGACAGTGTATTTGACTCTGGGAACTATTACAAATCTGTGTTAGAATTTTGATTTTTTTTTCTTTTTTTTATTTCTTGCCATTTCTGTAATACCAAGTTACAAAATATTTTAAAGCCAATTATTTTTGCATTCAAAATGCCCCATTTCTAGCTTGGAGTAGTGTAAAATAGGAAAAAAAATATCTTGCAGGAAATGACCAGACTGAGTCGGAGGGAGGGGTCAAACGCATCATCAGTCATGAGTCCCTTTATGTCCGTAAGAGATCTAAGTTCAGATTAATGAGCTTTCGATACCATCGACCATGGTATCCTGCTGCAGCGGCTCAGAGGGATGGGATTAGGAGGCACTGTTCTACAGTGGTTCTCCTCCTACCTCTCTGGTCGCTTGCAGTCTGTTTGGGCGGGGGGGTCAGGGATCCTCCCAGAGGCCCCTCACTTGTGGGGTGCCTCAGGGATCGGTTCTCTCCCCTCTGCTCTTTAATATCTATATGAAACCGCTGGGTGAGATCATCCATGGTTTGGGGGTGAGGTATCATCAATATGCTGATGATACCCAGCTTTACATCTTCATCCCTGACCACCCGAGGGATGCCCTTTCCGTGATGTCCCACTGCCTGGAAGCAGTGCAGGTTTGGATGGGGAGGAACAGACTCAGACTCAACCCTTCCAAGACTGAGTGGCTGTGGATGCCGGCATCCCGGGATCTGGAGGTTCCATCTTTAGTGATCGAGGGAGAGACTCTTGCTCCCTCCGACAGGGTCCGCAACTTGGGTGTCCTCCTGGATTTTCGGCTGTCCTTGGATGACCATCTGACGGCCGTAACCAGGGGGCCTTCGCACAGGTGCGTCTCGTGCGCCAGTTGCGCCCTTTTCTAGACCGGGATGCCCTCGCCACGGTCACTCACACCCTCGTTACCTCTAGATTGGACTACTGTAACACCCTCTACATGGGGCTGCCCTTGGGATGCGTCCGGAGGCTCCAGCTAGTCCAGAATGCAGCCGTGCGGGTAGCTATGGGGGCTTCTAGATACTCCCGTGTAACACCTCTTCTGCGTGAACTGCATTGGCTGCCAGTGGCGTTCCGGATTCATTTCAAGGTGCTGCTGCTAATCTATAAAGCCCTTCATGGCTTAGGCCCGGGGTACTTGCAGGAGCACCTCCAGCCGCTCTCCCATCGTCCTGTGCGCTCTCACAGAGTGGGCCTCCTCAGGGTGCCGTCGGCCAAACAATGTCGGCTGACGGCCCCCAGGAGGAGAGCGTTCTCTGTAGGAGCCCCGATCCTCTGGAATGGATTGCCCACCGAGCTCCGGACAAACCCCGACCTTCTTTCCTTCCGTCGCAAGCTGAAGACGTGGCTCTTTCGCCAACTCAACTGATCCGTTTGGGGGTACACTGTTATAATTTTAAACTGTTTTAATAGAGCTGTTGATTTTAATTTTATTTCATTGTGATTTATATTGGAAATTGTCATTTTGTAAGCCGCCTTGAGTCCCTCGGGAGAAAGGCAGCATATAAATCACAATATAAATAAATAAATAAATAAAGTCAGCACCAGAGAAATCAGGAGATCCAGGCAGTTGAAATGCGTACAAAGATTTATTGTAAGCATAAGCTCTCTACAAGAATACAAACTACTAATGGTCAAGGGAAATTAGCAGGAGTTAAGAAGAAAAAGAAATTCAAGTTAGGCTGGACTGAGATCTGTTGTGGGCACGAAGGGATTCATGATTGATGAGGTGTTTGACTCATGCCTCAGGCTCAGCCTATTATCTCCTACATCTCATCTTGAAATAAAATGGTATTGTTTCAATAATTGCAGAAGTGTTTTAAGCTTGAAACACTTTTGTATTCCTGAAACAATTCCACAATGACTGAGTTGGGTGCTTTACACTGTAAGCAACTGTTGTTTTGAATTTTAAAACTGGTTGAACTGGCAATATTTTGCATACCACTAAAACTACATACACTTTTGTAGTGGTTTTGCTGGGAAGCCTATTCTCTTTGCCTATTAACTATTGTTAGATGAATCTTAGCAGTAGCTATTCAATTTCTCTCTCATCTGAGAGAAAAAAGGAAAGCAAGGTTATTTCTCTGAGTCTACTGGAACTCCAACAGCAGTCTGTCGAAACACCAGCTCCGTACTGTTTTCCTCTCTCTGAACTATTTAAAATAATACATTTCTGCAAGCACAACATGTGTTCAAATTTCCTATCAGATCACACAGTAAGTCAATGTACAAAATAGAATGGATTATAAACTTACCAATTGTTTGTTCATATGAAGAGATGACTACTGAGACTTTTGACTGGGGAATGGAGTTGCTCTCAACCATACTGAGGCAAGTAAAACTTTCTTCTGAAAGATCAGGTGGTTCTGGTTCATACGTCAACTCAGCTCCCAGAGTAAATCCCACTTTTCCACGTGAAATCTTCTGGTTTGTATATATTTCTGTATTTAATCTTCCAGAAGAGTCTTGTTTTATAAAGTAGATTTAATGAGAACATATTAGCAGTCCTTACAGATTAGAGATTCTGAATATAATATTAGATATTATACTATTATTCCAGAGAGATTTGTACTGAAAGTAGATATATTTTACAATGTACAGCTGATTTTAATTAAATTTAAGGCATTAGAGAACACCTATACCCATGATGGCGAACCTATGGCACATGTGCCACAGGCAGCATGTAGAGCCCTCTCTACGGGCACGCCAGCCATCGTCCCAGCCCAGCTCCACTGCACATGTGTGCGCACCTCCGGCCAGGTCTCTGCTGGGCATGCACAGGGGGGACATGCATGGGGACACGTGTGAATATGTGGGGGATGTGTGTGCATGCACGGGGGCTCTTGCATTGCATTTTGGGGGTTTGGGCACACATGTGTGCATTTGCACACTTGCGTGCACGCTTTGGGCACTCGGCACTAAAAAGGTTAACCATCACTGACCTATACTATCATATGCTCCCTTCCCTAGGTCTTCTCTTCCCTCACACAAATTGCCTGTCTTTTTCTCATCTTTGGAAGAGATAATACAGCATTGTTATATTTATGACAAGGGAGTAGTTTGGCACCTCCAAATCACATTTCTTCTGATTTATATTAACCAATGGAATAAAATAAAAAGTAATTTTTCAAAATAAGCTGGAAGAAAAGTTGCTGGAGCCCCATTACGTTCCATCAGAAATAACTAAAGTCCTAAGATTATGTAACATTTTCAAGAATCTTTATGGATTTGATGTTCAAAACTGTACAGAGCAACAATTGCATGCAACAGCCTTCAGTCCAGCTCTACCATCTCCAGGGAGCTGCATTCTTCTAGGGTTGGGTAAAAAGAGGCTGCCCTTCTTGACATTTTTTCCTATAAGGCCCACAAGACTTCAAAAGGATGGAGGGTATATTTGGTTTAGGCTGAATCATTGTTAGGACAGCTACAATGGGCTGAACATTATGGAACAGAATGGGAATGGAATGATTGGTGGTAGCTGTGTTATTTTTTTGTACTCTTTTTGAGTTTATGTGTCTGGAATAATCTTGTAATGATATCACAGTGAAGAGGAGGTTATTTGTACTCATACATAAATTACACAAGAATTCCTGGATGAAGGAATTATAAACTTTAAAGTGTTTCTGTAAACGAGTCTGAGAGATGTAACTATGTAAGAGCTCTGCCATTCTACTGATGGAATGGCATTTGGTTACATCTTTCAGGAACATATACAACAAATATAAACCAATTTACTTCTTTCTAAACTGCTTTGTTCCTATGCATATCAGCCAGTACCTTAGAAATTGGTTTTTTGAGAAAACGGCTAATTCAGTCAGGTTAAAAAAACTTTAAACTTTTGGAAATTACGTTTCTCATGTTAGGCATTTATCGTCATACTCTTTTTAAAAGAGGAGATCTGAAAAAACTTGATTTCTTTGGAATTTTTAATTTCAAATTGTGCCAATATAATTTATATAAACATGCAGTAAATAGGACAGTTTATATTTTTATTAAATTATTATTAGAAATACTTCTGTTTGCTTCTCTATAGCAATATGAAAATTAATTCATCAGACATCACATAAATACACAATAGCATGTAGTTAAAGTTTTATTACAATTCTAATAATTATTAGATAGTGTGGAATGTTTAAATAGAGTTGTCAAAAAATTCAAACATTCTAAATTCAAATCAGAGTGTGTGTGTATATTCATACTTACAGACATATGCACACAATTTTTTAAAATATTTGACTTTTTACAGTTTATTTACAGTTATATATACATCCTATTTGTAATGAGAGGTACTCACCTCGCACATCAGCAAGAAATAAGGAAAGCAATTTCCTGCTGTATTTAAGGGCTCTACTGTGGTTCTTTGATTTTTCCAGAGTTTCTCTAAAACATTTTAGTGTATCCATCGGATCCATCGGAACAGAAAATAATGGTCTTGTTTGACTGATACCTATAAAGAACCCATAGTTATTTTAATAAACTCTATGTCTAAGTAACAAATGTGTAATATACAAAAGTAAAATTGCTTACTAAAATTAGTAGTAGTAGTGTCTTTATTACAGCCATGGATCAACTCACTGAGTTCACACATAGGCATGGTTCAAACTGGAAAAAGCTATACATATAAGTAATAGAATTCTAAAAAAGCCCCTGAACTCAAAGTGAAAGGCTTTGAATTATTATATATCCAGAAGAAATCCAGGCTAGGAACAATGAAATTATTGCAATTGATCAGATGGTGAATATGAGCTCCTCAGTGAAATCAGCTTGAGAGCAATGATCAGTGTCAATTTGTCTGGAGATGGAATTTGAGGCAAGAGTAAATGCATCATGTGTGGAGGGAATATCAATCTTCAGTAGAATGTCTAAGTGATTTGGATTGATCACTGAAACAGATTTGGAAATATAAGAGGAAGGAAAAGAATCTATGGGGCTGAGTGGATGCTTCATGCATGATACTACATCCTGTATCTTAGTTGCTTCTCCCATATGTGACGTGTTTCCAGTAATGTAAAATAATGAATAATTTAGTTGAATATTCAGTTAGTGCCAGTGGAATGTAGAATTAATGAATAATTGGTTTTTTTTTAAAAAAAAAGACTTTTGGGGAGGAAAGGCAAACAACTTGTGCATAATTGTTAGACAAGATGTCCCCAGGATTCCCAATGTCTATCAAAAGATCAATGTTATCTTTAACTGTAGAGGAACAGTATCTACAACACACACTCTTCTGATGTATGAAAACAAAGAGTTCTCCCACACCAAACTGATTTGCTCCCTTAGCTCACGCAACGTTCCAATCATATACAATGGGTAATCATGCACCTCAATTCTCTACTTCCATCCTTGTCTTGCCTCTTCCCTCTCTTTAACTGGATAATTTGCCCATTGGGGCAAGAACAGCTTCTACTCTCAACACCTTCCAGAAGTTTATAAAAACCTCACTGAACTGAAAGACTTGAGTGTAGGAGTGTTATATTAATTGTGATACTTAAACTGTAAATATATGTTGTATTTTCTTTAATATATATTACTGTTCTTTTTGAATTAGTTGAAGCTACTAGTTTATACACAATCTAGAACTACCTTGACTTAATCCATTTTTGTTAGCATTATCTCAATAGCTATAATGTAGAACACCTACATAATTGGTTTTACAAGTATCTTATAAGGATAAAATAATATATAAATACATTTTACTTGATATACCAAATCTATGCAACAAATATAACCTGCATGTGATTGAAACAAAACAATTTATCCATCCATAAAAATAATCCAAAAGAACACAAACATTTAATTATCCCAAACAGCATGAGTTCTGAAACTTTTAAAGAATATAATTTACATATCTTCATACCTAAACGATCAGTTGGTCCTTTCCATTTTGTAGCAGCATACAGGTTTTTTGCAACAAAGTTTCTGCAGCATACCTTAAGAGAGTATTTTCTGATACAGTTAACAGCCTTTTCAATTCAGGGGACCAGGTTAAGTAAACTAATCTTAAACATTTAAAATTAGACTCTGAAAATCCATCACAATTATTTACATTTTCAAAAAGCAAAGAAATAATAAAAGCCAATGTTCATTATCTAGAATGGACTATCTTCACAAGAAAAACTAAACCAAAAAAATAGGACATTCTTATTAACAAGATGTGCATGAACACCAGTACAGTATTTCCTTGTGACAAGACTTTTCAGAATTTAGTCTTAGAAACTCTCATACATAGTAATCTGACCTGAACTTCCCAAACTAATCAGAACTCACAATTCTATCATTGCCATGCTCCTATTATGTCAGCTCTCTTCACCATGTCCAACCTAGCTGGAAATCAAGGTGATATGCATGGTCCCAAAATGGCAATCTTGTTACTTAGAACCATAGCATTTTATCCCCACAAAGTGATATGGAGGATAGGACTGCTTTTCCCAATCAGAAAAAAAAATTAAACAGATACCTGTTAGCTAATTCTGTTCTTAGAATAAATTTGAGGTTCAGAGAAACAAGTTTGATTAAATAATGAAAAAGGACAAGGAAAGAAGTTGGCTCATATGGAATTCTTATTAAGCCTGCCCTCTTTACTCACTAACCAGTCTGAGAGTAAAGGGTGGGTGTTCTTGTTAGAAAATGAGATTTAGAACCTACCCATTTGCTCTAGGAAAAATAACAATTACATATCATTTTTGTTAAATTACTAGCAACTTTAATGTGCCCATTCAAAAATCTTTTTCAGGCAGTCCAATACATAACTAAAGATTATTTTTTTAAACTTTTGACCCAAATTTCAATTACAAGTTTTTTTCTTTATCATCTAAAATACTTTACCTTCTCTCCAGTATTAGTGATAAATTCTTCTAAGCAAAACTGTGCATTGTCTGACTCACAGAGTTGGTTTTTTTCCTGCAGCTGTCTCTGGGCAAACACCAACACAGGAGTTACTTGCTCCATATATCTCTCACTAGAAAAAGTTAGATGCATTTTAAAAGAAATATTGTTAATATAATTTTTACAAACTCCTTTCTTTCCCAAAATCACTTTATGTTACTTACTGTGTAATTGTGTTAAATTGCATAGCTATGTAAACTAGGGATTCCCATTTCTTCAAACGAAACAGAAACTCAAGAGTTTGCAGAATGAAGTGGCGTATTCCTTGGAAATCTATAATGTTCACATCGTCAAGGGGATGTTCAAAAGAAAGGTTGGAACCACCTTCATCAACAGTAATACCTCCTATGCAGCTTGGAACACCAAAATTTCCCTTGGGCTCAATAATCTGTAAATTTAAACAGAGATCATAATATCTCATTTTTGCAGGCAAATCATCATACAAATATCAAGTACAAACTCAACTAGCACTTCTAATTATGTAAATTTTCTTTACATTGTATCAAGCATATTGTTCATAAACATTTCGATTTTGATAATATTGATATAATTTTGCAATGATAATATTACATATTTACATTAATATCAAACTCATAACAATATTTTATTTTGTTAGTCTTTGATGTCTACTAACATAAGCCTCCTCTCTGAAGATAGGGATCTCTCCCTTTAACAAATACAGTCACCATATTAATTATACTGGATGCTAGAATATGAACATCTCAGAGAGATATCCTGGTCCTTGTGACCATTCCCACATTGTGTATAGTGAAGCAGATATTACCTAAGATGGCACTAACAAAGAAAGATCCTTCATATTTTTTATGAAACCCATGTTAAGCAGATCTACCAAGACTGTTTCAGCAAATTCCTCCAACTATAATGATTCCTAGACAAAGACAGGAAGTGGGGGAAGTGGCATACATTCTAATGCACAAATTCAGAACTTCTAATTGCACAAATACTGCATTCAGTGCATTCTTGCAAATCCATGTTCCAATTCTCCCAAGATTTTCTTATGTGTTATCGTCTGCTTCTTTGTTTAAAAAAAACCCTCCCTTCTGGGAGCATACAAAATAAACAAAACCTAGTATAAGAAGACTGCTACAACAGATCTTCACAAAACATTTACCTTTCTTGAGAAATGAACCCATCTCCATTTACATGAAATAAGAAAAAACTGTGTAATCATATTGCACCTAAAGTATTTATCTTTTTCTAAATAATATTTTTAAATGTAAAGGCATGGAAAAATGTACACAATTAAAATGAATTAAACATTACTAATCTTTGTTTAGTTGCTTCAAAATATAAAAACATGCATTAGGTGAATTGCAGAAGTAAAAATATAATTACCTTAACATAATTATTATCTTGAAGTTCAACTATCATATCAAGCAATGTATCTGATGCCATATAGTATGGTAACCAAATGGTTTTAAGAAAAATCTCCTTGTTAACAGGAAAAGGTGCATGAAAAGATCCTGAATGCTTAATAATCATTTGTATTTCCCGAGTATAGTTCCAAAGGTCTCGGCAGGCATTCTGAAGCAATGTCCAGTGGCGACCCCGGTGGGCAATAATCTGGAACATATTTAACAAATGCACAATTAATAAGTAGGAGTTGGATATCACAGTGATTTAAATAATAAGTATAAATCATATTTTCATTTATAAAAAACTTCAAACTTAAGCGTGTTTGTTTGTAAGAAATCTATTGAATAAACTATTTCACTTTCTTAAGATACTAGTTGGTATATATTTCACATAGTTTATAACTGTTTTACTAGAACTACCTAGGACAGAGATCTAAAGCAATACTGAGCAAGATATTTGTTTATGTAAACCAGTTATTTATTTATTTATGACCCATTCCAATCAACCAACCTGCAACTGAACAACCTACAATTCCATAAATTCATCATTTGGGCTAATATAGATAAAACAAGTTGACAAAAGCAATACCACAATGACAATTAGAAATTAGTTACAATAAAAAAGCATATACTGAAATGCAACCATCCATATATTGGCAATCAAAACATTCAAAGCCTAAATAAAACCAATTAATCAGTAGAGGAATAGGTATAGAACCTGTGACCCCATAGCTTAATGAAATGGCCATCTCTTTTAACCTGCATCTAATGCCACCATTTAGGAGCATTTTTCCTAATTAATTTGCACCTAATGCTTACCATAAAAGCTTTTAGATATTAAATTAAGCCACTTGTGTCTATGAATAAACTATAATATTGGAATGAACCATCATGAATTTCTAATCTGAATTATGGCTATTATTTCTTTTTCCTCTAACAGTTATGACTGGTAAACACATTATTAGATAAGATATTATTATATAAGAGCCATGGTAGCACAATGGTTAGTATGCCGTACTACAGGCTACTTCTGCCGATTGCCAATTACCAGCAGTTCGGCAGTTCGAATCTCACCAGGCTCAAGGTTGACTCAGCCTTCCATCCTTCTGAGGTGGGTAAAATGAGGACCCAGATTGTTGGGGACAATATGCTGACTCTGTAAACCATTTAGAGAGGGCTGTAAAAGCACTGTGAAATGGTATATAAGTCTAAATGCTATTGCTATTATTAAGTCAGGTTTTTCTTAATACTATGCTTTGTTGGACAACAATGATTGGGGGGCTTTAATATTAATCCATATTGAGTGCTTACCATACCATGCTATATCAACATCAAACTATAACTTTGTGTTAAATGTAAATCAGAGTTCTTGATTTCTTTTGCAATCAGCTATCTAGTAATTATTTCAGCGGTCTGCTGATTCTTGTACCACTAACAATCAGTAGATCAATTAGTAATTGTGACCATTTAAGAGCTTCCAGGAACGTATAATGTTGTATTATTTTTTAACTCTGCTCTCTTTTATTTATTTATCTGTGTTAGGAAAGAGATCTGTTTAAAAATAGCTATTTCAGTTGTTAAATACAAATTGTCCCATGTTGTATTTAAGTTTTTTAAAAAGAAACCCTTACAGAAAAAAGCAAATTCCATTCCACTTAATTTAGCAAAAGCATCATTTCCTACATTTCCTGCTATTATAGTATATTATTAAATTAGTTTAAGCCATTAATAAATTCTAATTTTCAATCCTTTTCTAATTATTCTGATTGAAACTATGCTTGCTTTTATTCCTCTCTCTTGGCCTTTCTTTGCATCAAAACAAAAGCTAATTTATAGCTTTATAGCTTTGCTTTACAGGAGACAATTTAAGATTTGAAAAAAATGCTTTAGGAGCCCTGATGTTTATTTGCCCAAGAAACTACTGAATTGCTATAGAATTGAAAAATAAGGTGTTTATTCTTTTTAAAAGTGTCTATTTCATTATGCTTATTCTTCATTACGTCCCAGATCATTGTAAACTGTCATTTACATTTTGAATTTCTTTGCAGTGACTAGATTCCCAGCCACTTTACAAGATGGTATCTTCCTAGATTCCACCTAGTAATTTCGGTTTTTTTGTTATATCATGTGAATGTTTTGTGATGTAAACACTAACTATATTTGTACTGATTTTGCTAAGAAACTTTATTCAAAAAAGCAACAAAAGTAATACATACTGTTTTAGGGAAAGCGGCATGTTTTTAGTGCAGGTGAAAGTACTGACTGGAATCATGGAAACCTAGATTTGAGATCCCAGCTGACTACCAGATGACTTCAGCTAGTCATTCTCCCAGTCCAACCTAACTCATAGGGTTATCTTTAGGATAAAAGAAAGGGTCTAACTCCACGTATCTATTTTCTGCTGTTGAAAAAAGATGGATTATAAAGGCAGTGATAAATAAACGTACTGTTTTGTTTTATCTTATACTTATTTGTTTTTGAGTCAGTGTTAACTTCTGGTGACTGCCTGGACAAATTCTTGCAATTTTCTAGATAATGTTTTCTGAAATGGTTTGCCATTGCCTGTTTTCTAAGATTGAGAGTGTGTGACTGGGCCAAAGTTACCCACTTGGCTTTCTGCTGGAGGTGGAAATAAAACTCATGGTCCTCCAATTTCTAGCTTGGGTCCCTTAACCATTACTCAAAACTGTCTCTCTATATTATTACATCATTTAAATTAGACTATGGTGACTGATGATTATGATGATAATGCTATCCATTCAATCACATCCAATTCTTCAGCTATTCTGTGGATCAGCTCCTTCCCTCTTCACATTTTCTGATCTTGTGCAGCTTGTTCCAGTTGTTGTACATTCTGGCTGATGTCAGTTTTGATGGTGTGAAGCAGGGCTGTCAAACTCCTGGCCCACGGGCCGGATGCATCACGTGCTGGCCACACCCATGCCCGGTTTAGCAAAGGGGAAAAGAGTCCCGATATGTCACATGATGCCGCCGTGACGACATGAGTTTGATACCACTGGTGTAAAGCCACTATGTTTTTTGCAGCCTCATTTCCTTTTACTGCTGACCACCCCAAACAAAGTTGCCTTTCTCAGTGAATTTAATTGCATGACATGATTGAAATAAGTAAGGTGGAATTTTGTGAGTTTTCCCTTCCAGTAATATGTCTGATTTTACATACTCCAGTAGTCGCTTGTTCATCAACTTTGCTGTCCAAAGAATGCACAGAAAGTTTCTCCAACACCACAGCTTGAACAAGTTTATTTTTCTCTCATCTAAGTTTTTTTATGATCCAACTTTCGCAATCATGGGTAACTATGGAAAACCCAATTGGGAGGACTAAACTGCATTTGTTGCCAGACTGGTGTCCTTGCTTTGCCATACTGAATTCATATTCATGATTACTGTACAACCCAGTGCAATTCAACACTTTCTTTCTTGACTTCATTTACTACTTTGATCAATCTGCAATCCTAGGAAAGTGAGTTCTTCCATGCCTTCCATGTCTTCACCCTCAATTGTTATGTTGACATTTCCATTCTTTGTAGTTGTCATAAGCTTGGTCTTTTTGGTATTCAGGAATAGGCCACATTTCTCATTTTCTTCTTTAATCCATTTGATCAGATCTTTCAATCCTTCTTTGGTTTCCGAAAGTTGTGTTGTGAACTTATCGAAGATTTTTATGTTTATTCTTCCAATGATTACCCTTATTTTTGATTCTTCAAGTTCCAGTTTCCTCAAATCATATTGGGATACAAGTTGAAAAAGAAAGGTGAAAGAATGCAGCCTTGCCACGTACCTTTCTATATCTCAAACCAATCAGTGTCTCCATATGATGTTTGCACAGTGGCTACCTGATTTTTTTCAGTGACTACACCAACATGGCAATATGTTGGCAGCCACAGGTCTTCTAGGGCTCTCTACAGCTGATCATGATCAATGCAGTTGAAAGCTTTCTTGTAGTCAATAAAGCAGAGGTAAATGTTCTTTGATATTCCTGAAATTTTTCGATGCTCCAGTGTAGATTTGCAATATGGCACTCAGTTCCATGACCTCTTCTGAAGCAAGCTTGAACATCTGGTTATTTTCTTTTGATAGTCAGCACCAGATGTTATATAAATTAATGGGAATTCATTTTATTTATTTATTTATTTATTTATTATTTATTTATATTCTTCCTATCTCACGGTTGAAGTGACTTTTGGCAGCTTGCTAGTGTGACGGATGACGAAAAAAATTGGAGCTATCCTTGAAGTCATCATTTTTGGCAGTGGAATGAACATGGTTTCCAATCTTGTGGCCATGTGTTTGTTCCCCCAATTTTCTAGCACAAGAGTGTGATGCTTATGGGTGATACAGGCCTCAGCAATTCTGTGGGGATAGTATCAACACCTGGGACCTTGTTGTTTGACAGATGGCTCAATGCCCACATGATTTCTTCCTGAAGGATGGCAAGTTCTATTTCTGCTTCCTTTTCCTTATCATCCAGAGGAAACTTGGCCTCTTTGTTGCTGGCATACAGTTCTTCTATTATATTCTCACCATCTGTTGTTGAAATTTTGTTGGTGAGACACATCTTTACCATATTTGTTTTTGAAGATGCTTTTATGAGCAGTAAAATGATGTAAGAATGCTTTTTGACTTGCATGAAAGTATTCTGGTATGGCCCTTCATGCAGTCCTCATCTAGCTCCTTGCAACATTGGTCCCAGTAAAATTTGTTATTTTTCCTTGTTGGTCTTTGGAAATTTACATTCATTCTCTTTGCTACCTCCTGTCTGCCTGCTGTTTTAGCTGCTTTTCTTCACTCACCTATTCTAAGGGCTTCATATGAAAACCAGTTGTGCTTTTTCTCTGGCTTCTATTTTGGCATATGCTCAACTGCTGTTTCAATGATGGTTGAATTTTTTTTTGTCACAGTGCATTGGGCATATTCTCAGCAGTTCATACATATTTTTCATCCCAGTTGCATACATGGAAGGTATTTGGGTGATATCGAACTTTTGGGATGGTGCTGTCTTTCTGATGTCGCATAAGTTAACTCTGACTTTAGCTGCCAACAATTCTTAATATGAATAACAATGGGCACAAAATAGTCTTGACAATAATGACTGAAATGTACTGTTGATGGCTGCACAGGACATAATTGATCTTGTTATGGTGCAATCTATTTGATGAGGTCCAAATGTAAAATTTGTGATTTGAAATCAATTTTCATGGCAAAATTAATGGCAATTTTCATGGCAAAATTAATACAAACAATCACCTACATCATTTCTCTCCCCATGTCCAAAGCTTCTAGTAATTCATGTTTCTGCTTGGCTGCCAACCTTTGCATTAAAATCACCTATGTAAAAACCCATGGATCTAAACAATATTCTTTTTGAGTACTTGCTTCAAAGATTTTCTGATACTCACTTAGAAAACTTCTATTTCAAGCTCTGCTGCATTAATTGTTGGGTGTAGACTTGGACAACTGTGATAGTAGCTTGACACAGATTTGGTTGTTATAATGCAATCATTTACCATTGACAAGTTTTCCATTGCTGCAGTAAGTTTCTTCTTGTGATAAATACCACTTCATTCATTTTTTGTGTGTGTCATGTCCAAGTGAATTCCTCAAGGTAATGAATTCCTCAAACTGGAAGTTGCCATTGTCTACCTATCCAGTATAGCTCAACTGACACCAAAGAGGCTGATTTTCAACCTAGCCATTTCATTTTATTTTATTGAAAAAGTTTTACAAATACAAATTTCCCCCCTTTCCCCCCCCCTTCCCTCCTCACATTATACATTTCATAAATCACATTAAACTTAAAACACAATTCCCTCCCTTTCCCCCCCAACCCCCTGGACTTCCACTATATAAAACCCTAGTAATCCCAAACAAAATATATATTACTCATCCCCTTCATATTCTGCCCCCTGCATTCAATTTAATATTACCATATTCATCTACTCTCCCTCAGCTGAAAGCTATATAATATTTTCTGGTTTGATATTTATTTTGTATATAATCAATCCACTTTTTCCATTCCTGTGCATAATTCTCTTGCTTTTGATCATTTAGAAAAGCTGAAATTTTCGCCATCTCTGCAAATCCGGCCATCTTCTGGGTCCATTGATCAATAGTAGGCAAAACATCTTTCTTCCAATTTTGGGCAACCAACAATCTAGCTGCTGTCCCCATATACAATATCAGTTTTGTTTCCCCCATTGTAAAATCCTTAACTATACCCAATAGAAACAATTGTGGAGAAAATTGTAACTTTTTCTTCAAAACATTTTGCATAACCCACCAAATTTTTATCCAGAAAGCCTTCACTTTCTTGCAAGTCCACCATATATGATAATATGTAGCATCTAAACTATCACATCTCCAACATTTTGGTTGAACATTAGGATACATACATGACAATTTTTTATGATCTAAATGCCACCTATAAAACATTTTATAAAAATTCTCCCGCAAATTCTGTGACTGTGTAAATTTAACATTCTGGACCCAAATTTTTTCCCAAGTATCCATCATAACTGGTTCTGTAAAGTTTTGTGCCCATTTAATCATACAATCCTTAACTAGCTCTTTTTCTGAATCCCTTTCTAGTAAAACATTATAAACTCTCTTAATATGCATTGGTCCTTTCTCTTTTATCTGTCTAACCAATTTTACTTCATACATCATTAAACCAGTTTTTTGATCTTCTTTCCATCTCATTTGTAATTGATTATACTGTAACCAAGTTAAAGTAACCCCTTGTTCCAACAGTGTTTCTAATGTGTTCAGCTGCCATCTGCCCTCTTCCATAAGAAGTACGTCTTTGTATAAAACCCCCACGAGTGACTTAATATTTGTATTCCACATGGTATCAGCAAGATCCAACCAAAGCGGTATTTTATAATCCCATTTGAATCGGTGCTTCTTCCAGATTCTCATCAAGGCATTTCTAAATATATGACTATTGAATATTTTATCCACTTTATTTTCGTAGAATAAATATGCATGCCAACCTAATTCCAAATCGTGGCTTTCTATATTCAATATACCAGCCTTTGTTTTTCCAAACCAATCACTTATTTGTATCAGTGCTGCTGCTTCATAGTACAATTGGAGGTTTGGAAGTTTAAGGCCACCCCTCTCACGAGTATCTTGCATAATTTTCAGTTTAACTCTCGGTTTTTTCTCATTCCAAACAAACTTATTAACTCCCCTTTGCCATTCTAGCAATTGCTTATCAGTTTTGAGCACCGGTATCATTTGGAACAAAAAAATAAATCTGGGTAAAACGTTCATCTTGACTGCTGCTATCCTCCCAAGTAGAGACAGTTGCAGTTTTTTCCAAACTTGCATATCTTTTTGTATCTTTTGCCACAACACCTCATAGTTATTTTGAAACAATTTTATGTTTGAATCTGTAACTTGTATTCCTAGGTATTTAACCTTTGATACTATTTCAAAACCTGCCATCCTTTCAAGTTCCTTTTTTTGCACCATTGTCAAGTTCTTTGTTATCATCTTAGTTTTTCTCTGATTCAGTCTAAATCCTGATACCATACCATATTCTTCTATTATGTCTTTCATCTGGAGTATTGATTTCATCGGCCGTGTTAGGGTAACAACCAGATCATCTGCAAATGCCCTAGTCCTGTATTCCTCTTGCCTTATAACTATTCCATTCAAAGAGTTCGACTCCCGTATTACATTCAACAAGACTTCTAGAGTTAAAATAAATAGCAGTGGGGATAGTGGACACCCTTGTCTTGTACCCTTTTGTATATTAAAATTCGTCGTTAAACTTCCATTAATAATAAGTTGTGCAGTTTGCTCTTGGTATCGCTGTAATTGCCTGTATAAACCAGTCCCCCAAATCCATTTTTTCCAAAGTCTTTATTATAAAATTCCAATTCACTTGATCAAAGGCCTTCTCCGCATCCAGAAAAACCAGCACTGCAGGGATCTGTTTATTCTTATCTAAATAGTCCAATAAATCTATGATTTGCCTCACATTCTCCTTCATATATCTGCCTTCAATAAATCCCGCTTGGTCATAATGAATCACCTCTTGAATAGCTGGCATTAATCTGTTGGCTAATACTTTTGTAAAGATCTTTACAAAACCTAGCCATTTCAGATTGCTGTCACAGGATTGTATCTCCAGTCCTGAAAACAAATCAAATTATTTTAATAATAACGCAGCTCCCTCTTGCTCCGAAATAAAAGAGCATGTATGGAGATGAATATGGATTGCACCTGACTAGTAATGACTTCCATGAATCACTGGGAAAAGAGAGGAAATGAACTAAAAATAGTTTAAAATTATCCTACATCATTTTCTTAAAGAGTTTTTATCTTCAAAAACAGAACAACAATGCAGCAAGAAACTAGAAATTGACAGAAATATATTCTTGCCAAATGTGAGAACGTTATTTGCTCAACAAAATCAGAAGAGATATGTTTACTAGAATTGTAAACATAGTTAACATTACCACAGCTCTTCTAAAATACAGGAATGTTTTCGTGAAATGTTCCAGCACTGCAGAGTAACAACTTGCTTTTTCACGTTCCTTAACAGAAATATAACCTTGAGGCAGTCGTGGAGTGTCTCTATCACTCAACTTAGAACTACGATCAGGAGAAATAGTGGGTTCTAAAATAAAAACAAACAAAAATCATTGAGTTTAACTAACAGCAATTCACAAAGTAATTGTAAAAACAGTTCTAAACCACTTATTAAGAAAACAAAGTCTATACACTGAGTCTTTAGTTATACTAGTTTATTGAAATAATATTTTTTTTCAAAGATAAAGGAAAATGCCACAGAATATTCTATATATACCTAAATCTCTTGTAAGGTAGGGTTTTAAGTAAATAAGCATCACACCCACATCTCCAATCAATATGTTTTAATCAGTGAAAGATGGTTCTTGGTACAATCTGAGTTAGCCACTTCACTCAGTCAATGGAAAATATATTCCACACTCTGCTTTCCAGAAAAAAATATGTATTAAATGCTATAGTGCAGTGGCCCCGAACCTTTTGGGCATCAGGGATGTGTTCCATGGGAGAGATTTTTAAAGGGACCGGAGTGAGCATGGTTTCACGTGCTGCCTGCATCTGCAGATGGGGCTTTGCTTGTTTGTGCAGCCCAGTTTCTGGCATGCCACAGGCCAGGAGTTGGGGACCCTTGCTATAGTGCATGTTACATTTCTTTGGTTACTTGATTCAATAAAAATAAATACAATAAATAAGCATGGCAGGGCAGATATAACAAACCTTTTAGCCAAGTTGTCCAGATGATAATAGGAAAATTATTAACTTTCTTTTATAATGTTTATAACTGCTATCTCAAATCCATATTACCAAGGAAAACCAATTGGTTTCCTTACCAGTTGCTATGAGATTATTATTCCTTTTAAAATTCCTCAGTTTGTATATTGTCTTGCTTTAAAATTACCATTTCCCATGGATTATTGACAACTATTCTGGTTTTGATATTTTATCCATCCATAAACATTGCCATATTCATATGAGACTTATAATTTTTTCAAGGTCCACAGATAGAGCACTTGGAATATGTAGTGAAGATAGAGCACTTGGAATATGTAGTGAAAGTTTAGCTGTGAGTTAGTAAATTATACTTTTTTGAAAGTAGATCCCTAATTTGTGATCTATTCAAAAATTGTCAAGTACCCGGCATGCATGTGGCAACCCACCTGAATCTTCGCCTGAAGTTGAGAGTTGGGTCAGTTCAGTGGATTCACTCATGGCATCAATTTCAGGGGAGAGACAATTATTGTGGTCAAGTATGCTTGAGCTGGAAACAGTGCCTGAAGAAATACTTTGTAATGTAGGGCTAGAAGCAGGCAAGGAAAGCCCATTGTCGAAGGCAGGGGAAGTAAAGTCAGGGGTGTCTGAGCAAAGAAGAGCAAGGAAGGTTATATTCATTGAAGATGAGCTGTTGGCAGCAGAATATTCAGGGAAAGTATTTCTCCAGAAATGTATAACTGCTCTCAACCTAACAAAAGATCAAACTAGAAAAAAATCAAAAGAAATGTTTTTCAGCGTTTCTCTGACAGCTAGTCAGGAACAGCTAGTGTTTGATTACTTATCTGCTGCTAGTAATAAAGAAGATGTACAAGAAGAATTAGCAGTGATACATTATATTGTTGCTGTCAAATGATATGGCATGGCCATTCTGTTTAAAGATATGTAGGAAAAAATAATAAAGTCTTGTTTCCATTTCCATTAATTCTGGGAATTCTGAAATGTCTCAAGAAGGAAAGACATGCAGTACTCAAAAGTAAAAACTGAGGAAAGTACATTTAAATAAGAATTGCAGTACTCTTTTCAGGGTAAGCAGTTGCCACGATCAATATGCCTCAATATGAACTGTATTTGTTCCACAGAAGTATCTTTAAGTCAATGAATTTTTTTGAAACATAACTTCAAGACTTGCTGTATTAACAATGTAACTGTCTACACCCAAATATAAACAATAAACAAAATCACAATAGAATCCATGTAAGTTATATTCTCTGGAATCAATTATAAGATGTTTGCCCTGGAATTTATAGATGTTCTGAGGAATTCATCAGCCATTTTTTGAAGTTGACTATCAAGGAGGTCTGATTTATGCTAAGCTATGTGACTCTCTCAGCTTCCAAAGAGAAAATAATGTTTGACATCTACCTAATTCAGCTGAACAACACCAAATCCAGATAATAGAATGCTGTAAATCACAGACTCCACAGATTAGCAAACCAACACAGACAGACCCTTAAAAAAGGCCCTGTTTTCTTACTAGACTTATAATGAAAGCTATTCTAGGCAACAACAAATTTAAGTTTCAAATATGTTCAATGGACATAGTTATAATGCTTTTGAAAGAGAAGTCAACAATGTGAAGTTTACTGTAAGACTAGTTGTATTATCACTCCATGTATTCCATACATATATTAATTTACAGATACTGAGTTTGAAAATATGTTAGACCAGACAGAAGAAATGGCAGAATGAAAAATAAATGTTCAATCTAGGAAAAAAGAATACTGAAATAGAATAAAAGATTGAGAAGGGGGAAAAACATATTTACCTATCCCATAGGGACATATGAGGTCTTTTAAATATATAAAACTGAGAAAAGACTCATTCTAAAAACAGCACAGCTACTATTTAAGGAGTTATGGAAATCTTTCTGAAATATTAAATATTCACTGTATCAATTCTCATTTTAAAGACTTGACTATAATAACTATGGTTTTTAGGATGCAATACTGTTATCTATTATTACCTGACAAACAGATCCTTGTTTGTGGTAATGCAGATTAAGATCAAATGGCCATCTAGAATAAAATAATACTGGAGAGACAGAAACAGTAAAGTTTCTATAGTGAGCCCAAGGCAGATAATTGGAAAGAATCCACAACCAAAAGCCATTAAAATCCCAGAAGCAGAAAATGTAGCAAAACAGAAAAAAAGAGCGAGAGAGAAAAAAGAGGAAGAAAATAGAATGATGATTCAAAATGTAATGCACATATAGAACAAAGAATCCAGGAACAAATATACAACATACAAGTAAGACTACAGAAGATAAAATGTACAAATGTATGGTTAGACTTTCGATAAGAATAGATTGAATTAAGACATTGGCTATGAAAGAAAAAACATGCACACTAGAGATGTTCCTTAAGGAATCAGAAAGT
Source organism: Ptyas mucosa (assembly GCA_012654045.1). Taxonomy (NCBI): domain Eukaryota; kingdom Metazoa; phylum Chordata; class Lepidosauria; order Squamata; family Colubridae; genus Ptyas; species Ptyas mucosa. The sequence goes on from WNWU01013802.1 coordinate 13,229,523, forward strand.
CAGTTAGAGCAATATAGTGAAATGGTATAATTATCTATGCATACTGAAAAACCAGATTTAGAGCACATTTTCAGACACTTCCAAAATTAGAATTCAGTGATTGCCCCAAAAACTTTCAGTGTTAATGGATTATGTGTTCCATTGACTCAAACCTAGCCACCAAAGGTTAGCCACTTAAAAAAATATTTTAAAATCATTCCAAAAGTCAACATGCAACAATACCAATTTTATTGTTCCCTGTCTTAAAGTACTGGAACCAAGGATCCAAAAGGATTACTGTGGATGTCTTAATGTATTTTAATAAATAACTGCATAAAACACAATAGTTGAAAATTCACATTTTATTATCTATAGTATTACCAATTTTTCGACTGATTTTTTCTGAAAATGTTCTTTTAAAAGACAGATGTTTAAAATCTGTGATTTCTTCCTCTGATGCTATCATGATTGTGCCTGAATTGCTTAATGAGAATATTTCAGGGTTGAGATCATTATAACTGCAAAACAAAAACATACACAAACACAAGCACATACTTAATAATTGAAATGTAGTAATATTATATTATCATTATACACTCTCGATGCAGAATACTTCATCTGAACCACGGGTGTCAAACTTGCCGCATCACATTGCTGTCAAATGACATTTCGTGACATTTTTCCCATTCACGGAGCTGGAGTGGGTATGGCCTGTGCATGACGCATCCACCTGCAGGCCACTAGTTTGACACCCCTCATCTAAAGACATGTTAACAATCCTGTGGATAGTCTAAAGTGTGGCAACAATAGGATAAGCCTCGACTATATTGGTTAACATTCTGTCTTTTTTTTTATTCGTGTCAGAAGTTAACATTCTGCATCTTTTAATAGCCAGGTGACAGCAACCAGCTCTTATTAAATAATTTAAATGAAAGTTTTCCAATATTTAAATTGTCAATATAAGCAAGACAAATCTGAATCGACATTCTGTTAATTTACTGTATATAGAAAAATCTGAGTTCATTTGTTACAAAGGCTATAATAGCAGTTATAGTACTGGTAATAATTCATTTTGATCAAAGACCAGTACAGAAAAGATAGCATAAATAATTTGCATCATTTTAATTAAGTTATAATTGACTGTCATTTTGATGGACAAATCAAAGGAGGCTAGCATTATTCACACATTTATTTTAAATTGAAAAGGAAATCATATCAAGGACATTTACATCATTTGTATGATGTCATTTCACAAATATTACAAATTACTACTTTTCATTAATTGACATCATTTTCATGGTGCCAACATTACACAAATAATATAATCTGCCAATACTTGAGCCATCAGACAACCACTGGAAACACTAGGGCATTGGCTGAAAACTGGACAGAACCTAAGGAGAAATTCTCTAAGAATTCTCTGTTTAGGTGAGTTTATTGTTGCTCTCATTGAGATATCAGATTTTATTGAAACTTTCATGAATAGAATCCAGTTTCACAACATCAAAGTCATGAATTGACAATAGCTGTATAAAACCTGTTATTTTATGCAAAGGCTGAAGAGTTGTTTCACAAAGTCTTTCTCTTATTGCCTCAAGGATTTTTTTTTCTGAAAATCTAAAATATGGCTTCAGCAAAGAACAATAAAGGATGTGAGTATCCACAGTGGGTGGAAATTTGCTTCCATAGCTCAAGTATTTCCAAATGGCTCTATGGATTCAAAGTTCTCTGTTCAATGCCTTTAGTTTCTTAGAAATTACCCTGAGGTTCTTTGAGACTTCCTAGAGCAGGGGTGTCAAACTTGTGACGTCACATTGTCATCATGTGACAAATTGTAACTTTTTTCTCCTTCGCTAAACCAGGGGTGGGGATGGCTAGCGCATGACTCATCTGGGCTGCAAGCCATAAGTTTGACCCCCCTGTCCTAGAGTATTACATGCCTTGTTCCTCATGCGAATTTAGTTGGTCAATCACTCCTGAGGAGGGTACTATGATGCTGAATTGCCTCCATTTGTACACAGTCTACCTGATAGTGGACTAGTAGTGGCCAATCTCTATGCAAATAGCTTTGCAACTAGCTTATTCCTAATGAGCATCAACAACTGTTTTTCAAAGGTACTGAGAAATCTCCTTTGCTTGGGACAAAATTCCACATAAATGTGCTAGTGAATACTTAGAATTCTGTTGTTTAAATAAGGCAGGATTTCCCACGCTCACGGTTGATTTGATCCATTGATTGAAATAACTGACTCTAATTTACCCTTCAAATGAACTGATATGCCTGGAAATTCACATATTTTTGCCACACACACAAATATATTGCTTTGGATCATTTTCCTCAATGAAATAAATGAACAAGTATAATGTTTTTGACAAATAATTTATCTAGTTTTAGGTCTTGTGTGGAAAACATTATTTTAGGTCATATTTCTGTAGAAATACTGAAAATTTGCAAACTGGGGACCGAGGAGGAGGAGAAAGAGGCTGTAAGGTTATAAAAAGTGCCCAATGAAAGCAATTCCTTTGTGAATCAGATTTGGGAGATCATTCCTATAATTTGGATTGACTGAGCTAATGGGGAACGACTCTTAGTATTAGAAATAATTAATGAGAACAATTTAAATAAAAATTATGTTTGTTTTGGTCTTGGCACTTCCTTTGATGTCTTCGGTATCCTGGTTTGATATCTGTCCTAGACATTTTAAATAAGCCAGCAACACAAGAATTTTAGAATATATTTAAAACACATTTTTTGAAATAAGAGGCTGACACAGTTAAATTTCCCCATTAGTTATTCTTTTCACTTTTCACTTTTTACCTGTCTGGACTTGGTACAAAACTTTCAGTACTATAGAGCTCCTGTGTCCGTTTTTTAAACAAATTAAAGTGAACAATTGCCAGGTAAATGTTAAGCTGAGCTCGCCATGGCATTTCTTCATTATATAGCCGACGAAATCTTCTTCGTCTTATGTAGACATCAGAACATATATTTAGCTTAATTATCAGGATTTCAAAAGCAAATTTTCTTTTTTCTTCTATTTGTTTCCTAAATAAAATCATAGGAATAGCACCTTGAATGATAAGCAATCATAGGAAGAAAACGTATTTTAAGACTATAGAAACAATTACATTCCTGATGATATAGATATGGATATGGAACATGGATATATTTCTTTGAAACCTATTTCTTTGTAGATATCTACATCTATACAGAAATGTTTCATCACATTAATAAATTAAGTTTCATTAATATAGTCTAAAGAATGCATATAGAAAAGAAATGAACAACTTTTAGAAGAGGGACCAGCTTGTTCCCCAGACCAGATCTAGGGGGACGTATCTTTATAAAGGCTTCACCACGTATATTATGAAGTTTCCAGTTAGCAATTTCAAGGCACAAGGGCCTCTTTAAAGCAATGGTTTCTGTTAAGCTGACTTTGCTTACCTTTTACTTTTCATGTAGCAAAGTTATGGAGATAACCAAGTCTCCATAACTTCATCACTTCAAATATTATCTAACAGATTGACATTACTCCACTCTTTCCTATTATTTTCAATACTAAATAATTTTCTATTATTTTCTATATGTAAATAGCCCCTTTGGTGCAGTGGTTAAGATACCAGGCTAGAAACCAAGAGACTGTGACTTCTATTTCCGCTTTAGACATGAATCCAGCTGGGTGACCTTCGTCCAATCAGTCTCTCAGAGCCATGGTAAGCAAGCAATGGCAAACCACTGCTGAAACCTCATCAAAAAAATTGTAGGGACTTGTCCAGGCAATCACCAGGAGTCAATATTGATTCAAAGGTATAGGCACACACACACAAAAATAACATACACATATACTCGGTCAAGTCCTGATATGCTGCCTTATGGCAATGGGAGTGTGGGGTAGGGTTCCTGATAGGGAAGAGCTAAGAATTCCAGGAATATAAGCCAAAATATATACTCCCAAAACAGGAACCTAAGCCATGAAGGTTATCCCATGTGCCCAACTAAAACCAACAGGCACCTATCTCAGCTAACAGTTATAAGGAAAATGCTGAATGTTGATGATCACTTTAGTGACAACAGCAAAAACATCATTTCACAGTATGTGGGAGAATGCACTGGTAAACAAAACCCACATGGATAGACAAAATAAACTGATTAATAATATAGTGCTCGGTGATGGCCCCTTCAGGCTTGGTGGCACTTAATATGCTACCAAGAAAGAGCTAATGGCAACTAATGTTTATGAAGCAACTAAATTAATTCCTTTGAGACACCTAGCTTCTGCTGTTGCCATGAAGGAAAAGAAAATCCAAGCCACCGAGACAGAATTACAGTGGTAATGTGGAATGTAAAACATGAATATGGACAGGCTCAACAGTGAAAGATGAAATGAACTTATTAACATTGGAGAATCATAATGCACTGGGATTTCAACAGAAAAATCATAATCTTAACCATTCAGAACATGGAAAACAAAGAAGGAATAGTATTGGTTTCTCAGTCAGGAAATATATACAGGTAGTCCTCAAATTGCGGTGGGTCACTTGGCAACTGTTCAAAGTTACGACAGAACTCTGCAGGGGTATTTATGACCTGGTTCTAAAGTTACAACAGCCAGGGGTCCACTTCGCAATCATATGAATTGTATTTTGGACACCTGGAAACCAGACCACATTTACAGCTGTTTGTAACATCCCAGTGTCACATGGAACACTTTATGACATTTTTGCCAAAAATGGCATCTACTTCCATTTTTTGGCAAAACCAGTCTATAGTGATCAATTGGTTCATTTTAAAGACCACAGCACTCACTTAATGAGGGTTGCACAAAAAGGTCATAAAATTGGGTCAGTCATGTGATGACCGACTTTAGGACCATCATGTCTTACGACTGTAATGGACAGATTGCATTACGATGGTAAATCAAGGATTACCAGTGGCAAAGATAGTACTTGCATATGATTCAATCAGTGTCCAATAATATCAATTAGATTTCTTGGACACCCTTTAAATATAATTGCTATCCAACCATAAATTCCACCACTGATGAAGAATAACAGGAAATCAAGTTCAATCTAAAATCAACAGAACATATAAGCAGGATGCTAATGCAAGCAAGATGTTAGAGTCTGAAATCACAGAGTTGGAGACAATGAGGAAAATTCACAAGGTTGTTTTTGGTGTGGAAAATGGAACTCACCTAAGGTCACCCTGCAAACTAGAACTTACGGTCCTCCACTTTTAGCCTGGTGTCTTAACCATTACACCAAATCTATATGGACAGATGCATTTTTGTTTCCCAGTCTATGGTTGATGGACAGTAATGTCCCCAAAACACCACTATCCCCAGCCAGCAAGTTTCTGTACTTCTGGGAGGACAACAATCTGGGTCCACCAATTTACACATTACATCAAATTTGCCTCCAATTAGCTGTTTAAGAAACTATATTTTGTTTTGGATTGCTCAAATAATTCAAATAATTTCAACATTTAAAAGAAATAAAACTTATTTCAAGTCATTTAAAATTTAGCCTGAAATTTACTGAACTTTAGTGAATATAAATGAAAGCAAAAATTATCCAGCATTCTTTTTTATTTAGTAGTAATATGTCAGAAATTGTAATATGTCAGAAATTCCTAAACATAAATACCATTGTAATTTATAAGAAAAAAAATACATAAGCTACCGTTTTCCACCAGGTGTTTTGACCTGGCCTGGTGATTTAATAGATTGTTTAGGCAGACCTTTCTTCTTGGAACCCCTCTTCTTGGGTGTTGATAACTCTGTAGCCTATATAAAGAAATAATGATATCTTAACAATTATAAATGTTCAAAACACTAATTTCAGTTACCCAGAGCCCAGTAAGAGCTCAAACAACAAATCTACAGTCATTTGATCTCAAATAAGTCATAATAATAGCTTCATAAAATAAAACAAATTCTGTTCTGAGAATAATGAACAATCATAATGAATTGTAATAAAATTGGAAACATACAAGTTTTATAAATACATACATATATGCAAACATAGTAATAAGATTTTTTTTTCTTTCCTGCAGAATCTGGAGAATCTATTTCTAATCTGGTTGTTTAATGTCTTCCAATAGTTACAATTGTAATTAAATCCATCCACCTTGTTACTGGTCATTCTCTTCTTCTTTCCTTCTACTTTTCCCAGCATTATAGACTTCACAGAACTAAGTCTTCATATAAAATGGGTTCAAATTACAATTTGAGCCTAGCATGATTCTGATCTATGTAGATATCACTACAACACATGCCAGCTTCTTTTTGATATTCTTTGGGTTTCTCAGTTATCCGGTTTGCATCAGCAATAATGTTTCCCATTCCTTTCACTTTTCTAAAACCAGTTTGAACATCTAGTATCTCCTTCCCACGCAAGGCTCTATTTTTGTTGTATGATAATAAGCATTATTTTGCTGTAAGTTTCATTTGCTTCATAAGTTTAATAAGTTTCATGTGAAATCAATGATATTTTACACACTTTGTTAAATTGGCTTCTGAATTTTGGCTTTCTTTTTGTAAAATAAATGACATGGTGTAATATGTCATGTGTTGTTGTTCACTTGAGTACCTACTTTTAAGAACTACTAAGGACCAGATGATTTTTACTATGTCCTGATACATAAAACATAGAACTCAAAGAAGGTATGCTTCCTTTTTCACATGACTGTCTATGTAAGATCCTAAAATATTCTTCCCACATTATAGAAAGAAACTTGCACAGAAGTGACTGGAAAATGAAAAGTCTTCCTTCACATGAATATATAGAGAAAAGCACAGCTGTAATAGACTGGAAAATTGTTAACATTTTCTCACCAATATTTTTAAGGGAAACCAAGCTTCTGATAAAGTAGATTCACAACTTTTCTCAAAGAAACAGGAATGTTTATTCTCTGCTTATTTGTAAGCAATTAACAAACAAAACTCAAAAAAGGCCCGAATGGCTGGAGAACAAGATTACTAATGGTTTGGTTACTGAGTTGCTCATTGGCTAGCAATACTGCAAACACCCTGATGGAGCTGTAAGTAGATCATATTAGTTTGTCTAAATGGACAAAAGACATAAGGCAGGCAAGGAAATGACAAGGCACAGGACAAAAGTTGAATTATCATAGAGTGACAGAACAAAGTAAAGTCAACTGAGAGCTACAGTATGTGGAAGCAAAGGAGAAATAATTTAAGATCTGCTGTGAGATGAAGTTTACTTCTAAGTATTTCATCATTGCTGAGTGTCTCAAAAAGAGAAGTGCAGATTGAGGCACGTTTAGCCAAAAAAGCCTCTGTAAAAAGATTTTGAAAGTGAAAGTGGTTTAAAAAGAAAGAAAGAGGAAAAACTGTACAGCCTGTAAAAGAAACAGTGACAGAAATAAAAGCGGATTCTATGTGATCTGAACTCAGCCTGAAAAAAACGAAAAGAAGTTGTTATAATCTCGGTAGGTAAATAAGTAAATAGGCTTAAAGGAAAGTATTTGGAGTATAGATCAGGTTAAATATAAGGATGGATTAAGACTTTAACCTAGTAAAACTTGTGTTATGCATGTCCCTCTAAATCAATATATATACTACTTCATGTTACTACATGTCTGATGTACCTGTGCTAGATCATGGGGGGGGGGAAACTCTGACTACTTTCATGCTTGATTATTAGTCTGTAGCTCCTGCTGTAACCTATTCTTATTATTTGATATAAATCCTTGAGATATCTTCTCAATCATCAAAGTTATAATCTTACTGTTCCATTTAATTTAGAACTGCATTTCCATAATTTATATTGTGTACAATTACAAAATGCATTCATGCATATGGCCCAATTTGCATCTTCCCAACATCCAAAGTGTGTTACATCAACACAAATGCCATATATATAAATAACATACCTCTTCACATACCTTACATTAGTTAAAAAGTAGACATTAATATAGAACACATTCTACATGAGATTATTTTATATATTTTATTCTCATTGGTAGAGTAGATTGTTAACACAGTTATAATTTCTGACTTCAGAATTTGATTTTATACTCAACTATGACATAAATTGTAATTCTTGCTTACTGAATTTTTATTCAAATAACTAACAGATCCCAAAATCTTTTTTTATTATTATGAAATTAACCTTTGAAACATCTTGTACTGTGGTCTTCCTTGTTTCTGCAGATCCACGAATCTTCTTCCTCTTTTTTGGAACTTGTTTGATGCCAAGAAGGAATCTATTTCTCCTAGTAAACAAAAACGTCTAACATTACTACATTAGGTTTTTTCAAAAAGTAGCAGCAGCTTTGAATATTTATTTTCAATATGTAGACATTACTTCACCAATAATTTTTGTCCCATCTTTTTGTAAAAAAAATACACAGTTTTCTTTAGATGAAGAAAGGCTGAATGTGCTCTGCTCCAAAACATTTTAGTCTGATTTCATCATAGAAAAGGTATAGAAGGAGTTAAGAAAGAGACAAATAAGAAACAAACATATACAATTCTTCTTTCTTAATTCCCTAGCTAGATATTTGTCTCGCGATTACTGCTAGAATAACTAATGTCCATTACAAATTCTGGAAGTATGTCTAAGCAGCCATATTAATAAGAAAAGATATTATGGTGCAATTGAAAGAAGAATAGAATTCTTTATTGGCCAAGTGTGATTAGACACACAAGGAATTTGTATGTACAGCTCTCAGTGTACATACAACAGATCAACTATCATTGCAGCTATAGTTTCTGCAATTGCATGGCCATAACACTTACAGAATTTTGTCAATTCAAAACACTTTACACCTACTTTTTAAGATACTCTTGAACATCATCAGACCACTCCGTTATTCGTAACAATTTATCCTCATTTAGTGCTCTGAATACAAGCATGACAAAATATTCAAGGAAACGAGAGTTCTTCTTAAATTTCAGTACTGTGTAAACGTAAAATAAGTGTAGTTATTCCATACCATTATGTGTGTAGTACTTTTAATTTTTAATTACTATTCTTGATAGAATATTCCATTAATCAAACTAATTTGTACCACTTTAAATGGAAGCTGCCTTGAATCACCATGTGCGAGTAGGCAGCAATATAAATTTTCATTTATAAATAAATAAATAGATAAATTTATAACATCTGAAAATAAGATTTCTAAAATCTTAAATTTTAATCTGCTAAAGCTAAAATTAAAGCTTGACATTAAAAAATAATAAAATAATGCTTGTTATAGAGAAAAAAATTTATGGTTAAAAATTTAAAACACTAAAATTATTTGATATATTTTAATGATGACAACTATTTGCATTCGACATATCCCTGTGTTGTGGAATGTGGCAATTTTTTCCTAGTTAAGGAAGGGTATTACCTTAATTTTAAAAATGTAAATTTACATGGTTATGCAGAAATCAAAATTCAAACAACAGAGAATCCAAAAACCACATGTAGCAGTGATTAAGGGTAATAACGTATGGAAACACAATGCATCTAACTCCTTCCTAGACTAATCACAGGAAAGTAAATTGTTTTGAAATTTGAGAGTAAATCACAAAAAGTTATCATCAAATCTCACTGGCAATTAATACAACATACTGCTAATTACTCTGTCCTAGATCTTCAGAAGTTATATTTCATCCCTAATATGGCAAATAGGCTTTAGAATGATTTCTAAAAATTTATAGCACATATCTTTCTAACTTTACTTATACTCCTAGAACAGTGTGAGAAACTGGCGGCCCACGGACCAGATGCATTATGCGCAAGCCACACCACCCCAGCTCCACAAAAGGGAAAAATGTCACGAAACATCACGTGATGGCAATGTGAGGTGGTGAGTTTGTCACCCGTGTTCTAGAACAATGTAAATTTGTGCTTAAAATATTTAATGTCCCAAACAACTTTTGGACCAAAAAGTCTACCTATTCATGTGTAAATTTCAATGCGGGGCTACTATCTGGACCTATCACCTTCTGAAGAATAGTTTTCTAAAAGAACCAGGATTTTTTTTGGCTGCTCACATTTTTTTTTTTTCTGAAAATGCAGTATCTTTATCTTCTGGCATTAAAAAAAAAACCTGCTTCCGTCATAAAATATAGACTCCTACAAAGTATGCTCCAAGTTAGCCAGACAACTAATATACCAAAAACAGAATATTTACATTGAGGAGTTTTCTTTAAAAGAAAACTATTTAAAAGTCACAAAAGCTTCTTCTTAAATTTATACTCACTGCATTTTCAAATCTGTACACATATAATGGGAGGGAAAACTTAATATGCTAATAATACACTTTAAAATAATTACCTTCCCTATAAGCAGTCTTTGGTTGCCAATTTGAAACTACAGGATACAAGAATAAAGGATCTTCTTCTCCTGTAAGCTCTTGTCCTAGACAGAGCAGATTTGACTAAATTCAACATAATGAACAGCAGTGCACAGATACACTAGATTCATTTCAGTGGTGGGATTCAAATAATTTAACAACTGGTTCTCTGCCCTAATGATTTCTTCCAACAACCAGTTCACCAAACTGCTCAGAAAGTTAACAACCGGTTCTCCCGAAGTGGTGCGAACTGGCTGAATCCCACCACTGATACATTTCATCAATATGTGACATCACTTAAATAAACTTTACTCATTTTATTAAATTTCTACTTGTCATTTGTTATATACATTTGTTTTTTTTTCCTTCAAAATTTAACATGAATTTTAGCCATATCGTTACCAGTTTTGTGGAGCATAAAATATGTATCAAATATACATCAGTGGTTATTTAGGATCCACTGTGGTTATTTAGGATCAACTAGATATGTAATAACTTTGATTAACACATTCTCAAAAGTTGTTGTGGAACAAGAAACAAATTACAAAAGAATGCCATTTTAATATTAGTGATCAAATATTTTAATAGACATATTTCATTTATTAATCATCACAGTGCCTGCTATAGCCAGAATTCCTAATTAAGTTACTGTATCTACTTGCATATAAGCCGAGTTTTTCAGCCCGTTTTTCAGGCTGAAAAATGCCCCCTAGGCTTATACGCGGGTCACGAAAAAAATGACTTTTTCCCTGCAAGCTAGGAAACAGCAGGAGAACGGGGTTTGCTTACCCCGCCCACTCCCAATCTATTGGGACTGCCTCCTGAGTTCCAGCTGATGGCTAGAGGAAAAAAAACACTTTAAATTCTTGCCGCTGGGCTTCAAAGCCCCCCCCCCTACAGCTGATTAGGGTTAAAAGAAAACAAATGAGAAGATCAGTGCCGGCTGCAAAAAGGTGCCTGCTGCAAAGAGCACTTTTTTTTTTCTCCTTCTGCTGAAACCAAAAGCGAAACTAAAACAGCTTGTTGGCTTTGCTGTTTGCTAAGGCAGATGTCTTTTCTTTTTCCTCATCAAAAAAGGTTGGTGCAAACAATGGGAAATTTATGGCAAATGGCAAAAGAGGGGAGTTCAAGATTTTAAAAAACAAAAGAAAAAAAAGCTCTATTTAAATAGGGAATTGTAATAATTGAGATATTATTAATTGTATATTGTGTTGAAAGCAGAAATGGTTAAGTTGTGGTTTGGAAGAATATTGGGGGAAATTATTTGGTTTATTATTATTGGTAAATATAATTAATTGATTTGTAAGAAATTGGACTGCATGGAAATAATTGGAATATTCATGTTCATATTGATTAATATACAAAAAAGATAGTTATATAACTAATTGATTTATATTAAAATGTTGAATTTGTATTAAACAACTGTAATATTACATAATTAAGCAATGTGAGGATTGATATAAAAATAGATGACAATGGGAAGGGGTATAATATAGAATAGAAGTGAAAAATTAAATTTGATTAAGATTAGAGATGAGGATGAAGGGTAATATTGGTTTTTTAAAAAATAGATGAGGAATAAATATGGCAAAAAGGAAATATAGAAATTGTAAATTTAAGTGAAATGACTAAACACTGTTTAAATTTGTGAACCGGCCAAATATTCTGTTCAAAGAAAATACATTGTATGTTTGTATGTGTGTTTCTAATTATTGCTATTTATTCATATTTGTTCTCTTTTATTCTTTAAAGTTTAACAATTCATTCTTTATCTTAATATCTTTATATGTGTTTGGGGTTGGTTTTCTTCCCTTTCATCTTTTTTATTGTACAGCAATCTTTCTCCTCAAACCTACCACCTCTTTTCTTTCCTTCTTACTTTCTCTTCTCCCCCTTCTTCTCCTCCCTACTTCCTCTTCCTTTCTTCTTCTTCTCCTCTCTTCCTCTCTCTCCTTTTATGCACATGGACTCCTTTTATGCACATGGACTACTCAGAGGGCTCAAAAAGTTATTTTTGACTGGTCCTCACACTTGTGACCAGTCCTCGAACTTCTGACTGGTCCTCACACTTATGACCATCCTCACATTTATGCCCGTGCAGCATTCTTAAAACCATGTCACTCATTTCACAACTGCTTCTCTTCACCATGGTAACAAGATAGGGCAAAAACATAAAATGTGAGGACAGTCGTAAGTTTGAGGACTGGTCACAAGTGCGAGGACCAGTCAAAAATTACTTTTTCAGCCCTCTCAGTAGTCCATGTGCACAAAAGGACTACCCAGAGGGCTGAAAAAAGTGATTTCTGACAGGTCCTCGCACTTTTGACCAGTCTTTTTTTATTTTGAAATTTACCAGTAGCCGCTGCATTTTCCACCCCCGGCTTATACGCGAGTCAACAAGTTTTCCCAGTTTTGGGGGGTAAAATTGGGGGAGTCGGCTTATATGTGGGTCGGCTTATACATGAGTATATACGGTATATATCCTTCATTAGACTGGAATATTGCTCCATTTAAATCTATTTTTTTCTACACTGAAATATTCTAACATATCCAAATTTAAATTCACTTCAGGGGAGGGGGAGGGGAGAGGGAGAGAAAACGGAATTTTTGAAGTTCCTGAGAACTTCCCACAAGGAAACTTAATGGGAAAGCTGGCAGGAAGTTGGAAGTCAGTCCTACTGCTTTTTTTGTTTGCCCATGATCATTCTGTTTCTCTGTTGCAGTAATGAAATATTTCTGAATGATGACTCAACAGGGCTTGGTTGTCTAGTATTGTAATAAAGTTTAGAAAGTATTTAAATAGAATCAGGATATTTAGATTATTTCGTTATCTAAATAGCAATAGCAATAGCACTAAGACTTATATACTGCTTCACAGTGCTTTACAGACCTCTCTAAACAGTTTACAGAGTCAGCATATTGCCCCCAACAATCTCGGTCCTCAAATACAAAGAAAGTTTCTTTGAAGACCACAGAAATGACTGTAAATAAAATGTTATATGCAGGAATATATTTTGCATATTACAGATTGACAGATTTTAAATTCCATATTTAAAAAAAGAATAAGTGTACCTAACATATTTAGGATATGTGATGAAATGCTTAATATACTTAATGGGCTTAACATATTTAAATATATGATTATCTTAACAGTAACAGAGGTATTAGGACCAAGATATTCATATTAAATATATACCTGCTTTTATCAGTTTCAGAAGCATGTTTTCCAGAACTTCTAAATTCTCACTTACTTTTGCAACTGTACCTGCTCTCAGCCTTTTAGATGGAATCTATAATAATACATTAATTCATCATTTTATATACAGTAGCACTTAGCTAGCTGCAGAATGAAGACAAAAACAGCAGGTCAATAATAAACAAAACAGTAAATATTTATATTTCACTTTAATCTAATTTCAGAACACAAGTTTGTATTTCATTTGAATTCCAGACCATATGGGTTGCTGTGGTCAAACTGGAGGAGGAAGGATAATATGTATGTTTTGTCATCTTAACTTATTTATAAAAAAATAAAGGCAGGATAAAAATAAATAAATAAACTAGCCCTCAAAACTATAGTAAAGTGGGCTCAATAAACATAACTCTGCCATTTATTCTGGAAACATAAATCTATGAATATGACATGCTCTTACCTCCAATTACAGTATATATGTATAAGTTATTGTTACGTTGGGGTTCTGTTTATGCTATATAAACTAGCCTTCTAGTCCTGTTCAGTCTGCATAGTAATCTCATTCATTTCTCATTCCCCTCCACAAGCAGAGGGAAAATATCCACAATTAAGTCTTCCAATCCACTCACCAACTATGATTTCTAATTTTCCAGAGTCTCTATTTGTTTTTTGGTTTCAGTAAGGAGCAACCCTAGCCAACCTTACAGGTAGTCCTTGTTTAACAATCATTCATTCAGTGACCACCTGAAGTCATGGCAGCACTAAAGAAAGGAATTTAGAACTGGTCCTCAAAGTTATGGCCACTGCTGCAGCCCTGTAGTGACATGATCAAAATTTGGGCAATTGGCAGGCAGCCAGCAATTAACACCACAAGTGCACCTCAACTCACTCCAACTGCCAATCTTCCCCCATCTGTGCTCTTTTGGCCCCCTGCACTCCACAGATTCCGACATCCTAGTTGATCTTTGCCATTTTCTTTCTTCCGCTGCTGACCAAGAATGTCTGGCCCTTTGTGAGGCAGCAGCCAGAAACATGAGGCTTTCTTCCCCAGGTTGCATACAATGGATTCCTTGCAAGATTGAAGAAGAAAGTCTCAAGTGGCTAGAAGCTGTCTTGCGTAGGGCCAAGCTGGATGAACTCTGTCAGCAGCAGGAGAAAGAAGATGGTGGGTACTGGAGCAGAGGGCAGAAGAGGCCTCAGAATGCAGAGTGGCAAGGGTGACTATGACTGGGCTGGGGCAATTTCCTAGTGTGGCAAGAAACCCCGTTGCACCGTTCTCCTGGGCTGGGCTTTGCACTGTAGGTTATGGGCTTCTGCAGAGCTACAGCACACGAAGAAGCCCCTTTGCACCATATTGCTGGGGTGGGGCAGGTCTTTACGCTGTGCTGCAGCCTGAGGGCCTTTTGCAGTTCCAGACTTGTGGCATGCCACAAAGGCTTTTTGTGTTTCCCTGTGTGCGACATCTTTGTGCTGTACTGCTGGAGCTTCCCAGAGTAAAGCCATTTTACACTGCATTGCAAGGGCCTTCCAAGGTGCAGCCGCTTCTTGCAGCCCCAGAGCTGCAGTGAACCAAGAGGCCCCCAGTTTATAGCATATTGCTTTCCTGGTCTCTCTGCACTCACAAATATCCCTTTCTCCAGCCTCCCTGAGCTCATGCCGCAGTCTCCTAACTTGCATATTGCATGTGCCACGCCTCCCAAACTGCCTCCATCTTCCTGTGGGAACCAAACTCCATACCTGATATTTCCTCTGCTTCCCACATGTAGCCCACATGTCTGGAGTTACAATTGCAACCAGGATTGCCAGGTTTGACACTGCTAAACAATGCAGTCATGTGATGTCTCATTTTATGATCATGGCACTTAAACGTGGAAATTCTGGTCCCAACTGTGATCCTAAAACAAGGACTTCCTGTATCTAACTTCCAATGGCTAAATAGGATCAAACCTAGTTAATACTTGAATAGAAAACCATCATGGAATTCCAGGCTGTAGGCTAGATTGGAAAGTTAAGACTATAAATTGGCTGTTAGGCCATTTCTATACTGTTGCAAGGAGAACTGCATGGATGAGTCCATGTAGTAAGGAGCACTCAAAAGCATGTTTATCTTTTATCATTTGTCTAGAGATCTTTCATGGACAGAAGAAATTATTTACTCCAGACATTCACTCTCTATGCAATAAAGGTGGTAAGAGAGAGAGCCATTGTGCTACTGTCTTTCCTCTTTAAAAATGGCTTCTCTGTCTATCTTGCTCCTTTTCCAACTATTTACTTTCATCATTTTCTCCTTCTACCTAGTTGCTTACTTTTAATAAGATCCTCTATTACCATATTCTTAGTAGACTTGTTCCATAGGATTAGTTGTACTTGCTTTATTGTAAATACTACATTTATTTAAATGGAAAATATATAACCTGCAACATCCTTGATTATGTTACCTTAAATGTTACTTCATGTACAGTTTATGAGCCCAAAAGATGCCACTACATCTAACTATCCACATACAGCTCTAATCCTCATTCTGAGTTTTCTGCCTCATACTACAGGACAGAATATTAAACTATACAACAGAAGAGAGGGAGAAACAGACAATGCGACAGCCACTTGAGTTTTATTAACTCCTTGAAGACTTAATCAGTTCACCTTTTCTTTCTATCTACATATATCATAAATCATATAAAAAGAGAGGAAATGAAAAACAAGAGCAGTTACCTCTTCTTCTAGTATTTCATCTGCTCCGTCTCCAGTTATAGCCACTTGGGATGGTCCTTGTGAGCAATCCAACAACCTTTTCCCATAGTTGATAATAACTATTGCTAATTCATATTCTTTCCATAAGCGCAGTATCTATTAAATATATATCATATAGTTCTATATAATATATAATATTTTTTAAATGGATATTACATGTTTTTTTCTAAAAATCAAAATCTTGTGCCAACTTATAAAATAAGCTTTAAATCCAAAGAAGCTGTATTCAGGGATCTATGGGGATCATGATCAGCAGAATTCTGCTGCAAGAAGAACCAAAAAAGTTTCTACTTAGTTTTTCCCTTCCCAACATATCCAAACATTATCAGATGGGTGCTATTTTATCATTGAGTGCTTAACCTCTATCTGCTCAAGCCTTGTGAAAATGTTTCCCTTCCATTTTGATCTTATTCAGCAATGAGATCTTATTCTTTCTTAATGGTCTGTTGCCATAACACAGTAAGACTATGGGGTAAGGCCTCCGAATGATACTGTTTGCTAGCAGTTTTGCCAACTTGAAGTCCATTCCTAAAACATGC
This sequence comes from Ptyas mucosa, assembly GCA_012654045.1. Classification (NCBI taxonomy): domain Eukaryota; kingdom Metazoa; phylum Chordata; class Lepidosauria; order Squamata; family Colubridae; genus Ptyas; species Ptyas mucosa. Next base: position 13,246,297 of record WNWU01013802.1, read on the forward strand.
CAAGATATCTCTTGCATTCTCCCCAATGGAACAGGGAGAGAACCCAGGCCTGTAGGGCTTGGTGGGAGGCCTGTGTTCCCTTTCCAGCACTCCACTTAATGACTACAACTGAGAGAACTGGGATTGCAGTCATTCTGCAAAGCGGTCGTGTGGGATCTTGCTTAATGAGCACTTCACTCAATGACCATGATTCTGGGCCCAATTGTTGAGAACTATCTGTATGTTGATGACATCCAGTTTAGTAGTACACTCTGGGTTGTATTAGAGACAATGTGAAGGTCATTTCCCAGTGTCTGGAGCCTGAAAGTGTATGGAGGGGGCAGAACAAATAAAGGGAGACAGAGTTATTATTTATACTTGATGGGGCAATATTATGTATCCAGTATTGTTTCTTGATAGAGAAGTATTACCTCTGAAAGAGCTGATCTGTGACTTTGGGATTATCTTGGACCCATAGCTCCCGATAAAGTAGCAGATGAAGGCCATGCCCAGAAAGCCTTTTCCTAACTATTTTTATTTAGGGCAAGGGAACCTAACTGTAGTGACTTTATCACCAGAAAACTGAATTTCTGCATTCTATATACAGTTATCTTTAAAGACTACACAGAAGCTATAATTGGTCCAAATGCAGTGACCTAGCTTCTGAACAGCCTCTGTATAGTGGGGAGCAGCTGGCCATAACAAAACAAAAGATAATGAAACAGATTTATGCACCCAGGAATAGTTGCCTTACCCTCAAAACCAGTTGATTTTTTGAATCCTGGAGTTGACCAATTGCCTTTTACCTTGGCTGAGATATCACCTCTCAAAACTTTTATTTGGCTTCCCTTCCTAAAATTTAACCAAACTTAGAATGGGGTGTGGATTTCCCCTTCAATCATTTCCTGATTCCCTCAAAGGTGTGATGAGGAAATCTATAACAAATGGGTGGATATCTAATTGTCCAGTCACTGTTCACCTGTAGGTATAGGTAATCTCAGAGATGAAGTATCTCAGAAGAACCTTGCCATCAGAAACATAAGATTACACCTTGCCATCAGCAACATAAGATAATGATACTTCAGACCTTACACTGGTTCCTGAATAGTTTCCAGATACAAGTTAAAGTTATGGTTTTCACCTAAAAAGTGTTTCATGGCTTGGCACCTAAATATTTCCAGAACAACATACTTCTGTACTATTGATACCCTGTTACCAAGAGGATTGGGGGATTAATCTCAGAAGTCAATGCTTTTCTATTGCAGTGTCAAAATTATGGACCAGCTTTCCTATTGATATAAGGCTTACCAACTGCCTGACAAAATTCAGGAAAGAAGTAAATAAATCTTTTCTAGTGCTCTTCCACAGTATATTTATGCCATCAGTTTTATTGTTGTTACTGTTTAGTTTTTTAAAATTTTTAAATATTTTAAACCTACTATGGATGTTCTAATGTTACATATGTTTGAATCCTGTTTCTATAGATGTTTACTGTACCTTATAGTGGATCTTTTACATTTCTGCTGTAAACCAATTTATTAAAATTGGTAGGATATAAGTCAAATAAGTATGTTACAATATGCAGTAGTAGTAATTAATTTTGCCTGATCTTGACAAAGTCAACAACAGCAGTTATGCTTAGATGTCAGGCAGGGGTGGGTTCTAAATTTTTTTACTGGTTCTGTGGGTGCGGCTTATTTTGTGGGCATGGCTTGGTGGGGATAATGTGAATGGGTGGGCGTGGCCAACTTTTTTTTAACTTTTAAAAGCATTTTTTCTACAACCTTAAGACGTTGCAGGAAAAAAATGCTTTTAAAAACCTCTGATGATCAGGCAACTCAGCTGGGATCACCAGAAGCTTTTAAAGGCATTTTTTTTTTCTACAACCTCTTTGGCCGAAGAGGTTGTAGAAAAAATACTTTTAAAAGGCTCTGACAATCCCAGCTGAGCTGTGCGATTATCAGAGGCTTTTTTTTTTACTTTTAAAAGCATTTTTTCGGCCAAAGATGTTGTAGAAAAAATGCTTTTAAAAGTTTTTTTAAAAAGCCTCTGATGAGGTGGGCGGGGTAAGCGAGCAGAGACCGGGCCAGGGACCGGTTCGGGGGCATGCCCAGCCAATGTTATTACCAGTTCTCCGAACTACAACAAATTTTTACTACCGGTTCTTGCGAACTGGTGCAAATCAGGAGCAAGTCACCACTGATGTCAGGTCATCAGAAATTCTAGTTGTAAAATAGATGGAAAACACTGGAAAATAGATGATAGACAGATAGATAGATGATAGATAGATAGATAGATAGATAGATAGATAGATAGATAGATAGATATGGATGATGGTCAGATTATATATATATATATATACACACACACACACACACACATACATATACATCTCTTTTATTGTTCATATACTCTAATTAAAAAATTCAAATATTTTAAACTATGTAAATATAATATTTTAAAAACAATAAATACCTTTGCTGTGAAAAAGCAAGAACAAGCTATCATGTGCTGAATACTATCAAAGCATCCTGTTGATTTTCTTTGGAATATAATAGTTGGAATTTCTTGAAGAACCATGAGATACTTAATAATGATCTGAAAATACAATAAGAAATGTGTACCATTAGAAAATATTACATAGAGAATAACTAAAAACGAATCTTGAGCTGTAAAGCTAACCATTTAAACTTTTACAGTTCAGTTTTAATAAAAAAAATAAACGTAAGTAATTCATGTTGCCTTAATTTCCTATTAAAAATGTAACCTATATGTTACCATGCTCCACTATCTATCCATTTTGTGTGATGACTTACTCTCTGAAAATCTTGCATATTCTGCTATGCTCAGTAGAAGAACTCATTTTATCATATCTTTATGCAGCTTTCTTTGAATCAATATTGTCCCAAACATATATCACCTCCAGGATATATACTGAAGACTTCAATACAGTCTTACAACAGTCTTCATACGTGATCGAATTTAATTCTATTTTTGTGGCTTCCCAGCCAGAGTTTTGGAACTCTAGATTCCCCTCCCTAGGACTGCACCATCAGATGGACAAAAAATGGCAAGTTTCAATTGTGTAATTTATTACTATCATCTTTCCTTTCTGTTTGTCTTATATCTTATACTTATACTTCAGCATACCTTTTTTACAATCCAAGCAATAAAAAAATGAACTCAAATATGTTCCTTTAAGTCCTTAAAATATAAAGAACTAGTATTTTCCACTATTAGAAGTGGCCCCAGGAAAGACAAAAATGCCTGCCCCTCATATCATTGAATTCATATCAAGTTCCCATATTTTTGACGAGTCTTAGTTCTTGCTTGGTTTTGACCCAGAAACCACACTGTACTTCTTCAACAATTTGTGTCAGGTATTTTACTCTTACATTTTTTTTAGTGTATTGAACAAACATCATACAAACTTGTATTTTAAGAAAAATACTTACCTGAATGAGAGGTTTGGAGGGAATCTTGTGATAGATCAGGGGAGCTACAAGGCCGTAACAATTAACAACTGACTGCAGGGCATAGTGAACATCATTTAGCCAGTTACTGAGTTCAACTGCCACTAGCATTCGCCCACATTCATCTATTCTAGCAACCTAGAAAGAAAATTTTCAAAATTTTCGTTGTTACAAAACAGAAATATGAAAAATACTTTTGCCATCTTTTGGGACCCTAATTTTTATATGCTTCTGATGGGTTTTATAACATTTGCAGCTTTTATTCTAACAGCTGATTAAAATGCAGTATTCACAACAAAACTGCACTTTGGAAAGTTTTAATGCGAAGTCTGCACTATGACTAACAAATGAGTGAAAGGAAATACCATCATTTTAACTTCTGCCCCTGCAATTTTTCATGAAATAGGCAAACATATAAACATAAAAATGACATAATAGTTTGCAGATCAGAACACAATTATCACCCAGATGCCACAGTTCTTCAACTATTATGATGCAGTTCTAAACTCAAAACATAAAGCTGTTTTTAAAAATAAAGGAAAGAGTCGAATAAGAATAAATGGTCAGTCTTTTTTTTAAATTGCAGGTGGTTATTTGACCAAAGAAATTCATACTACAACCCTATTATATTAGTCACTAAATTTAGGGTATAAGGTCTATAAGGACAGGAATGATTTTGAATGTATCATCACTTCTTTTCCTGCTTTTTTTTTGAGGCAGGGATGTCCACAGTAAGGGTCAAAAAAGTCAAAATGATAGTCATGACTATGGAATTGAAAACCATCTTTTTTTAGGTGTGCCATTTTGAATTTTTTTATCCTCCTGTTGATATTTAAGTTTTGGGTTATCAGGGAAACTAGAATTAAAGCTCTTGCAAGTACAAACAATTTAATTTATTGAGGTGCATAATATAAGTAATTAATGATATGCAATTCATTTTTAGTTCAAAGAATTTCAGATATAAAAATATGATGTTACAAGTTCAAACACCTGCTTTCAGTACAAAATCAGTAGTCTTGGTAATTTTGGAAGTGCTTCAAGCATAAAGAAAGAGTATTTGGCATTCAAAACAAGACTTGTTTTGAACTCCAAATGCTTCCAAAATGATTATAAAACACACATTTTACAAAATTGGACATTCTGAATTCATTTGCTTTAAATCTGAAATGGCTACACACCCCTACAATTAAGTCTTAGAAAATTTAGAATATAATCTGTCCAATAGGGAAATGCTTACTGGAAAAGTGAGTGCAGAAGGCAAAAACTGAATGGTTATATTTTGCAAATCTGTTCATTCAATTATAAAAAAGCTAAAACACAACTAATTTGCATGTGTTCATGTATAAGAATATGACCGTAAAAAAATATATTCTGCACTGAATATAAATTAAAGCCTATCTAGTAAGAATTTTGCTCTTACAGTGGTATTTCTGCATCCACAAAATCAGTACAGGTAGGCATCATGCCTATATATTACCATTCTGACTAGCAGTTCTCCCCTTCAAAGTCAGTCTTCAAGGTAGGTCAGGTCAGCTAAGAGACACCACAATGACTATTAGAACTTTATCATTGTAGAGCAGGGGTGTCAAACTCACGGCCCACAGGCAGGATGCGTCATGCACTGGCCACGCCCACCTCATTTTAGCGAAGGGGGGAAAGTCGCAATGCATCATGTGATGACAATGTGATGATGCGAGTTTGACACCCCTGTTGTAGAGGATAATAATACAGGTAGTCTTTGATTTACAACAGTTCGTTTAGTGACCATTCGAAGTTACAACGGGCACTGAAAATAGTAACTTATGACCATTTTCCACACTTATGACCGTTATAGCATCCCAGTGGTCATGTGATTTACATTCAGATGCTTGACAACTGATGGCTGCAGTTTTCAGGAGTCATTTTGAGACCTGACAAGCAAAGTCAATGGAGAATCCAGATTCCTTTAACAACCATATTAACTAATTTAACACCTGCAGTGATTCATTTAACAAATGTTAAGTCATAAAAATGGGACAAATTCACTTAACTAATTTTTCACTTAACATAAATTGTGGGATCAGTGGTGGTCATAAATTGAGGACTATCTGTAGACTCTTAAAAGCCTGAAACTTCCCTGTGTGCCACCTTATAACAGAGAATCAGAACAGGCTTAGATTTCTAAGGAAGAGGAAGTACCCTCTTCCTCACCATGGCTAAGTAGATGTTTTATTTAACCAGTATTGCATTCCTTCTTGACGATTAGCTCCATCCTTGTCTACATTCAGTTCCACAGAATACATAAAAGGAAGATGGCTCACTTCTGTAGTCAGTTGACTACTGAATGTTTCTAATCATAAATATGATTTCTAGTCATAAACATATAGAATCACTCAAAACCTTTTGGGCAGGGCTAAGAAAGTACAAACTTAGCAACTTCATAGCTTCAAAGTTCAAAATTATTTCTCTAAAATAGATTAAAACATACTATTTCTCGGTAAGGTATCTTTTCAATAATAGAAAGTCAAATGTGAACTGCAAGATATTTGCCTACTACTTAAAATATAATTTTGTAGATGAATTTTACTTGTGGTAAGAATATTAAGAGCAAGAAAAATAAGATCACATCAAAAATACTAATGTTGCCTAGCACATACTTGTTTTTTATACTTAAGCTCATTGAAACAAATAGAATCACAGAAGAGACTTCCTTCATTGACACTAATGTCACTGATGATAAAAATACTTCTCAGAAACATATATAAGAGGTTTGGAGATGCCTGTGGCAGAGCTTCAAAATTTAGCCTACAAAAAGAAGAAAAACAACAAATCAAAGAACATAGCATTTATTTTGTGGATGTTATTGTTTTAATGCTTTTTAAATTATTTAAATTGTTTTATAATTATAGAACTGTAAGCTGCTCAGAGTCATTTGATTGAGTTTTGCAGCTATGAAAATTGAAGGGAGGGAGGGAGGGAGGAAAGGATAGCATAAAAATGTAATAATAGCAGATAATGACTAAAACCAACAGAGTTAACTGGCTGCAATATCTTAAAATGAAAGACAATTCTAACTCTATTATAACTGGCAAATCTTTTGGATGACAACTTAATCACTAACATATTGCACCAGTACACATTTCTTTGCAATGTAACATTGCCATTGTAAATGATGATGACGACGATGATTGCTACCCCTGCAACTGACATCAATATTGTCATGTTACATGTGGTATCCACTGCTATACTGCAAGTATATTATGACAGCACATAGTTTACCTATGTAGCTTTGATCAGTTTCTCTAGTCTTAACTTACTTGTTTTACAGGAACAGTATTTCCAGAAAAACTACATTGTTCAAAACATAACCACTGAAGAAATGTGTTATTATTAAAATATGACCCTATGTTTTGACAATTGTTTCTAGGTATTTAGAAACATTTGTCAAACAGTTTAAAAGTGAGACACTATTCACTATCAAAAATAATAATATAAACTCGATAATTCGAAAAACAGCTCTCTTAGTTACCTGTTCTGTGGTACAGACAAAGTGCTGCTTACAGAAACTATAGTGACATCAGTAACAGGAATAGAAGGCACTGAGACAAAATAATCCCAGAGTGGTTGAAATGTTTTTTTGCATAATGCATAGTTTTCAATCTGAAAAGCAGACTAAAAATATAGTTATATTTTGAAATACCTTTTCTATGCTTATTTGAAATTATCATACATATTCAGTAAAGCTGATGAAAGCATTAGTAAAATGATAATCATATTCTTAGCTTTATACAAACTAAAGCAAAAACATTGCACAAGGTTCCTTAAAACAAAAGAGGAATTCTAGTGACATATGGTAGCAAGATGGACAGGTTCACAATCTATTTTGTATGTCTTACATTGGAACCTGTTGGAGTGGAGGCAAGATGCGGTGATGGAATTAAATGAAATGAAGTCACAAATCCTAGATTACTGTAAACTTAAATAAATCAGGGATGGTAGGGATATCTCACAAGCTAAATCTCTGGCCAGGAAGAATACAGTAAAAGATATAAGCTACAGATAAAGCAATGTAAAGAATGTTCAGCAGAATTGGCTGCTCAGAATTTTTCCTATAAATTTTTGAAGGATGGGTAATTTCAATTCAGGATAATGCAAAAAAAATTTTTTGTACTTTATATAAAAACTTGCAACAATATTAAAAATACTGGATTTGCATTAAATTAGGATCACAAAAATACTAAAATAAATAGCATCCTTTCCTTAACAGTAAAAATCTAATTGAATTACTGACGAAATTTTTTTTGAAATATTTTACTTTAGGGGGGGAAAAATCTTGTTTTTAGAGAAAATGTATCCTGAAATTGAGAGTCGGATTACAGAAGAATTGGAGTTATCAAAGCAAAAGTATTATATGCTACCTGAATCAGGTATGTTCGGACAATAGCAACAGATAGGGGAGGATAGGCAAGAATTGGTTTAGTTGTTTCTCCAATGCTATCACCAATAATTTTTCCATCTGAGTCATAGGCTGCAACTGCAAATACATAATTTTGATTGGCTTCTAAACCTTGTACTTCTAAGACACAAGTTTCATCAGCTGGTATCTGATAATAAAAAATGTGTTTGTTAAGATAAAAATAAAATCATGACAATATCAAAATAATGTTAATACCAAAATTTTATATTTCTTATGCTTTATGCTATTCCTCTGACAAAAGCCTCAAAACAACCGCACTCTCAAATGTTTTAAAACTAAAACCAATGTAAACATCCATACTCTAGATGGGCATACTTTTTCCCCCCATTTTAAATTTTTTATTCTCTATTATTATATAATTAAGCTGATGCTACTCAATTAGTCCTTAATTTACAACCAAAATTGAGACTGGAACTTCTGTCACTAAGTGAGAAGAAAATGAATTTAAAGTGGCCTCATTTATATAAAAGTCCATTTTTACATCACATGATTTTTTTAAGGTTCTCCAACCACTGCTCATGCCTAGCAATAGCTTTGAAGAAAACTCAAACTACCACCTTCATCGTTATTAAAGACATTACCGCTTCTGCTGTGTTCTTGAAACTGTAATTATTTAACCGAGCTTTTGGATTGCTTCCTTCTGCTACACACCCAAAAATGCTGTACCAAAAAACCTTAAAACACAAAAACAAATACATAACTGTTCTTAGTTCTACAGATAAAATTCTGCATGTATTTAAAAACTGTCTAAATTAATGGTTTCAGACTCTAGCTCATGGGTCATATGTGATCCTCCAGCTCATTTTATGTGGCTCTTACCTTAGTCACACACAGCTTGATAAAATCTGGGAAGTAGTTTAACAATTCCTGAGCAAACAGTAAAGTGAACAATGGCTCTGTGACTATAAGACAGGTTATGAGGTGGCTCTATCCCTACTTTCACCCCCCAGAGATATTAAAATAGCTAGGTCTGGAAACTTCTTCCTTTGCCACCATTGCAGATCTTCCATACTCTCTGCTAAGGCAACAAACTGGCAGGACTTGGCACACAACCTGGAGAGCAGCTGCCCTTAGTGTCTCCTTGCCAGGTGCTGAGCTGTATTACTCACTCTTTCGAAGTGAGCTTGTTCAGGTACTTAAACTTAAATGTAAACCTATGCCGTTTGAAATGATACCGGCAATTGTCCAAAACCACACACTTTTAATTATAATAATTTTTTCAAGAGAAATTGAACCACCAAAATGTTATTTTTATATTTTAAAACTTTACAACTCCAATTAAAATATATTTCATTTTCCAAAAATTGCTGCATTTTCACAACATGTATGTATGTAATTTTAAAAATCCTGTTGAAAGAACATTGAAAAATGATTATATTCTACCATCTAGTGGCACTTGGTTTACATTTTGGGTTTTTTATTTTAAAAAATGTGCAAAAATACCAACATACAGTATGTGAGCAAAAATGTTGCTCTTTTAATACTTAATGAGAACAAAAAACATCAGTAAATTGTAAATGTAAAATGTTTCAATATTGGATGAAGATTTTGTAGTGTATATTAAAATTCTAACAAATATTGTGTATACAACATTCAAAATATTTCTCTATATAATTAAGGCATGTCCCTCTCTAGAGTAGAACAAGTTGATGACATACTATACATTAAATCACAAGAGTGTTCCTCCCCCCCCCCCAAGAAAAAAGATAAATTACCTTCACATCTGAAGCAAATGGTGCTGGCTTAAATGCCATGGAACAATTTGTCCTAAAAAGAAGTATTGGAGGTGGTGGAACTTTGCTTTTCGTGCTAATTGTATGGTTTAATAAAGTGGCATTTAATGTATTTTGTTCAATTTCAGTTTTCTGAATTAGAATAAATGCTTCCTAGAATTTAAGCACAAATCCCAAGAAAGTAATTATTTCATTTAAATTTCTTTCATATGCAAAGTATAAAAGAATCACACAGTTAAAACCAAGGGCAGTTTAGTAGACAGTATTAGAATTATTACATGATTTTTCAAATGATCAGTTATTTACATTCCTGCAAGACACAATATCTTCTAGTCTGTTGCTGTGCTTTTGGTTTTATTTTTTGTAAGATTTATAATTTATTAACAAATGCAGAAGTTCATTCAGTTTTCCAGAACTAAAATGTTGTTCTTTCTTTCCAGATACTGTTTGGTTTCTTTTCTTTTAATACCCTACTTATTTATGATGCTTAATTTATATCACTGAATTTCTACCTGTATTTTTGGAAGTATTAGAAAACAGTTCACATGTCCCCCTGTGCCTAGCTTGCAAGGGGCTTCAGAATTTCTGAATGGTAACCTGCAGACCTACAAGGCTTAAGACACAATTCCGTCCCTTAAATGCCCCTAATTCTATCCTCTACTCATCACAGCATGCTCTGTGAATTAGCCTATAAATCACTATTCCTGCTTTACAGTAATGTAATAATTCAGCTTTCATTTACAGTAATAAAAAGGATTTTATTATTAAGTGCCTTTGCCTAGATTTGTAGGTTATTTTTATTTTACTTTTAAAAGTACTTCTATATTCCTTTTTTATACGGAAAATTCTTAAGTAATATCTGTTATTAAAAGAATTGCTATGACAATTTTCAGGAATGTTGAGTTTGTATGGAATCTACAATACATAAATACTGCTCCAATAAACTGAAAAATGAATCCAATATGAATGAAAAATATACCTCCAGAAGCTGATTTGCAGAATAACAATCTAATCTTGCTGGAAACATCAGCGTAGCTTTCTGCATCAAGTAGAGAGCTTTGGATAATTTATTCTTTTTTATTTTCTCCATTATCTCCAATTCTGTAAAAACAAATTTTTAAAAGTTAATACATTTTTTTCATATAAAGTTTAATTCTGTTAGCTATTTTTACAAGTACGTACCTGTTAGACATTTTAACTGGCTTACATTCCTTGCAGGACCCTTGGCCTTTGGGCTTTTGTCACCACTTTGAGTATCTAAAAAAAACGTAAGTGTGTGTGTACATATTATATGGTCTACAATTATACAGAAACACAGAAGAAGTAACAATTGTACAAGTGATCCTTGCTTAATGACCCCTGGTTCAGCAATCACTTGAACTTGTGATTGTACTGAACAAATGGTACTTATGACTGGTTCTTGAAGTCCCAGCCATCACAGTCTGTCTGCAGTCATGTGACTCCAACCTGAGCAATCAGGGCCCAGTTCAATATTACACCAGTGTAACTCTGGTGTATTACACCAGAGTCTCTAGGGAGTTGGGCAGCATAGAAATGCGACTAATAAATAAATAAACATCCTGCTGTCACATGATCACCATTTGCAACCTTCTTTGCCAGCTTACTACAGGCAAAGTCAATGAGGAAGCCAGAAAGTCATAAATGGCAACCGTATGAAGTCCTTATACAACAATGACTGATTTGCTTAAAGACAGCAAACAGGAAGTGCTGGAAGAGCCATGTTTAAGCTTTATGACATATGGAAATTCTGGTCCCAATTGCTGTTGTTAACTGAGAGTTATCTGTATATTTTTATTAAGTGTTGCCTTTGGCTTTCTGATACCACCCTAGGTTTTGGAATATTTTCCTTCTGATTTTTCTTTCAAGTAGAAGCCACAGATTTCAAATGCAGTTTCTTTTATATATACTCAAAACAGATCTAGCAGATTATTCAAAATGCTTTTTTAAATAATATCTAATATCAATAATCTAATATAGGATTTTTTTTAAATAAGAGATTTGATTATTTGAGGGTAGGTACCAAATGTCTGTGCTTCTCAAACTATAAACCTGAAGTAATGAAGAAACCAAGTCTGCTCAAATGTCAAATAAATACTTAGGCTGTATAGAATTCTTTCAAAAGGACTGCAAAATAGACTTTCTTTACTATCGATGTACTGTGATTATCACAAAACTTCAACAACCTGAAATAAACTGAAAATGGTGAAACCTTGTCCCTTTTTTAAAAACAGGATTTGATGATTGTTCTAGAGCTAACTTATATACTGCAAAGCACAGTAAAATATATTAACAAGTACATGACTTAAGTATATACAGTAATGGTACCTTAAATGGTAGGTAACATGGTTTGGCTATCCATCAAGACTCTTTTTTCTTTTTTCAAATGTATTTTATACTTCTTTTTCAATATTTACTCTGGTTTGTATTTACAACTGTATTTTATTCTTATTCAAGAAAGGAGGAAGAGGAGTTGAATCCAAAAATAATTAATAATCTGGACCCATGCTTGGCGGTATCTAGTCCAGCTTTATCTATTTATCTGTCCTAACTACTTTATCTGCTTCTCTGTCTTAGTTTTCTTAAAATAGTCACACTACTACTCTGATAGATTGGTTGTCTAATATGCCCCAAATAATCTTAGGATCTCTCCTAATGGCAGGTTTTTGAACACAAATAAAGGAAAGTCTTCTGTTTCACTGGAGTACATACTCGCACCTTCCAGTGTACCTTGCTGACCATTCTTTTCCTCACCTTTGCTAGGCAGACATCCCTTCCATCAAAGACTCATCTTGTTCTTCACATCAACTACTTTCCAACCTAGAAATAGCCAGCCACTTCCTCAACTCTGATGTTACTCTCTAACCCAATTCTGTTCACTGACCACATAATTTTTGGATACAAAAGGCTGCAGTAGAACAAGATGGGCATTTTGATTACATACAATCAGAAAAAAATGTGACATATCTCCATTATTCAGCTAGATTTGTATATAAAAAGAAAAAAGGCAATATAATTAATTTCACACTTGTAAACATTAAGCATCAGTGGCCACATTTGCAAGTCTGTAATATGTGGCATAAGCAAAGCAAAAATTTAGCTGGGTAGAAAAATATCATTTTTTATAACTTTATCATGGAAATTCATAAATACTACTGCTGAGAATAGTACCATGATAAAAATAATCTGGTTCCATAATAAATAAGTAATAGACATAATAAATAAATACTACACATTTTAAAAGTTATATTTTCATCTTTGTGAAACATAAAATTGGAATGGTCCTCCAGTATGAAATGTGAAATATGAAATTACCAAAAAGTGTTTATATCACCTTACTTTACCTACCTTGAGTTATATTAAGTAGTTTAACTGCTATTCGGTGCTGAGCCTGAATAAGGTCAATATGTAGATCCATAATAAAATTGTTTCCTATTGGTGATCTCTCATTATCAGATGATAAAGTTTTATTCACAACCTGCTTTTCTGTAATCTGATTGAAAGAAAATTTGCCAATTCATTTTATATATTTTAGGAAGCATTTTTTTCAAAATGGCTATTCAGCTTTCTTTTGGAATATTTTACTAGTTCTATTAAAGCAATGAAAAATCAAGAGTAATAATTAGTATAATACAAACCACAAGTATGAATAAAAACAAATCATAAAGGTTTGAAAAAAAACTTTTCTCAGAAATAAGTTAGTCATCATAATTAAATATCCTATGTTTAATTAAATGTTTAATTTAATTTTAATTTAATTTAATTTTTTAAAAAATGTTTAATTAAATACCCTGTATTTAAAAACTGTTCCAAGAATAATTAGAAGGGTTAGATTTTAAAAAAAGCCTGAGGTTTCAATTTCAGGTTTATTCTTAATTTTTGCAATAATGCTGTGTGTTTCTTTTCAGTACTTTTTTTTTTTTAGTATGACCATGATTAACTATGTTTTAGATTGTTGTCTTGCTGAAATATCCAGCTTGTTTTCAGCTTCTTTACTGGCTAGGGGAAATTAGCTTGTAGGATATGTTGCTATTTAATTGAATATATTGCTTATTCCACTTGCAGTACATTTCAAACAGAAAGCAAACAGAGCTAACCATGTTTAATTACTTTCTTCAAGTGTTTAACCTTTTTCTCCAAATATAAATTTGTGTTTCATCAATTGATCATGGTTTTCTCATGTGTACTTTCTGATAAGGTTTAAAAAAGTGTCCTTCTGACCATGCTGCCCAAAACTACAAGTAATCTGTGGACAATTGCTCCAGAGACAGTTGAATTTTTAGTTAATCTGCAGAGATCTGTTATTTTGAAAAGCTTACCTTTTTACAATAATTATCAAGGACTGATGTTCCATCAGGTAAAACTGTTAGTACATGAGCTCGGTTAATTGCTATAATTGCTCTGTCAATATACTCATAAGCCAAAAATAATTGTTCTTGGGGAGGTTGCTGAAATATATCCATACATTTGATTAATGAAGACAAAAGTGAGAAAAAGGCAATTAATTTTTGCTTCTAAGATTTTATTTTAAGGACTACAGAGAAAACCAAGAGAAATAAAATGACATCTATTATTTCTAGTTGTTAATTTTGGGAAATTGTGAAACTCTTAAGTCTTAAGCAACAGAATTACATTCTGAGCAGCACCACTATATTAAATTCAGCTGAGTCATTAAAAATTACAGTGAAGCAGCGTTAACAACCTCAAGGTAAACCAATATGCTTAAAGGCTTAATGACATAATTTCTTTCAGGACAAGGACACATAACATTTTAAAAACAGTGAGACAGAGTAGGGGGAGTGAATGCATGGGGTTCTCCTCTAACCAGTCAGTGGCAGAGACCAGTTACTAAGGAGGCACATTGTAGGAATGAGGAGGTATAGAGTGTGAGGTCTCTGACTGGCCTTGAGAGCTATTATTTAAGTGCCCCCTCCCCGGGAGTTTCCCCTCACACTTTGCATTGATAGACTGACATATGAGGATGGCTGGATGAGGGACAAGGCCACTAGCCAAGGAGGAGGGAGGTCAGGGTAGGAGACAGGGGATCCTCTAAAGGCTTGAAACGGGATAACAAATTCAAGTGGTGACGAGCATGATGATACGGGAGCCAAAAGGCAGGCCCTTGCAGGCATGTTCCAGCCCTTTGAGCTCACATATAAACCTTGGACAATGGACCTTTGAAGGCCTGGGTCTTCAGCTACTGCTGATGAATGGCAGGTTGGTTAACAAAAAGGCTCCGCCCCTCTTTATTTGTGACCCCTCCAGAGAGAACAAGTCACAGACCTGACTGACACCAGACAGTAGAGTTCTCCTCTCAAAAATATGTCTAGCCAAATTAAGGCTCTGGCCCCAACCAAGACCTAAGGGAATGTATATGCCCAATTATCAGTGAATCATTTCACCCTGTTGAAACTGAGGAAATAGACAGTCTTTGGAGCTGTCAGTGCAACTATCTGCTTATTAGATTCTTGTCCCTCCTGGCTGGTGAAAGCCTCCAAGACGGTGACATGCAGGTGCGTCTAGGTAATGATTAAAACCGCAAGAGAGGGTGTACAGTTGCAAGAAAAAGTATGTGAACCCCTTGGGATTACATGGAATTTTGCATGAATTGGTCACAAAATGTGCTCTGAACTTCATCTAGAACAATAGAAAAACACAGTCTGCTTAAAATAATACTACACAAACATTAGATGTTGCCATGGTTTAATTGAACATAACATGTAAACATTCACAGTGCAGGGAGGAAAAAGTATGTGAACCTGTGGACTTAATAACTGGTTGACCCTCCTTTGGCAGCAATAACCTCAACCAAAAGTTTCCTGTAGTTGCAGATCAGACCTGCACAACGATCTGGAGTAATTTTGGACCATTCCTCTTCACAAAACTGTTTCAGTGTAGCAATATTCTTGGGATGTCTGGTGTGAATCGCTCTCTTAAGGTCATGCCACAGCATTTCAATTGGGTTGAGGTCAGGACTCCACTCCAGAAGGTGTATTCTGTGCTGTTGAAGCCATTTTTTTGTTGAATTACTTGTATGCTTTGGGTCATTGTCCTGTTGCATCACTCATCCTCTGCGGAGCTTCAGTTGGCGGACAGATGGTTGTACGTTTTCCTGCAAAATGTCTTGATAAACTCTGGAATTCATTTTCCCATCAATGACAGCAATCCGTCCAGACCCTGAGGCAGCAAAGCAGCCTCAAACCATGATGCTCCCTCCTCCATGTTTTACAGTGGAGATGAGGTTTTAATGTTGGTGTGCTGTGCCTTTTTTTCTCCACACATAGTGTTGTGTGTTCTTCCCAAACAACTCAATCCACAGTATATTTTGCCAGTAGTGCTATGGAACATCCAGGTGCCCTTTTGCAAACTTCAAACGTGCTACAATATTTTTTGGGGACAGCAATGGCTTCCTCCGTGGTGTCCTCCCAGGTACTCCGTTCTTGTTTAATGTTTTCCTTATTGTAGATGTGTCAACAAAAATGTTAGCATGTGCCAGAGATTTCTGTAGGTCTTTAGCTGACACTCTAGGATTCTTCTTTACCTCATGAAGCATTCTGTGCTGTGCTCTTGCAGTCATTTTTACAGGACGACCACGCCTAGGGAGAGTAGCAACAGTGCTAAACTTTCTCCATTTGTAGAGTCTGTCTTACCGTGGACACATGAACATCAAGGCTTTTGGAGGTACTTTTGTAACCCTTTCCAGCTTCATGCAAGTCAACAATTCTTGATCATAGGTCTTCTGAGAGCTCTTTTCTGCGAGCCATGGTTCACATCAGACAGTGCTTCTTGAAACCAGTAAACCCAAAATAGGTGTGTGTTTTTAAAGGGCAGGACAGCTGTCAGCAACACATCCAATATCATCACACTGATTGGAGTCAAGGTTGGCTCACTCCTGGCTCCAATTAGCTCTTGTAGAAGTCATTAGGCTAGAGTCTCACATACTTTTTCCTCCCTGCACTGTGAATGTTTACATGTTATGTTCAATTAAACCATGGCAACATCTAATGTTTGTGTAGTATTATTTTACGCAGACTGTGTTTTTCTATTGTTGTGACTTAGATGAAGTTTAGAGCACATTTTATGGCCAATTCATGCAAAACTCCATGTAATCCCAAGGGGTTCACATACTTTTTCTTGCAACTGTACCTGGCATCATTTAAGATTGAACTAGATTGGCTCAAATCAGATAAAGGTTCTTTTGTTCTTGTTTAATAGGAGATAATTCAATTTAAATTTTAGCTGTTCCAAAAGCTATTCTTCTTAATAGCCATGCCACAGAATGAAAAGAATAAAATACTTTTATCATCTCTCTTCCCCAATCACTGAAATAGTGGGCTATTACTGATTCAGCATGTGAAATTCTTAAAGGAATTTTAGTTCCTTTCAGTTGGTCTGGGAATTCCTCTCTATTTTGGATTTTACTTGAGTTAGAAAAAAAAGAGTGTAACTCTTTTCTTTGAAACTAACATTTCACATGATGAATTCTTATTTCTGGACTGAAACACAGCAAGCCTTTCCAGTATTTAGCTATCTTCTCTTTTTTGGAATAAACTTTTTTAAACTACAATTTTCACTTGGTACTGAATCAGTGGTTTTTCAAAATTATAAGCAATCTACAAATATCTACGGTAGTTGTTAAGGGAAAAATACCTCTATTAATGAAGAAATGTTACCGATGTAGTATTCTGAAAACAGAGAATCATCTTCTGCTAAAACTGCAGGAAAGGAAAAAGTAAAACTAAGATTTTTAACCGTAAATGAAATGTAGGCTCTAATAGGCATGTAGTCTCTCATAAAATATCTGTAACTAGCTCTCAGTTTTTAATTGTGTAACTCAGTAATTGAGATAGCAATAAAACTTAGTTATATACCGCTTTACAGCCCTCTCTAAGCAGTTTACAGAGTGGGCATATCTGGGTCCTCATTTTATTGACCTTGGAAGGATGGAAGGCTGAGTCAAGCTTGAGCCTGATGGGATTTGAACTGTCAAATTACAGGCAGCCGGCAGGCAGCAGAAGTACCCTGCAGTGCTGCACTCTAACCACTGCGCCACCATGGAGATATTACATAGCCTAATGCCTACAATTTTATTTCTGACAACCTTTGCCAGGTAGCACTTTCAGCTCCATCATACCAAGGGAAAGTGACCCAGCTCCTTCCACATCAGACATACAGGAACCCCCCCCCCCCTTTTGAGATATTAGATTTTTAATTGTCTGATGGGTTTTAGTTGGGAGGTTTTTAAATTTTCGGCCAAAGTTTATAATTCTTTTAAATTTTTAAATTTTGTATTGGAATGTTTTTATTTCTGGCTGTGCACCGCCCTGAGTCCAGCAGGAGAAGGGCGGTATATAAATTTAAATTAAATAAATAAATAAACAAACAAACAAACAAAGGGAAACAAATAATTTCCTAATCGGGGGCTGGCAATTGCCTCTAGGGGTGCAGCTGGGTTGCAGAATACCTTGTGTGATTTGGGGAAAATAACGTCAGAAAAGGGAAGCAACAGATGTTTCTCATATTCCACAGTTTTCCCTGTGAACTTAGAAGGGGAGGCAGACTCTGATGAGGAAGGTGATGTAATGATATGTGGGAATGACTTTGGGAGAGAGGAGAAGGCAATGCAGCTAAGGGAACAGTCAGACAAAAGACAGCTGAGCCTGCAGCAGGAATGTGGGCAGGGCAAGGGGCTCAGAAGAATCCCTCTGTAGTTTCTTGGGCTATAAAGGAGATGGGGGGAGAGAGGTACTTTCAAATGTGCAAGATTTCATTAATGTACTTTTACAATAAAGTAGAATTAGCTCATCTAGTTATATTTTCTGTCTGGTCTACCACATAAGACTGACACAAACAGATTGCAAGATATTATTATTAGCATACTGATGACATTTCATCCTATAGTGGCAGATGGCATCTCCTAGCTTCTTCATATAGATGTTAAATAAAATAGAGTGAGTTTAATATTTTATAACACTACGTAGTGTTATTACGCGTTGGCAACTGAATTGTAAAAACCATGTACCTGGTATGTCTCCAGATTTGAAGTCTGCAATATTTTCCATCACTGATGTTAGCCTTAATGATACTTCAGCTATTAATACAGGATTAGTGATTCCAAGATTAATGGTGTGAATTACTTCATTAATTACATGAATAATGTGAAGCCACTAGGCAAACAAACAAAATTAAAGCCAAGATTGTTAGAAATTTATTATAGGATTTACAAATAGGAAATAAATAGTTAGTCTTCACCTTACAATTCATTGAGTGACCATTCAAAATTACAAAGAAACTGAAAAAACTTACGACTGTTTTTCGCACTTACAACTGTTGCAGCATCCTATAGTAACATGATCAAAATGTGGATGCTTGGAAGCTGGTATGTATTTATGATGGTTGCAATGTTCCAGGATCATATGATCAACTCGTATGACCTTCTGAAAGGTCACAATGGTGAAGCCAATTCTCTTAATAATTGTGTAGTTAACTTAACTGCAGTGATTCACTTACTAATTGTGGCAAGAAAAGTCGTAAAACTCACTTAACTACTGTATTGCTTAGCAATGGAAATTTTGTGGGTTCAATGGTGATCTTAAGTCAAGAAATGCCTGTATACAGACATGAACAATACATATACCAAGATAATTTTGCTTACTCATAGCTTTTGGCCAGGCAATCAGTGCAATCACAAAATACTAGTTCCCACTTACCCAAGGCAACTTTTCAAATTTTCTAAAGCTAGGCAAAGGCTAGGAAGCTTACTCATCAAATTTCAGTTAACATATTCATTGCTTTCACAGCAACTGTTTAATGAACCATCAAGAAATGGTATTTTAGGTGTCCATCTCAGTGGTGGGTTTCAAAAATTTTTATTACCGGTTCTGTGGGTGTGCTTGGTGGGCGTGATATGGCTTGCTGGGTGTGGCTTGGTGGGCATGGCAGGGGAAGGTTACTGCAAAATCCCCATTTCCTCCTGATCAGCTGGGACTCAGGAGACAGAGAATAGATGGGGGCGGGGTCAGTCAGAGGTGGTATTTACTGGTTTTCCGAACTACTCAAAATTTCTGCTACCGGTTCTCCAGAACTGGTCAGAACCTGCTGAAACCCACCTCTGAGTACAATGCATATTCTTTTTGATTGATAAGAGGTAAACAATTATATGGTGATTTCAAAATGGTCTCTCTGAATTTAGCTTTCATAGAATAATGTCAGCATCACTGGCGTAAATTCAGTTTGGTCACACTTGTGACATACTGGCCAAACCATGCCATAACTGTCCATCATATCATTACTAAGGAGTTCCAAATGTGATACGGTAATCTATTTTTTTCTTTTCCTTCCTAAAACTTATATGAAACCCTTGCTTGCCCATAATATGTAGAAGATTGTTGAAGTATGAGAATGTGGTAAAGAACGTGAATCAATGAATGAAATGTAAAAAAGAAATACAAATATGTTATATGTTTTTGATAAAAAAGGAAGGGAAATGATGTAATAAATGTAAACTGAAGTATTTTGTTTTATGGAGTGGAACTGATAAATACATGAGAAGAACTGGAGCTATATATTTAGTTATGAAAGAAAAATCTAAAATGCATCTAAGAGACTATGAACCATTGTCATTTAGAGTGATGTGGCTATGTATGAAAATAAGAATTCATAGGTTGGTGTCATCTGCATACTATGCTCTAATGGATGATCAAAACATGAAGTAGTTTTAAAAAGAACTATATAAACATTCTGAATTAATCAAACCAGATCAAAACTTAGTCTGTAAGATCACATAAATTGACAGCTGAAGACAAGGTAAGATAGTTATTGGGCCCTTTGGAGAACCAAAAATGAATAATCAGTGATAAGTACGAATTGGTTTGAATGCAGTTTATGTCTATTAAACTGTAACTACTAATGGTAAAGGAATGAAATTTATATGTTTCATTGATCTGATACAATTTTTAAAACCGAGGATCCCCTCAATTTTTCATTGTATAAGATCAATGAAACTTTTAAATGAAGAATGTGAAAAATGAAAGCTTGATAAAGATTTCAATTTTTGAATGTTTAGTGAATGGTTCAATATTGAACAAAACTGAATTGAAAAGTAAGTCACCAGTAAAAAAGAAACATATTGAGATGGTCTGGTCATATGAATCAGGACTAAAATGTAAAAGAAGTATATAAAAGAAGAGTAAATGGGCTGAAAAAGGAAAATTGAGAAAGTTATGATTGGATGAACTTTGTAAGATCTTCATATGACAAGTTTAAAAAGAAACAGGCAATGCGTGAAGTGGTATATGGATGTGATGGAAGCAACAATTCTTTACAAAAATAGAAATACTGTATATGAAGACTGTTCGGTGAATGGTGTTGATGTGAATTAGATTTACATTTCTTTCTTTCTTCTCTTCTTACCTGTTGCTTGCAGTTTATCTTGTTTAATTTTAAAGCATAAACATTTCCCAAATCTCCTTGTCAATTTCTTCTCTACAATCTTTGTTATGCTATTTTCTTCTAGTTCTTCCAACTATTACTTCCTAAGGGGCTCCTTCTTTAAATCAAGCTGAACTGGAGCATTTCTGTCTGTTGTCTTCTACATGCTCAGCTTTTAGCTGATTACATATGGCCTCCTTGCCCTATATGGCATATCATAAGCAAATTGAACTTAATTTTCCTTACAGAAATTATCCTAGTTATACTAGGCAGAGTTTAACAAGCAAATTCCCACTTCAAAATCAATAAGTTAGCTGATTATATGTATGTAGGTTCATATTGATCTGTAAATTTATAAGTGTATGATAAGTTTACCTTGGGTGTTTGGTATTTATGAATGAACTTTAAGAAGTTACTTCCACTCATCTGGATCTTTTGAATTCCTACTTTACACTTTTGCCACAAAAACATGGTTGCATCAATTATCATTTCTCTGGCCGGCTGGTGATCCTGAAAGATAAATATTTTTCGAATGCTCCTTAACAAATAGTTGTCAACAAGCAATAGTTATCAAATACTTTTCTACTGAATAAGTTATTTTTCTCAAATGCACGATCCTCGTTATTCCTTCAGTAATTGAAAGACCTGCATATTTGCATCCATCACAAAGTACATATTTAAAATGTGCAAAAACCTCAGAAATCAAAATTATACTTCAGTAAAAGTACTTTGCGTTATGTTGATTCATATTATGATTTTGTAATATCTGTAAAACATATAGTGTTTTTCAACTTTAAACAGAATTATTTTAGTTTCTAATTTCAGATGTACTTAACATACACTGCTATTTGAAGCTAATTAGATCATACAATTTATTTCAAAGTTATTCAGTGGTAAGCTCAGTGCATACTGAAAAAATATTGAAAAAAATCAGAACACTCTCCGGTATTCTTGTCTCCTGTCCACAGACTAACCAGTGCAATCATTAATACCTTCCAGTACCACTTGGCTCAATTTGCACTACTTATTCATTTAGATTTTGCTTAGTATAACCATTTTCATTTATAAATTATGGTTTGAAGTTAATCACAGTTAAATAAACTACAGATTAGAAAAATGTCTTAGTCCAATCTTTTTTAACAAGGTGACCCAAAGAAGTTACCTATTATTCCTTCCTTCTCCTATCTTCCTCACAACAACATGCTTGTGAGGCAGATAAAAATCTTAATGTTACTGCACATGAAAAACTCAACCAAAGTTTCAACAAAGAAATTGTTAACATTTTAGATCAAACTGAATACAAAAATGCTAGGGGATAATGAAATCAGGCATCAACAGAAGCATAGAGATAAACCATATTTACACCCCATTAATTTAACACTTCCATTTCATATACTTTATACCAATGATTTTACTATACCTCTTCAGATTTACAGACAGAAGAATAAAGAGTCTTTGCCAGCAGAAAAAGTTCATCAGTAATTTTTGATCCTTCTGGAATTGCAATTTATTTTAAACAGAAAAAAAATAAATCAATATTATATTAAGATATTAGTTAAATTCAAATTTTCCGTTTATTAGGGTTAGCTTGAAAATGAAAATTATGAAAATGAAGTATAGTTTCAATTTTATATATTTCTTTTTGAATAAAACTAACAAAATGGGAATAAATTTATATCTAAGAAAATGCCAGCTTAAATAAGAATTCATTTTTGTTTAATAACAGCAAATATAAAGTATAACACATTAGCAACAAAAATATTATTTTTCTACCAATCTTTTTTATTTAATCTTTTGTGTGAAAATATGAACCTGTCATTTGTTTCTTTTTAATATAATGTAATATAATTATCTGATCAAAACTTAAGTAATAGCCTGATCCTGTTGTGCCATCAATTCACACGTTCAAGGTTTAAAGTAGACATTACTGCAGCATTTCTAGACTGTTAACATAATTTACAACAAAATGCAGTATCAATATGCTAGTACTGGAACCAGGACATTACTGCAACATATTAATTTAATGTTAAGAATTTAGAAATCCCAAATAATTGATTATTTTATTTATCAGAAAGATCATATTTTAACTAAATTAATGAAATTCAGTAAATTAATCTGTAACCCACCTAGAAATCCTATATATTTTTTCCCTGCACTACGAAAAGCACCTGTTTCTCGGATATTATCTCCTTGAATACACAAACCATGTCTTGCTTTCCTTATGGTCAATAAATTCTGCATTAGAAGTAGTAGCTTGATTTCTGCTTCTGCTTTCTTCCACACTGGACTGCTTTGATTCTAATATATAAAGAAATAAGAATTAATATAGGGCTTATTATTATTTTTAAATAATGAAACTACATGATCTATGATTGTATTATAGAACTGAATAAAACTAATAAAATTCATTACCTGAAGAAATGAAAAAAACAGTACAACTGCATGTTCAAATGAATCCCATTCCTCATAACTGAAGACTATCTTAATAAACCTTAATGCAGCATCTGCGGAAATACCATTTTTCCCTGTAAGAGTAATATGAACGGTTTAAGAATATTCCATTCTTCATAAACTGTAATAAAAACCCACAGACTCTTTTAAATTATTAGGCAAGTGAGTATTTTAACCATATCATCATTTTAATGCATATTTTCCACCTCCAAGCTGTATACACCTGAATGCCTTAGTGGATATAAGCATAGCAGGTGATGTGTGTTTGTGTAATGAGGGAGGGTGTGGCCTAAGAAGATCAACACCCTATATCACCCTATATGCATAATCATTAGGCACTTCTTTTCCTCAGGTAAAATGGACCAAAAAAGAGATTTAACTGACTCTGAAATATCAAAAATTGAAAAAAGTCTTTCAAAGGGATGTAGCACTCTTTTTTTTTTAAGTTTTATTGGATTTTTATTTTTAAATATACATCAACATCTATACATGAACAGTGTGGCCTCTGGGTATAATTCATTTTGATACAAGTAGCAATAATAATATTAATAATATTTGTAACATTAATCAAATTTATGTAATCCTAGTATTAATATACATGTTTGTTTTAAAGTAATCATTCAATATTTCAATGTTCCATTTTAATGCCAATGATATTATTTAAGCATACATAGTAATACCATCTTTCAGCCTCTAGTCTTTCCATCTAGTTATTGCTTGCATTCTATTATATAAAAATTATATATGCTAATATTCCTCCTGTTTCTTATTTCTACCTCTATTCTAGCTTCTAGTCAAGGCACCATTACTAATCCTAGTGTTAATACACGTTTATATTAAGACATAGTCCTTCATTATTTGGTTGTTCAATGTTTCAATACACCAATCTAGTACCAATCATCATATTATTTAAACATACATAATACCATCTTTCTACCTCCAATCTTTCCATCTAACTATTGCTTTATATAAAAGTGTGAATTGTTATTTCTACCTCTATTCTAGTTTTTAATCAGGCCATCATATTAGAAAATTTCCTTTCCATCCATCATCGCCTGTTTTAATACTTCAATTCTTATTCGTTTTTTAGCTTGCCTCCCATAGTCCTCTCTTAGATGTTTGTCTCTATCAACATCTGCATCTTCACCATTCTGTCTAAATATTTCTCCCATCTCTATCCCCCTAAGCTTCCAGGTCTCCAGAGTGTCCACCCAAGCCCCTATCTCACCTTCAAAAGTATCTTCCAGTTTATCCGACTCCATTTTCAAATCTCTTAAAATACTTTTCCCTTGATTTATTTCATCAGTCATTATTATCTTTATCGTCTTCTCCTTCTCATCTCCTTGCTTTATTTGCTTATTTGTCTGTTCTATCTTTTCCTCCATTCTTTCTGTTGTCTCCTCTCTTTCCTAAATTCTTTGATCTTCATTCATTATCAGTTGTAGGATATTTTCTATTTTCCTATTTATGCCTTGCACTAAGTTCTTTATCTCTCTGTGATTCTTTGTCATAGTATCCCTAATGCCTTGAAACATCAACACCATTTCTTTTAAAATCTCATTCATTTCCCCCTAAAAGGAGCATCTTATCTTATTTTGGTAAATCCCGCTCTTACTCAATAGTCCAAAAACAATATATTCAGGTCCAATGTTGCTCCTCAGAAAGTTCAATAATCATAGTTCTTTACATCACAGGATTATTAATCTGTTCCATTTAAATAGTCCAGGCAGCTTTCCAAAAATCAAAAGTCACTTTACTTTACTTAAAGGTCTTGCTTGTTTTCACAATAGAGTCCAGTAATAATAAACTAAATATTTATAGAACAATGAGTATCACCACTGTACTCCAGATGGATGTTGTTTATTTCTCTTATCTGAAATTTTGCATCTTGTAGAGGTATGATATATTTTCCATTTACCAATAGATGGCACCCTCAGCTTAGATTTTAGCATTGTTTTGAGTCTGACTAATCCAAATTTAATTCAATTTATGGAAGCAAAGTCAGCTATTCAAGTAGATAGTTCCAGCATTTTATAATTCCTTTCCAGAACAACGCCTACCCAGTTAAAAATCCAATTTTCTATGTTTTAAAAGGTCTTTAGCTTTTCTCCCCTTAGTCCCTTTCTTTCAGGTCAAGGATGTCAGTTTTTGAAGACAATTTTCTTTTTGCTTCTAAACTGCCACATATTTTAACTGGGGAAGTTGGAGGGAGTTGTTGTGAGAGCAGTAGAAATTTAGTCATAACAACATTCCGTATTCAAGGACTTTTGCCTGCGTCTGATAGAGACTGCCTGAGGATTTTATCCGGTAGAGTGTGAAGAGTTGATTGGACAATGTGATGAACTTGTGGACGTGGGGCAGGGCTGTGAACTCTTAGCTGGGCGGGGAAAACTGGAAGCTTTTAGATTCAGGTTTTCCCAGATGTGCCAACATGACATCTCTAATAAATTGGAACGTTGAGGAACCTCAGGCCTCAGAGTTTTATTTTGTTGGGGGTGTTCCTTGGAACCCTGACATAGGATTTTTCTCTCTATGGTAATTCACCATTTTAAGAAATAGTCCTTAGAGTTTCTTTTCCTCGGTTTTCTTCTTCTTTTTTCTTTTAAAGTTAGGGTCTAAATAAAAAAGGAATCTTCTCACCCAGCTCCAGTCACTATTCATCTACACCACTCCTGCACATTTCTTTGTTGCCTCGGTTGTCCCAGCTTCATGGCAGCCATGATGGCTGCCTCTTCTTGTTGTTGTGGATGAGAGGAAAGAAGCCCTGGGTTAAGCAGGAGAGTTGTGCCTCTCTGTGACCTGCAGGGCGCCCCTCTTTACTTCACCACCCCTACAGGGTGGTGTTAGCTCCTTTCGGAGCACTCCAACAGGGATAACTCAGTGTGGGAGTGCAGAGACCCACACCTCATGTCTGATCTCGCTTCAACATCAGCCAGAAGTTTGGGATGTAGCACTCTTGAAATTGATAAGCTAGTTGGACCTTTTCAGGTTGAAGTTGGACTCAAAATCCTCTCCCAAACTTACTGCCAGTTTTTAGAAGACACTTTGTTCAAGCAGTGGTACAGGAAAATGTCTGCATCTTTCAAGAAGACCATGATTTTTAAGCAGGACAATGCCCCATGCACTGAAGTACTCCACTGCATGGCTAGCTAGTAAAAGTCTTAAAGATGAAAGAATAATGACATGGCCCCCTTCCTCACCTGACTCTGTTATTCTATTTATTATAGCAACATATTATATTTTATATTAATGGATTTTCATTTTTTCTGTTGTATCTTTTTCATCTTTTTTAAAACTTTTGTCATTTATTTTCAATAATGTACATGTTTTTGTGTTTTGTTCCTTTTGTTCTTTTTCTATTATTTTAAAAGCTATAAATATATATATATATATATATATATATATATATATATATATATA
>WNWU01013802.1:13278281-13289161 GCA_012654045.1 Ptyas mucosa
CCCAGCTGAGCCGCGCGATCATCAGAGGCTTTTTTTTTTTACTTTTAAAAACATTTTTTCGGCCAAAGAGGTTGTAGAAAAAATGCTTTTAAAAGAGAAAAAAAAGGCTCTGATGATCGCGCGGCTCAGCTGAGCATGGGGGGGGGGGGCAGGGATTTTTGCTCTGGTTCACCAAACCACCTGCCATCATTGTTATTGGATCAGGCAATCCGGTCCAAACCGGGAGCATTTCACCCCTGGTATGTAGTCATTACTAAATGGGAATGCTTTTCATGAAATAATGACAGTATAGCGAACACAGATTGATCAGAAAAATACTAATTTTGCTATGTTCAAAATAGAATTTCAAGAAAGTTAATTTAATCTCCATGTTTCTCCAAGTATCTTTTTAGATACTAAAAAGAGAAAAATCTATCATGTTTGTTAAGAGCAATTGCCTGGTCCCCAAAGGCAAATTAAAATTTAGATACTGGAAGAGAACCGATAACATTTCGCCTTTTATAACGAAAATTTATTGGTTTGGCTGATGTACCTAAAATTAATATTTTTTGTTTTAAATTATCCTACATAGTAATGAAGACATCTACAGTATTGTATCTTTTTAACCAACTTTTTTCAAGCTAAAGAAAAAAAAATGTAACT
This sequence comes from Ptyas mucosa, assembly GCA_012654045.1. Lineage (NCBI taxonomy): Eukaryota > Metazoa > Chordata > Lepidosauria > Squamata > Colubridae > Ptyas > Ptyas mucosa. The sequence continues at coordinate 13,278,924 of WNWU01013802.1, forward strand.
GTGAAAAATAGCCACTAGATGGCACTGGAATTCAACCTAATACAATAAGAGTCTTCTATATAACCATGTAATTTTTATACTGCACATAGCTGTGCAGTATAATATTTTTATATACTTAGTTTATTTTGAACATGTGAAAGCACAAAATAATAAAAATATGTACAGGACTATATATACAGTATATTTTATAAATACCGGTATTCCATGATCACATCTTTATAGTTCTGAACCCATCTTAGTTCTCACATTCTTAAAGCAAGTTTTATACTCTTATTTAAATATTATTATTTGCTTTTGAACTTCCCCAGAGAGCTATCAGTCCTATATAGTCAGCAAAAAGGAAAAGGAAAAAGGAAAACAGATAATTGCTTTTAAAGAAAAGGGGATCCATAGCCAAGCAAGTCCTAATTTGACCTTTTGTTCACAAATCAACCACAAATCAAAAGGGGCAAGATAAAATATTCTGAATCAGATTTTTCCATAGCCTTGTTGATAATATCATGCTTTCTCCTGGCATGAGATAAGAACTCTCTTAACAGTCACAAAGGACAAGTACATATTCTTGTAACAGAAAACAGCATCACAAGTCATTTAGCCAAGAGGTCTCCAACCTTTGCTGACCAGTTTGGGGGGGGGAGGGAGAGGGAGGGGGAGAGGAAATGGTTCTGTGTGAGTAGTAAGCACACACACTTGCATACGCAGCTCCATTTGCACAAATCCAGGCACAAATGAAGCTTCACACGTAAGTGTGAGTACCTGTTGTTCATGCAAATGGCCACATGTGAGTGGCCACATGTGCCTGCCACTCACAAAGCAGTTCCAAACGGGCCACAGACAAGTACCAGGTCATGGCCCGGGGATTGGGGACTCCTGATTTAGCCCTTAAAGCGCATTCCAATGATGCACAGGACCCTTTTGGAGCTTTCCTCTAGGTTCAAATAATAATGCATATTTAAATACAAAGACAATAAATATGATTAATAAATCATACATTAAAATGACAAGGCAGTCATTCTGAAAACGGATTCCCAATTTTCTTACTTGTTTCTAAATCTGATCCCTGCGAAAGCGCATCCCCCCCCCCCCACTCCCCGCACAGAAGAGAAACAAAAGTTTCTCTTCTGGAGCAAACACATCTCTCTTCCTAATTATCTCTATAGTTAAAAGTTTCCTATTCAAAAAATAAGTTTTGGTTTCTTGTTATTATTTAAGGAATGCATTTTAACAATACATATTTATAATGCAAATAAAAGTTGAGAATTCCCCAACACACAATGAATAGTAATTTTAAAAATATTTTGATAAAGAGCAGGCAAACAAATAAATGCTTATACTTTATTTCATGTACCTTAGCTGATTGGCCTATAGTCATCAAGTGCCTACATATGGTATATATAAGAACTGTACCTATAAGAAAAAATATTTGAACATATAAACACCATAGTTCTTTATTGTGATGAATTTTGTGAATAAATTACAAGCTATCTTTATTTTTATCCAACCTGTTTATTTACAAATGAACCAAAAATATTGATTAAAATGGTGCAATATTTTACATCCTAACTGTATCATTTCTACAATTCAAATATCTTATGAACAATGTACACAATCTTATCTGTAATAAAATTCTTGATACTATATAACAGTGATGGCTAACCTTTTTGCCATCACGTGCCAGGAGCGAGAAGGAGCAGGGGGGGTGTCACACACGTGCGTGCCCAGTTCCACACCCATAATTCTATGCGCCCCGCCCCCGCGCATGCAACCCCTGCCGGAAGTTGACAAATGGGCCGTTTTCGCCCTCCCCAGACTCCTAGAAAAGCTCTGGAGCCTGGGGAGAGAGAAAACCAGGCCTTCCCCACCATCTCCCGAGGCCCTCTGGAGTCAGGAAACAGCCTGTTTCCCTACTTCTGGTGGGTCCAGAAGGCCCAAAAATCAGCTGAGCTCTAATGCCCACTGATATGGCTACGTGTGCCACCTTTGGCACGCGTGCCATAGGTTCACTATCACGGCTATATAATGTATCATCCTCTTAAAATATCTCAATTTTAAATATTTTTATGATGCTTTTCCTAAACATTAGCAATTCCAAAATATGAACTATCCTCTCAGTTGTACACATTTTACGTACTACTGTTAATATTTTCTTAAAAACACAGTATCCCATTACATTTCTATCAACATTGAAAATATGATACAGAAAATTATTAAAGGTAAAGAGAAATGTTAAATCCTTCTTCAGATGATTTAGCTGTTTAAAAAGAGTTGCTTCAAAGCAAGATGAGCGGCAAACAAATTTAATAAATATATAAATTCTCAAATTGGAAATCGTGTTGAAATTTCAAAAGATTCCTCCAATATAGGACATAGGACAATATTTAATATTTAGGACTACATTCAGAGTTTTAAAAATGTGGCATACCATTGTAGACGATCCAACATAAGTGTTCATGGGGCAAAGTCATCTGCATGACGAGTTGCACTATGGTTAAGATATTAAAACATGTCTTCACAGAATCTTGATTTAGGAGATCACTGTCTTTATCACATACTATTTTATAAAGGCAAATATTCCTTGCTTGCAGAACATGGAGCTAAGATGAATGATAAGAAATTACTGAAATCAGAAATATATCATCAAAATGTGTCAATGTGATTTCTACAGCTTTTTTCAATTATTTTATTGCCCCGCCAATAGTACTGAGGGAAGTCACCCCTCCTAGAAGAATGAAATATTTTGAGAAATATTTTAAAAAGCAGAATATTATATTTCCCCTAAAAGAGAAATGAAAATCTTAAGGGAGACAGAAACTCCCTGCCCCCAGCAGGTATTTAGTGCCCATTAAGAAAGACTGGGCCAGCCTATCTACAAAACAAAAGACCTTCAGCTCCAGGATGATAGGATTATCCTTCAGGGAAAAGCCATTCAGCCACAATAGGAACTGCACAACAAGCCCCTTCATTGCATCAGCCCAAGCTTTAACCAAGCTTGATTCAGATAATCTACAAAATTAGCTGTGACCCCTGCATAGCCCCATTGGAGTCTGGCAGCAACCAACAGAATACATGCTCTTGCCACAGGAACAGGAAGCTCACGTTCAAAGCCCAGAGAGGGTATAAATAACCTTCACTCTCCATTCCATGTGGAGTCAGCTGCCCAGAATCACATGTGCTTCACCATTAAGCCATCTTTCCAATCAGCCTCCATGTTTCCAATGTCTTTCTCACCACTTGGAACTGAACCAGATGGATATTTCTTCCAACAGTACTCAGATCATTCTTATAGCATTCAACTTCTTTCTTGGTCCTATTTTACAACATCCATTTACTCCTCCTTCTTTCAAGATTATTTTGCTTTTTTATCCTTCGATATTTAAATCCTTCACTATTTGTCTAATAAACTTTGGTATCATTTAATGCTTGTTTAGGGCAATGATTTTATTGATCTATATTTAAATGTAAAGAAGGACCCAATAAAACATTGGCAATGTTGATGCTTTGAAACAGTGTCCCAATAGGGGAACAAGTTGGCTTCTTCCTTGCTGGTTTAACAGGAAGTGTTAAAAATATTTCACAGGGTCTTTTTTTAGGTTTCTATTTCATGCCATCTTGTTCTCGTAGGGTCCTTTTTCTTCCATTATTTTTATATTTTATTTTACATGGTTTTTTGGGGTGGATATTATGTTTTTATTCAAATTGGTTTTAATCTTTGTGGATGCTTTAATTCTTGCTTTCTATATTCTGTAAGCCATTGAGAGCTATGGAAGACAGCAGTAGAGTGAACGAGCTAGTAAATGAATGAATGCTCTATGACAGTGATGGCTAACCTTTTTGCCGTCTGCAAAACATCTGCAATAGAGCAAAAGTAATTTACAGTACAGAAGGAAAATATGATATATCTCCCCAATATAAAACAATACAGGCAGTCCTTGAGTGATGACAGCAATTGGCACTGTCACTAAGCAATGCAGTTGTAAAGTGCATTGTCCAAGAGCCTGTAGTACAGTGGTTTAAAGCACCCTGTTATTAACATCTATTAACATCTGCTGCTTGCAATTACTGCAAGTTCGAATCCCACCAGGCTCAAGGTTGACTCAGCCTTCCATCCTTTCTAAGGTGGGTAAAATGAGGACCCGGTTTGTGGGGGCAATAAGCTGACTTTGTATAAATAAACAAAAGTATGAAGGCTATTGCTTAACGCACTGTAAGCCACCCTGAGCCTCCGGAGAAGGGCGGCATATAAATCAAATTTTAAAAAAAAAATCACACAACTGCATTGCTTAGCAGCAATGCCAGAGTCCTGGTGGCCATCTTAGCCTCAAGACATGCAGATCAAGTGGGGAAGCAGTGGGAATCCCAGGTAAGGAGCACAAGAATGCAGGGGAATATGGGGTTGTGGAAATGTGCCATGGCCGCTGGGAAAGGTCAGGGGAAGGGGAAGGGGAAGGGGAAGGGGAAGGGGAAGGGGAAGGGGAAGGGGAAGGGGAAGGGGAAGGCCAGCACAGGCCAAGCATGAGTTTGGAGAAGCTGAGAGAGATTGGAAGACCCAATGCAGACCATGTATGAGTTGAGGAATGCAGGGAAAGTGAGGGTACTGCAGCACAGAACGTGCACACTTGAAGACCAGGGGTTGGTGAAATATTACAGCATGCATGCGTGAAGGCCAAGGGTGGATAGCAAGGCAGGGTGATGTGCAGGAAGACAGAGGGATAACCACTCGCTCTAGCGCATTTATTTCAATCTATATTCCCCATTGTGTGCCAGTTTACTCTCTTGTAATCCTTTCCTTTCCAATGAATGCAAATATAAACATTCTTTCCCTTCTTGCTAATTATCCAAGTGCCAGCATGAACATTTCAAAGGGTGGAGGAGTGGGGGGGAAAGAAAAGCTGAAATAAAATCATAATCAGAGTTGTGGTCACATGGTTTTCTACTAAGCAACTACATCACTTAGCAACCAAATTACTTATCCCAGCTGTGGGTCCCTAAATAAGGACTACCTGTAATCCAAGATACTTTACTGTCAAAATCCAGAAATTAACTATGGGGGCGGGGGAGAGAAAATTACATTTCTAATACTTTGCTCTCACAATTTATGAATGGATTTTAAAAAGGAAAGAAGACATTACTTATATTTTCTTTCTGCTGTCATTTTTCTAAACTTGTTTCTAGAATGAAGTATAATCATCTTGAAAAAAATCACATATTTTCTTTTCATCAAATTAATGCATTTGCAATATAATATGGGCCATATTCATGGCCTATTTCATGAAGCCTGATTAATGCCAAATTATAGAAACATTAAATAACATTAACAGCTGTTGTAAATACTCACTGTACGTGTAGCACTTTGATCTCTAAATCCATTTGGGAAAAAAATAGACTTTAATTGATGTGCATCTAATCCATGTTTGTTTATATTTATACCACTAATTTGTTGAAGATACTGCTCATAGCAATACAAAAATGCTAGCTTATGTTCCTAAAAACAAAAATAATGTATTTTACATATATTTTCCATAAAATTGTTAATAGATAATTGTACACAAACAGGTAGGATAAAAATGCAATAATTATAATACTCGCTTGAAAATTAATTATACTTAATTCAGTTATTTTGCACACTTATCGAATATTTAAACTTAAACATTTAAAGTTCAATAAGCTCATATAACAACTGAATCCACTGGAATTCATTTTCAAGTAAGCAAATATTATAAGTTAGGAAACCAGACTGAGGAATACAGCTGATACAGTATAGAAGACATTGGGATACTTTGTTATTTATTTAGTAGTCAAATTCTTCTTTATTCCAAATAAGAGCAGTCTCAAGTAAACTTTTTAAAATACTTTCACTGAAAAGAAACATTAATACAGACAAAATTAGTAAAATTATCCCTACTGCTCATACTTTACAGTAACTAATACAATACTAGTTGAGTTAATAAACAGTAATAGCCATCATATGGTTCATTGGTTTTAGATCAGTATATTGCATGTACTATGTTTAAATGGTTTACAGTTTATGACTGGTGCTGTGTAAACCCAAACACTTACGCTTATTTAGCAAAACGATTTAAACTAGATTATGGCTTAGGTAGGATAAAGAATAGACACACTAAGAGGCATAATACCTCAAATAAGGATCATAAGTAACTCAAATTGATTTCATACAAATCTGTATTAAATATAAAAAACAAATATGAATAAAATAATAGGTTAATATATGTATCTTTAAGTAATATTAAATATATTGAAAGTCCTCAATTTATGATGCTACTTGACACCAGAATTTCCATCCCTAAGTGGTGCAATCATAAAGCACCACTTCATTGCTAAGTAACAACCGTTATTGAAGAGCTGTCATTGTTAATCAAATCCCATGGTCATTACACAAAGCAACTTTTAACCAGATTCCCCATCCATGTCAGTGGAGAAGCCAACAAGGGACTTGCAACTCCTAAGCCTGCATGCAGGTAGTGGCTGCTGCTGTATGGTAGAGGAAGCAACAGTGTGTGTGCTGATACAAGGGAGATATGGTGAGGGTCAGAAAAAGTGCATGAAGGTACAAGGTAGAGACATGCAGTAACGGCAGGGAAGGTGTGCAAGATTACAAGGATCTTAGTAAGAAGCACAGTGGAGGTTGGAAAGAGTGCATGAGGGTGTGGAGGGCATGAATGGCCAGTGAAAAGTGAACACAAAAGGACTGGAAGAGGGTGTGCAGGTGGACAGTACTGAAAGTGTTCATAAGGGCAAATCAGTTGCCAATCACCCAGATCGCAATCATGTGACCATGGGGGTGCTGGGATGGCAAGAACTCTAAGGATCAATCATAACCATCATTTGTTCAGTACCATTGAAACTTCGAACAGATGCTGAACAAATGAATGTAAATAGGTCAAAGACTACCTACCTATACACAGAATGGAAGACACAGGGCTCAAAATTGGGAATACAAAACCATATAATAGTAGTTTTCCAAAATGCACATCATGTAAGGCTAAGCTGAGACAATTAAATCATATTTAGAATTATAAAATGCTGAAAGCAGGCACTATGGTGTGAAATAAATTCAAATTTAAAAAAGATTTCAATCAATGCTTATCATTTTAAGATAGTATGTTTGCTGAAATTAATACTTAAAATGTTCTGCATATAGAGTTTGTTTCTGAGAAAAAGTGGACAATCCTTTTAAAGAAGACCTGTGGAAGCACTGACTAAAGAAATGGGATAAAGTATAGTAATTTTTATCAACTCCTTTTTCTCCTTGCAACTTTCTACCATTCTTCTCGTCTGTTTCAGAGTTCCCTAATATTCAATAAAACCACCCACTCTTTACAACAGGATCCTGTTTGCATCTCCAATTCCTGCTATGTAAAATTGAACTGAATTGAACCCAACTGAATTAAAGTATTATATACGAAGTATCATTTTGCACAACTTGATGAACATTCATGCCTACACATGTAACAGAAATCTAATAAAAGTAATTCATCAGAATCATTACTTACTTTCATTTCCATAAGCTGATCACCAATTTTCACAAGTGTTTCACTGTAATACCAATCCGGGAGTAGAGGCCTGTAGTTGTTCCAGATATTGAACAAAGAAGTGGTTCTAAATAAAAATCACCACAGGAAATCACTTATTGAGAGGTATGGTAATAATCTTGTCGGATTAATATTTTTAGAATGGCAATAAGACAGTAGTGTTGTATTTTACTGGATTTTCAAACCATACCAACAATGAAAACTTGGATAGTACAGTGGTCTAAAGCCCTGTTATTAACATCAGCTGCCTGCAATTATTGCAGGTTCGAATCTCACCAAGGCTCAAGGTTGACTCAGCCTTCCATCCTTTCTAAGGTAGGTAAATTGAGGACCCAGTTTGTGGGGGCAATAAACTGACTTTGTATAAATATGCAAAAGTATGAAGGCTATTGCTTAGCGCATTGTAAGCCACCCTGAGTCTCCGGAGAAGGGCGGCATATAAATCAAATTTTAAAAAAAATAAACCTGATTATAAATATCTATACAGTAACAGATATTTAAGTCATATAGATTAACACCAGTTTCATCTAGTAGCTAAGCATCAAGCTAGAAACCAACAGACTGTGAGTTCTACTCCTGGCTGAGACACAATACTAGTGGGATGACTTTGGGTCAATTGCTTTCTCTCAGCTTTAGAAAGTGGCAAACCACTACTGAAAAATGTTGCCAAGAAAACTGTGGGGACTACTCCAGAGTTACCAGGAGTTAACTCTGACTTAGAGACCAAAAAAGTTATAAATAATAGTAACATTTGTAAGATATCTGAAATATTTTAACCTATTAAATTATCGTTTGATTGATATGTTGTCTGTAGAAGTTTTAGACACCATAGAATATCGAAATACTATTTCCATAAAACTTCCTTGCGATCTAAATAAACAGTAGATTATAATAATAAAAGCTGGAAAAGCAACAGAAGCAATAAAAGAGATCCAACAGAAATAAATACACTGCTGGAACTCTAAAATCAAGAGATAGCTTTATGCTGACATGCATCACATAAAAACAAGCAACATCTAAACCACTTCCAAAATTATATTACTATAACATTCTCTCAATGAGACCTTTATGAAAGCAATCATGGGTCTGCAACTGCATGTGAAGTTCTGGGCACTCTGCAGTTTGCCATCTTATACCACTGGTGAGTTGAACTGGCTTCCAATTGCTTTTCAGGTGCCATTCAAGATGCTGATTATTATCATTAAAAGCCCTACATCAGGGGTTCCCAAACTTGGCAGCTTTAAGACTTGTGGACTATGCTGGCTGGAGAATTCTGGGAGTCGAAGTCCACAAGTCTTAAAGCTGCCAAGTTTGGGAACCCCTGCCCTACATGACACAGGATCAGATTATTAGAGGGAATACTCCTTCCTGAGAATGTCTGCTCTTCCACTAAGTTAGATAGGGTGAGTATGCTCCAGATCGCTTCCCTCAAATGTTATAGCCTAGTAGTGGGACCGAAGCAGAGGTGGGTTTCAGCAAGTTTTGACCAGTTCTGGAGAACCAGTAGCTGAAAGTTTGAGTAGTTCAGAGAACCGCTAGTAAAAATTCTGACTGGCCCCGCCCCATCTATTCTCTGCCTCCCGAGTCCCAGCTGATCGGGAGGAAATGGAGATTTTACAGTATCCTTCCCCTGGAGTGGGGTGGGAATGGAGATTTTACAGTATCCTTTCCCTGCCATGCCCATGAATCCACGCCCACCAATCCATGCCATGCCCACCAAGCCACACTCACAGAACTGGTAGTAAAAAATTTTGAAACCCACCACTGATGATTAATGAGGATTATATTACAAAGAAATTTATTAGATTGGTAATATGAGAAATTAGATAATTAGTAGTAATGAATATGGTGAGGAGGCACAAAAGATTTGTAACCGACTGACACACTGTTTGCAATTGTATGGATGATGGATTTATGTTTTATGTTTTGTTTTAAAAAATAAAAAAAAAATCTTTCAAAAAAAATATTTTTGAAACCCACCCTGGACTGAACCATAACTATAGCTGACTTGGCCATTTGGAATAGCCTCTTATCTGAGAAAGGGAGGGGGTTGTAGGAGGGGAACTAGTTTTTAGAAATAAATAATAATATTCACTGAGCAATGAAGTACAGAATGGTTTCTGAAAGCTGTAAAGCAGCCTAGCAACATCCATATCTGCTGATCAATTATTCCCATCAGTTTGCAGCTATTTTAAATCAGACTTCCATCACTTGCTCCTTCATTTCTAAAAGTTTATACATTTTTTTCTATAAGCTAATTACTACAGCAACTCCTAAAGTAAAAATAATGAATACAAAAAGAAGCTGCCAGGTATCAATTTTATTCTGGTAGTTTTGTACACTCTGACAATTGATACAAATGTTATTCCAACCAGATTACTCATGCAAATGCTGCTGATATGAACAAACAACTAGTAGAATGACATACATGAAGTTCACTGAAGATTCGGGGGGGGGGGGAACCCCTGTAAACCATAACCAGGAGACATGACATTCTGTCATGTTAAGGATATTGATGTTGTTTTACCAACCAGCAGAGTAACTGCACAAGGAAACGTTGAGAGCAATGAATAAGAAAACTGGTTTAGCAAAAGTGTACTTTATCATAGGAAAAAGCAGTAGCGTAGTCATAAACAAATCCCAAGTCTTCACCAATAAATCAGTCCAGTAAATCAGTCCAAACAACTC